>VWZE01010278.1:104873-122842 GCA_013396675.1 Eubucco bourcierii
ATAAAAAAAAAAAAAAAAAAAAAAAAAAAAAAAAAAAAAAAAAAGAAAACAACCAACCAACAAACCCTCAGAAGCCAGCCCTGTTGCAGTAAAATGTTTATTTTTCAGATGTGAAGTCCTGCTGACAGAAATGTACAGTATGGCACATGCACAATCAGGCAGTGTGAGGAAGGCTAAGCTACCAGTGTCCTGCATCTGTCATTCATAAAGGCAGCTATCTACCCAGTGTATATCAATATAGGTTACTATGGTAACACTGAGCTCTTATTTTCCTGCAAGTTTATCATGTAGAAGCCAAGAAGCATGTTCAGACACTGAGTGCATTCATAACCCCACCGAAATGTCTGCTGACTGCTTTCTCCAAGGCACCTCTAATGGACTTGTTAACTGCTGAAGATTGCAACCTACACTGAACCAGCACAGAAACACAAAAGCAAACAGCCCTCACAACGACAGCATCCAACCATGATCTAAGCTTATATCCATAGCTCAGATGATGCCAAAAGAAAAGGCAATGGATTAAATCACTGCTGTCATTTTCTGGGGTGAACTCATGAGACAAGATCCTACAGCCAGGATCTGCTATACTATGTGCAGTTCTGGAGCCCCCAGCACAGGAAGGACATGAAACTGTTAAAGCCAGTCCAGAGGAGGCAAAAAAGATGCTCAGAGGGCTGCAGCAGCTCTGCTATAAGGACAGGCTGAGAGAGTTGGGGCTCTGCAGCCTGGAGAAGAGAAGGCTTCAAGGAGTTTTCCACTAGTAGCCTTCTAGTATCTGAAGGAGGCCTACAGGAAGGCTGAGGAGGGACTATTGACAAGGTCTTGCAATGACAGGACAAGGGGTAATGGGTTTGAACTAGCAGAGGGAAGATTTAGACTGGATGTTAGGAGGAAGTTGTTAGCAGTGAGGGTGGTGAGACACTGGCACAGGTTGCCCAGGGAGGTTGTGGAGCACAGAAGCACAGAATGTGATCAAAGATCACATTCTGTGCTTCTGTACTCCACAACCTCCCTGGAGGTGTTCAAGGCCAGGTTGGAGAAGGTACTAGTGGGAGGTGTCCCTGCCTATAGCAGAGGGTTGGAACTGGATGATCTTTGAGGTCCCTTCCAACCTTACCATTCTATGATTCTCACCATTTCCTTACTTGCTCTCAAATGGTGGTAATGGAGCAATCCTGAGGAGATGTGACATTTGGAACATCACCACCCCTTTGCTACACAGGGGGTTCTGTTCTGATGTGTGAACATCAAGTCTCCCTGTGACTTGTTTTTACAGCTCAGTGCCACAGCTTTGTTGCTAAAGTCATACAAAGCTTGGTACCACCTTCCCCTAGCAGAACTGCCTGGTCTGCCAGGCACTGGAGAACCACATGATGGAAATGGTTAAATACCCTGGAATGACTCCTTTTTTTTTCTTATGAACAAATCCATCATTTATGACTCATCTCTTTTCAATCCACTTTAAGCATCATTTAATTTTATAACTGCAAGTTTGTAGGCAGCTCCAGGGCACGGCAGACAAGGCAAACAGAAAGCAGTGGCGCTCCAAGGTTGTGTTAGCTCTTTACCAGCAGAGCTATGCAGCACCATACCTAAAAATACACACACAATCTCTTCAAAGCATTGTTGTGTTTGCTCACCCTTTGCTGTCTTTTGGTAGCTAGCTAAGTTGTGGTCAAGTTCAGGAGCAAATCTTCAATTTTGTGGCTCTGTGGTTAGAGGAGAAAGGCAGCAGAGGATCAAATTTTCATTTCATGCAGCTGTACAGCAACACTTTGGGCACTCTGGAATTAAAGGGGGAAAATTAACTGGGCTTTGATTTCCTGCAGGAGACTGCTTTATGGCAGGGATGAAGGATGCTCTGTGGCTAGAAAACTGGCTGCACACTTAGAGGATGAAAGTTTGGGTCCTGAATACTGTTGAAAGGGTTTTGTATTTCCATGAGCAAACGACTTAGAGCAAGGCTGTCAGAAGTAATGAATGACTTCGGCTTCCACCAGATGAGGTTGCCCAACTGGAGACAATTTAACAGATCTTGATTTTCTGGCAAACACTGAGAATCAGCATCCCTCTAAATAAGGTCCCTTTGTCTCCAGTTTGGGCAGTCTAGATTTCCTCCTGACGTTCCCACATGCTTTCTGCAACTCTAGGCCAGCCTATCTGGGCCTCAGTTGCTGAGAGGGGAAAAAAAAAAACAACCAAAACCCCAAAACATTCTTCTTTTTTTTTTTTTTCCTCCCATCTTTTATCTTTCTTCCAGTTTTGTCTGCTTAGCTGCAAATCCCATTTGCCATGCCTGTGCACAGCACTTGGTATCAAGCTCTCAAATCTCATCACAGAGTGATTTGCCGTGTTGCTAAAGCACCAAAGTGCCTCAGTATCAAAATCACCCTCTTGGATAGGTGTATTTTTCAGCACTTCATGCTGAAAAAGGAATACCACAGACCTGCACCCAGCTTTGGCAGTGGAGAGTTGGCATAAGGAAAACAACTGGGACACCTCAGAAGATTTCTCTGAGTGATGCTGTGCCTTTTCTCAGATTCTGTGGCTTTTGTCAGACTCTTGACAAGGTCTTGCAAGGACAGGACTAGGGGAAATGAGTTTAAACTGGCAGAGGGGAGATTCAGACTGGATGTCAGGAGGAAGTTCTTTACAGTGAGGGTGGTGAGACACTGGAACAGGGAGGCTGCTCCCTCCCGGGAGGTGTTCAAGGCCAGGTTGGAGGAGGCCTTGAGTGAGCTGTGCTAGTGGGAGGTGTCCCTGCCTATGGCAGGGGGTTGGAACTGGATGATCCTTGAGGTCCCTTCCAACCTTACCATTCTATGATTCTATGTTTCCCTGCTCTACCCTCAGTGTTAGGCTCCCAGCTAGGGCTGCATGTGGGCACCACCAGCTCCATCCCAATGAAGCAAATGGAGTCCTGGGAGGTGGTGGAGTCCCTGGAGGTGTTTGAAAGGAGACTGGATGGGGCACTTAGTGCCATGGTTTAGCTGATTGGAAGGTGTTAGGTGACAGGTTGGACTGGATGATCTCAAAGGTCTTTTCCAACCTGGTGAATTGTGTGATTCTGTGACAGGATGAGGCCTTGAGTAACCTGTACTAGTGGGAGGTGTCCCTGCCTATGGCAGGGGGTTGGAACTAGATGATCCTTGAGGTCCCTTCCAACCTTACCATTCTAGGATACCCTTCCTCTGATAGAAGATTAGCAGGTACCTCAGTGCTCACTTTTCTGCCACGCTCTCCTGTGTAGGATACCCTCCCTCTGACAGAAGATTAGCAGGTACCTCAGTGCTCCATTCCCACTGCAAAAGGCATAAACAAGCCCTGTGGTCACTCCTGAGAAGAGTCTGGTGTTTTGGGAGGGGGAGGTTGTCCTACTACTTAGACAGTTCATACTTTAGCAGGAATAAAGTTATTTACTTAGGGGTAATTCAATGCAATCATTACTATTAGTTCTAACTCAGAGGAGGTAAAGACAGCAGATCTCCTTGTCCATTTCAATTTAATTTGTTATGCATGATCCAGTCTCCCAAACTTTGGTAAAATACTAAACAGTTCACAAGCTTTACTGCAGAGCATTTAAAACCTAATGCTCCTCATCTACAAACTTGGGGTTTCTGTTCTGAAATGCAGGCCTTTCTAGCAGCTTTGTTTAAATTCTCTGGCTTTAGAGAGCACTTAAATTTAGCCTCAAACTGACCTTGTTGTACAAACTTTTTTTTCTTTTCTTTTTGGTACTAAAGCCTCAGGCTGCAGCCTGCTCTTAGTTGTGTGCTGTTCTACATATTTCCAAATGCATCCCTTAGTTACTCTCACCCTCTTCATTACTCAAGCACAGATGCTTGGCCAAAGGTTATAGATTGGATGGATGGGCCAAGGTTAACTGCATGAGCTTCAACAAGGCCAAATGCCAAGCCTTGCACCTGGGCCACAACAACCCCAAGCAATGCTCCAGGCTTGGGGCAGGGTGGATGCAAAGTTGCCTGGCAGAAAGGGATCTGGGGGTTGTAATAGACAAGCAAGTGAATACGAGCCAGCAGTGTGCCCAGGTGGCAAAGAAAGCCAATGGCATCCTGGCTGGGATTAGAAATGCTGTGGCCAGCAGGAGCAGGCAGGTGATTGTCTCCTTGTGCTGTGCTCTGGTGAGCCCACAGCTCGAGTGTTGTGTTCAGTTTTGGGCTCATTGCAAGGGGAGTGTGGAGGTGCTGGGGCTGGTGCAGAGGAGGGCAACAAAGCTGGGGAAGGGCCTGGAGAATAAATCTGATGAGGAAAGACTGAGGGAGCTGGGGATGGCCTCAACCTGCCACTGGTTAGCTTTAGACTGGATATTAGGAAATTTTTTTCCCAGTAAGAGTGGTTAGGCATTGCAATGGGTTGCCCAGGGAGGTGATGAAGTTAGTTTGAAAAAGAGGAGGCTGAGGGGAGACCTCATTGCTGTCTACAACTACCTGAAGGGACATTGTGGAGAGGCTGCTGCCGGGCTCTTCTCACAGGTAATTAGTGATAGAACAAGAGGGAATGGCCTCAAACTGAGGCTGGAGAGGTTTAGACTGGATATTAGGAAATTTTTTTCCCAGCAAGAGAGATCAGGCATTGGAATGAGTTGCCCAAGGAGGTGGTGGAGTCATCAACCCTGGATGTGTTTAAGGTTGGTTTGGATGTGGTGCTTGGGGCTATGGTTTAGGGTGAGTCTTTCAGAGCAGGATTGTCAGTTGGACTTGGTGATCCTGAGGGGCTTTGCCAACCTGCATGTTACTGTGGTTCTGTTCCTTCTTAAGGAAGCAGTGCAGTTCATTATCCCTTCTTCCAAGTGGAGTAGTAACCACCAACAAGCTACTGGTTAAACTGGGAGCTCCTGGGAGCTGGGCAGATGTATGAAAGGCTTGGAAGTCCTGCTTGAGAAGCATTAGAAGAATGTGACCTTCTAATCACCATGTGATCATACCATGCATGCCTGCAGACATCTGTTTGACCACATATAGCTGCTTCCTGTATGGAAGAGTGAAGTTAAAACTTGTGAGCCTTGGATTTTATTTTTATTTTCCAGTAGGAAAAGATATTCTGATGGAAAATTACAGTCCACTAATTCAAATGTTGCTTTTAATTGTTGAGCTACCATGCACAGTGTGTATCTTTAGGTCCATTTCTGTGTTCTTGAATGATTTTTCGCCATTTTTGCCATGCATGTCCTAGACTTGCTTAGTTTTTTACGGATTTTTTTTAAAAGTGCTGCCAGTATCTAATCTTTTCACAGGCTTGGCCACTGAACATCCTCTTTCAGGTCTTCTGGGCTCCTGATATCATTCAGAGTCCCCTGAGGTTGAAGCCCCATCCCTGGAGGTGTTTAAGGCCAGGCTGGACGAGGGTCTGGCCAGCCTGATCTAGCGTGATGTGTCCCTGCCCATGGCAAGAGGGTTGGAACTGGATGATCCTTGTGGTCCCTTCCAACCCTGACTGATTCTGTGATTCTACAAAGACCACCCAGGGTGCCCTGAGCTATATAGAGCAGTGAAATTACAGTAATTTAAGGGTAAAAACCTCATCAGGGGCTCACTGCAGGAACAGCAGTCGTACTCCTTGCTGGTGAGTGCAGTGATTCTGTGTTCTTAGACACTTTGTCCACCATTCTGCAAGCTACCAGCCCTCTACTTCTGGAAGGTCACCCCACATCTGTAATGAAACAGGGAGAAAAGGGATAGCAACCAACTTCAGCTACCTAAAACTGCATCTGTGAATATAAAGAAGAGCTTAGAGTTTAACCTGTACTAGTGGGAGGTGTCCCTGCCTATGGCAGGGGGTTGGAACTAGATGATCCTTGAGGTCCCTTCCAACCTTGCCATTCTATGAAAGAGAATAAACCATGTGTCTGCAGTGGGGAAAACCTTACCTAATAATCTGGGAAGGATGGACAAGGCACAGTGGTGCTTGTGTTACAAGGGCCTGGAGAATAAATCTGATGAGAAGTGACTGCGGGAGGTGGGGATGGTTAGTTTGAAACTGAGTAGGTTGAGGGGAGACCTCATTGCTGTCTACAGCTACCTGAAGGGACCTTGTGGGGAGGCTGCTGCTGGTCTTTTCTCACAGATAAACAGTGACAGAACAAGAGGGAATGGCCTCAAGCTGCAACTAGGTAGGTTTAGACTGGACATTAGAAAGACACATACAAAGCTAAAATATTCCTTTCAATTTCTAGGCTAAAATGACTTTCATCAGCCCTCAGAAAACAACCACCATTATAGAACCAGAGAGAACATTCCTCCTCCTGTTTTCTCTTTTTCTTCCTTTGTTTTCTGTCTGTGTACTTACAAATCAAACTCATAATGAATGTAACTATATAAATTACAGAATCATGGTATTGCATCAGTTGGAAAAGACCTCTAAGATTACCAAGTCCAGCCATCCACCTAACACCACCATGGTCATTAATTAAAACATGTCCCCAAGTGCCATGTCTACAGTGTATTAAATTCTAATGATCACAGAATGTTAGGGATTAGAAGGGATCCAAAGAGATCTTCAAGTCTAACCTCCCTGTCAGATCAGGACCAGACAATTTAGCTCAGGTCACACAGGAACACATCCAGACAGGGCTGGAGAGACTCCAGAGAAGGAGACTCCACAACCTCTCTGGGCAGCCTGTGCCAGTGCTCTGTCACCCTTACAGTCAAGAAGTTCTTCCTCATGTTGAGGTGGAACTTACTATGCTGTAGTTTATACCCACTGCCCCTTGTCCTATCCCAGGGCACACCTGAGAAGAGTTTGTCCCCTCCCTCTTCACTCCCAGCCCTCAGGTATTTATAAACCTTGATTAGATCCCCTCTAAGTCTTCCCTTGACCAGCCCAAACAGCCTCAGGTCCCTCAGCCTCTCCTCACAGGGCAGTGCTCCAGACCCTTCAGCCTTCCTTTGGACTCTCTCCAGTAGATCCCTGTCCCTCCTGAAGTGCATTATCAGGTTCTGGGGTGGAGTAAAGCCTGGTTTAGCAGCCAGGACAGTCTGGCACTCACTGGGGTAGGCAGAATGTGAAGTGTAAAGCCTGGCTTTCCAGAGCTCTGTTGTCGCGGAGGCACTTTGCCAGACCCACTCACAGTCAAGGCTTACTTTTATTTCTTCAAGCTGTCTTCTGCTCTCACTCTGGATGCCCAGATGTCATACATTGAGGAGTTCTGAAGGAGTTCAGGAGTGAAGATGATGAACTGCTTGCAGAGATATGAAATGTCTCATTAACAGCAGCTACTGTTTGGGAGGACTGGTGCAAAGCTGATGTTTTAAGCCAGGATTTGGAGGTTGTTGTGGGTTTACAGAGCCGACAGAGTGAAGCTCTCAAATGAATCGGAGAAACAAACAATTATTGTGATGGTTTGGGAGTTCCCCAACCCCCCACACTTTGTAAAATCCCCCAGACTAGACTCAGCCAGCTGGAAGTTCAGGACTGAAGCTCTATTTACAGCTCAGCACAATGTACAGGCAGAGATATACACTATAGACAGGAATAGTTACAGAGATAGACAAGTTAAAGGGAATACAGAAACACAACTCCCCTCCCAGAAATCAGAGACCCCAGGAGGGGCTCCCAACCACCCTTCCACCTTCTCCCCACCTCTATACCTTACCCTAAGGTTTGCCTTACACACAAGGTGAATTAGGAGGATCGGCTGGGGAGGTTAGAAGAAAAGTGGTTAGTGAGAATTAATCGGCAGAGGAGCCAGAGCCAGAAGCTGCTAAATCGACCCAGCTGCTGTTTTCCCAGCAACAGACAGAGACTGACTTAGCTATGTTTATGTTCTTTTCCCAAAACAATTTTTCAGCAGCCTATGAGTGAAATAGACATCACCATGTTGTNTCCAAGAGGCCTAAGCACAGCCTCTGGAGGCCCCAAACCAGGCCTATCCTTACGTGTTTGTCCCAATAACACAGCTCCTGCCTAAGACAAGGCTGGAGGGGGAGGAAAGGAGAACAACCTGGCCTTGCTGTGAGCTTATGAAGAGTATCACAGTACCATCAAGGTTGGAAGAGACCTCAAAGCTCATCAAGTCCAACCCATCAACACAGACCTCAAGACCAGACCATGGCACCAAGTGCCACGTCCAAACCTGCCTTGAATACCTCCAGGGACGCTGACTCCACCACCTCCCTGGGCAGCCCATTCCAGCAGGCAATGACTCTCTCAGGCAACAACTTTCTCCTCACCTCCAGCCTAAACTTCCCCTGGCACAGCTTGAGACTGTGTCCTCTTGTTCTGGTGCTGCTTGCCTGAGAGAAGAAAGCAACCTCCTCCTGGCTACAAGCACCTTCAGGTAGTTGTAGACAGCAAGAAGGACTCCCCTGAACCTCCTCTTCTGCAGGCTAAACAATCCCTGCTCCCTCAGCCTCTCCTTGTAGGGCTTGTGCTTGAAAAATTAACAAAGGTCACAAGTTATTTTTTCTCCCCAAAAAGCTCTTTATACAATACTGAATGTTCTGGTGACTCGGGGTCTAGACCTAAAATAAGATAAAGCTATGCCTATAGTTGTTCATAGGGAGAGATAGCAGAATTATGGGATTGAAGAACAACCTTCCAGTCCCCAAAGGACTCTTTTTAACCTTATAGTTCCCAACCTGGGACAGAAGTAACCAAAAGCACTGGTGTGAGCAGCTCTCACATTTGCAGTTTCAAGTCTTCTTCAAATGTGACTTCTCAATAGAACCACAAACCAGCTGCTGTTGTAGCAGAAGTGAGTTAAACCAACAGGTCCTGCAGGCTTGGCCAGGTAAGAATAAGGCTGGAAATCAGGAGCCAACATAAAATGTTTGAGGCATCCACTAAGGCATAGCATAACTGATAGGGAAAGCAGGAAACATTGCTACTTGGGTTTTCTTGTGTGGCAGGTGCTCTTGTCTCCAGTTCTGTTTGCACTTTCAGAACTGGGATGCATTATCTGGTCTCCTGTTTGCACTTTTGATCACCATCACAAAACACTCGATGGATGGAGAGGTATAAATGGAGGTCGACAGCATTCAGCTTTGCAGGGCGAATGTAACTTGAGGAGCAGAGTTCAAGCCAGAAAAAGTCCAACATAATAGAAGCCATATATGAAATGCAGGAGTATTATAGCACTAAGGCTACACCTGGCAGTAGTTTTGAACTTCTTTTTCTGTTACCTTATTTAAATATCTGCCAGCTTGAGTTCTTTGATGCAGCGTCCTGAGGCATTCATCCCCTCAATAAAATGCAACGCCTTCCTCTAGAGGCCAGAAACACAAAAATGAAAGGCAACCTTTGCTCATATTTCACCATAAAAATGATCTTAAAGAATTGTTAAATTGTATTAAGTTTGCTGACTAACTCCCTCTCTGCAGACAGGGTAATGATGCATTTGTCCTGTGGAAATAAGGAGTTGCCAGACCCTGCATGCTGGAAACGTAACTACAAGAGCAAATGTATGGTTATTGGGTTTGGGTTTGGTTTGAGTTTGGGGTTTGGTTTTTGGTTTGGGTTTTTGGGTTTTTTTGGGTTTGTTTGGGTTTGTTTTTTTGGTGGGGTTTTTTTGGGGGGCTTTTGCAGATTCTCTGCTATTTCAAGTTCTCATTGTCCCCCTGTCATCAGTATTGGCACCACCACAGCATCCAGGGAAGTCCTTCTGCCCCTCTACTCTGAACTGGTCAGGTTGCACCTTGAGTACTGTGTCCAGTTCTGGGCCCCTCAATTTAACAAAGGTGTTGAGGTGCTGGAAGGTGTCCAGAGAAGGACAGTAAGGCTAGTGAGGGGCACAGCCCTGTGAGGAGAGGCTGAGGGATCTGGGGGTGTGCAGCCTGCAGAAGAGGAGGCTCAGGTCAGACCTCATTGCTCTCTACAGCTGCCTGAAGGGAGGTTGTAGCCAGCTGGGGTTGGGTTCTTCTGCCAGGCACCCAGGGACAGAACAAGAGGACACAGCCTCAAGCTGTGCCAGGGCAGGTTCAGGCTGGATGTTAGGAAAAAGTTCTTCCCAGCAAGAGTGATTGGCATTGGAATGGGCTGCCCAGGGAGGTAGTGGAGTCCCCATCCCTGGAGGTGTTTAGAAGGAGGTTGGATGAAGCACTTAACGCAATGGTTTAGTTAATTAGAAGGCTTAAGTGATAGGTTGGACTGGATGATCTGGAAGGTCTTTTCCAAGCTGGTTGATTCTGTGATCCATCCCTGTATGGTCACTGTGCTGGTTTGAGACTAATTAATGGGAGAAATTAGATCATTGGTTGTAAAAAGAAAAGAATGATGAAGTCTCTGTCATTCCTGTATCATTCATTGGTTTGCTGAGAGGGATAAAAAAGCCAAAAAGTAAACAGCCTTTCCCATTTCATTCCAGGACACTGCTTCCCTTTGCTTCTCCTTCGCTCTGCTCTAATATCTCTCCACGAACAGAAAACAAGGTAAGCTTTGCTGGTTGGTTTTCTGTTTGCCTGTCTGAGAAAGCAGAGGGAGAAAGAGAAGGTAGCTTTGAGCCACTTTTAGGCTGTCTTCTTTGTCTGGGAGGGAGTTTGGACTTCTACATTATTCCTAGTTTGTATCTAATTGTAAGTACATGTAAAGATATTGTGTATATGTTTATATGTGTATATGTATATTGTATGTATATGGACATTGAGGTGCTTGAGCATATCCAGAGAAGGGCAATGAGGCTGGGGAGAGGCCTGGAGCACAGCCCTATGGAGAGAGGCTGAGGGAGCTGGGATTGGTTAGCCTGGAGAAGAGGAGGTTCAGGGGAGTCCTTCTTGCTGTCTACAGCTACCTGAAGGGTGCTTGTAGCCAGGAGGAGGTTGCTTTCTTCTCTCAGGCAAGCAGCACCAGAACAAGAGGACACAGTCTCAAGCTGTGCCAGGGGAAGTTTAGGCTGGAGGTGAGGAGAAAGTTGTTGCCTGAGAGAGTCATTGCCTGCTGGAATGGGCTGCCCAGGGAGGTGGTGGAGTCAGCGTCCCTGGAGGTGTTCGAGGCAGGTTTGGACGTGGCACTTGGTGCCATGGTCTGGTTTTGAGGTCTGTGTTGATGGGTTGGATTTGATGATCTTTGAGGTCTCTTCCAACCCTGGTGATACTGTGAGACTGTGATATATGTGTTTGTAAATTTAGCTTTGCTGTAAATACAGCTTCACCTTAATTCCAAGCCATCTGAGCCGGCCTGGTAAATTTCAGTAGTGTTTGGGGGACACACACACACAGGTTTTAACCCACCACATCCATGGAAAGAGCTCCCATGGATGTAGGATCAGCTTTGCACGTGCAAAAATTAGTATGTGCTGATTCTGGCATGGCTGTGCCTACAGTGCTACAGCAGGAATTCAGTGTTGTTGGAATATCAAGAAGCCCTGGGGCCAATTAGAGAAACCCCTGTGCCCATGGCAGCCACCAGAGACACGGTCAGGGTCAGGGCTCCAGCCTGCCCTTCAGGGACTTGTTACCCTATGCACAGCTCCTCTGCTTCATGTCTCGCCTTGCCACATCATCCCAATTAAAAATAGCCCAAAGCTCTTGCCTCTGGACTGAGAAATCCATCTGCTGTGTGGATAAGGAGGCTCTTCCCCTCCCTCCTTCTCCCTCCCTCCTTCTCCCTCCCTCCTTCTCCCTCCCTCCTTCTCCCTCCCTCCTTCTCCCCCCATAGAATTCCATCCTAAGCCATTGAGTCTTGCTGTGACACCAGGCAGAAATTATGATGAAGGGGTGCTGTGGTGGCACAAGAAGAAGATCCAAAGCTTATGGATAACATTTTACCNTTCTCCCTCCCTCCTTCTCCCTCCCTCCTTCTCCCTCCCTCCTTCTCCCCCCCTCCTTCTCCCTCCCTCCTTCTCCCTCCCTCCTTCTCCCCCCATAGAATTCCATCCTAAGCCATTGAGTCTTGCTGTGACACCAGGCAGAAATTATGATGAAGGGGTGCTGTGGTGGCACAAGAAGAAGATCCAAAGCTCATGGATAACATTTTACCACTGATATCTTTGCCCCTAGGGAATTCTTTCCTCCCTCTCTTTCTGACCATCTCCCCACTGCATCACTTAACCACTTGCAGGCCACATCAGAAGCCCCTTGTGGCACACAGAGAATTATCCCAGATAGTGAATGCAGGTAGTAAAAGACAGCTTGTGAAGGTGTAAGGAGGCACCAGAGGCTGACAAACTGCCTTAGAGGCACCAGAGGCTGACAAACTGCCTTATCAGACAAGAATGACACAAAGAGCTGCCAGAGTGTACTGTGGCTTGCTGAGTACTGCAGGGAGCAGAGAGGACTAGCACCACATGAAGGCTTCTCGATGGCTGGGCTCTGCTTATTTCAGCACCAAGAGCAGTGGGGGCACCCTGACACCTCTGCCTGGTGCTCAAATCCTTTTGAATATGGTGACAAAGAGAGGAAATAGGAATGGTCATAAATTATTCACTGCTGAGGCGGAGGGATTCCTTAATATCATGTGCAAGGTGCTATGAGGCACAGCAGATTTGCTGACCTTCATTTTATCACCTTCTGCTACAGACACTAGGAGAGGAGTAAAGACACACAACAGTGGAACAGGACTGAGTGATCCAAACAGGACAGAGAAATGTATTTGGGTCATAATTTCTATTAGATGACAGATCCCCTGGAAATTCTCCATCAGACAACTCAGCCTTTCACTCCCTGGGAGAATACTTCTGTTTAGAAGCCTCTTTGTGGCTCACATCTTGTTTTAATTGATACAGCAGGAAACAGGAAAACTTTGTGACCAATGTAGCCACTGCATATGGAATGTATGCAGGTGAAGAATGCACAGGGGGGAAAAAATAATAAGTAAATATTCTCTTTTATTTTATTATTTTTTTTTGGTAGAAAGTTGTTTTTCAATTCTTTTGCTTCCAAATGCCTTTGGTAGGGATCCACATGGTTTTTGGGTTTGTTTGGTTTTTTTTTCCCCACCCCCACCCCCAAGATTATTTCTGGGCACAGATAATGATGCTATAAGCACTTGAGAGCTGACATGTCTGGTTAAACCTCTGTGCTGAAAAGGTTATTACATGCCAGTATCCAAGCAGTTTTCGTCAGTCTAATTCAGCTGATAGTGGATACTCTGCCACTGCAAATTGGCACAGTCCCTGGGCAAGTCACTCTGACTTTAGAGCAGGGTGTTAATAGCTGTGGATGTTTTGGGTTAGGAATTTTTCTTTCTTTCTTTCTTTTATTTAATTTTTTTTTTTTTTAAATCAGGGCATATTATTGTCTTTATTTATTTTTGCCATTACAGACTCCCCTCCCAGTCCTTACACCACAAGAAATCACTACATCCAAATTTCAGGGAATAATTTGGAGGTGTTTTCAGTCAGCCCAAAGGTCAAAAGGGTGGTAAGACACTGGCACAGGTTGCCCAGGGAGGTTGTGGCTGCTCCCTCCCTGGAGATGTTCAAGGCCAGGTTGGAGGAGGCCTTGAGTGAGCTGTACTAGTGGGAGGTGTCCCTGCCTATGTTAGGGGGTTGGAACTGGATGATCCTTGAGGTCCCTTCTAACCTTACCATTCTCTATGATAAAATGATCTCTAAAGCTATCATGAACTTTATCATTTAAAAGAAAAAGAAAATGGGGGTTTCAATATTTCTCATCACTCTCTTTCCTCAGGAGAAATGGCAGCTCTGTACATTTAAGTGACAGGTTTGTTTGAACCATAAAGCTGCCCAGCTTGGTAATGAAGAAAAATGGCAGTGTTTTGTGCTGGCCATGTGCAACAGCACAGCAAAGATGAGTCCATAAGGACTGATACAGAATCATAGAATGGTAAGGTTGGAAGGGACCTCAAGGATCATCCAGTTCCAACCCCCTGCCATAGGCAGGGACACCTCCCACTAGCACAGCTCACTCAAGGCCTCCTCCAACCTGGCCTTCAACACCTCCAGGGAGGAAGCAGCCACAACCTCCATGGGCAACCTGTGTCACTGTCTCACAACCCTCACTGTAAAGAATTTCCTCCTGACATCCAGTCTAAATCTCCCCTCTGCCAGTTCAAACCCATTGCCCCTTGTCCTGGCATTACAAGACCTTGTCAATAGTCCCTCCCCAGCTTTTCTGTAGCCCCCTTCAGATCCTGGAAGGCTACTATCAGGTCTCCTGGAAGCCTTCTCTTCTCCAGGCTGCAGAGCCCCAACTCTCTCAGCCTGTCCTCATAGGAGAGCTGCTCCAGCCCTCTGATCATCCTTGTGACCCTCCTCTGGAGCTGCTCCAACACTTCCATGTCCTTCCTGTGCTGAGGGTTCCACAACTGCACACAGGACTCCAGATGGGGTCTGAGGAGAGCAGAGCAAAGGGGCAGAATCACCCCTTTATCACGACATCCAAGATTGTTTCACACAGACAGACATTTGGTGTTTGAAGAATCAATAAATATTCATTGATCAGGCTTTTCTTTTCCTAACAGCCAAATGATTAAAGCTACTGGCATCCTTTGTAGCCCACGATTTCATTTTTTCCCTCTCTAAGACATCAAGGCGCTCATATTTCTCCACCAAGTATAAATGGCATAATGAGTAAAAATTCCCCACACTTACTGCTAGAAATTCTCATAATAAAAAATAAAAGGAAAAAAAAAAAAAGAAAAGAAAAGAAAAAAAAAAAGAAAATAAATTCTGTTTCCAAGAGCCTGGGGATGGAAGATAATTTTCCAGAGCCAATCTGACAACCCTCCTTTTCCCCACAACGCAGCCTCACGGCACAGGCTCTGACAGCATCCTGAGTCTAATTATTTTCCTGTTTGCAAGTGGGTGTCAAACAAACCTACTACCTCTTTACATTGCACTTACACTTTCTAATTACATCTACAGCTTGTTATCAAAACCATAATTAGGTGAGGGACCAAGGGGTCATGGAGCTGGGTTAGTAATTGTGGAGGGCTGGCGAATCGCCTGCAGTGAACTCGTGGGGTGATGCGCTCAGCCCGCAGCTGATCCTGGAAATGCAAGGGCCTGCAGCTGGGTCGGGGCAATGCCAAGCACCAATACAGGCTGGGCACTGACTGGCTGGAGAGCAGCCCTGAGGAGAGGGATTTGGGGGTGCTGGTGGATGAGAAGCTCAATATGAGCTCTCAGTGTGCTCTTGCAGCCCAGAGAGCAACCAGAGTCTGGGCAGCAGGGTGAGGGAGATGATCCTGCCCCTCTGCTCCACACTGGTGAGACCCCACTTGGAGTACTGCATCCAGTTCTGGAGCCACTATTACAAGAGGGTTATGGATGTGATGGAATGGAAGGTGTCCAGAGAAGGGCCATGAGGATGATCAGAGGGATGGAGTTGTCCTGCTATGAGGAGAGACTGAGGGAATTGAGGCTGTTCAGTCTGGAGAGGAGAAGGCTCCAAGGTGACCTTCTTGTGACCTTTCAGTATCTTCAGGGGGCTACAAGAAAGCAGGGGAGGGACTATTTAGGCTGCCAGGTAGTGATAGGACTGGGGGGAGTGGAACAAAGCTAGATTCAGACTGGATGTTAGGAAGAAGTTCTTCAGCATGAGGGTGGTGAGAGCCTGGAACACGTTGTTCAGGGAGGTGGTGGAAGCCCTCTGCTGTGGGGTGGGAGGTGGCTCCCACCTCACCATAGCATTTCCAAAGAAAACAGTGAGTTAGTTCCCAGAGTGGTGACTCCAGCTGTGGAGCTGTTTTAGACTCCAATTCCCAAAGGCATGTGAGAAAGAACTGTGAGCAAATATCCAAGAGAGAGAGAGCAGAGGTTTTAGCTACCCTCCTGTCCAGCATTTTACACTGAACCAACACAGAGGTTGTTTTGCATCCTGTGCAGGACTCTCCAGATGTTGTTACACAAAGAATTTGGCATCTTGCTCTGCGTTCCCAATCCAGGATTCATTAACCCAACACACCCCTGCAGCAAGGCTTCCCAGTGCCTCTCCCAAGGGTCCCAGCAGATATTCAGACCTGTTTTTAAGACCAGTGAAGTATTTTACTAAATAACCCCAAACAGGAGCTGGCACCTGGATTTGTTGTCTTTTGGCCACCAGCAGAACATCTCCAGCCCAGCAGGACATTTTATAAGACTCAGCATATTTCTAAATGGCTTTAATTGTTATTTCCTTTCTCAGCTTTGTGGTTTTTTGCCTGCCAATTTTACACCAGGGCAGCTGCAATTCAGTTTGTTGAGTTTTGGGGTTTTTTTGGGGGGGGGTTGTTTTGGTTGGGTTTTTTTTGTGCTGTTTGCAAAGCAGGTCTGGGATCATTTGGGCTGGCAGACAGAAGTGTGAAGCAACACTGAAAAGCTAAACCTATGCAGGCACTTGTAAAGCTACCTGCCAAATCAATGCAAGTGCTTCCACTCACACTGAAGGGGGGAAAAAAACACAAAGGAAAAGTCAAAATAAATTCAGAAAATGATGTGCTTCATCTTTTATGCTTTGATAAATCACAGTATCACAGTACCAACAAGGTTGGAAGAGACCTCAAAGCTCATCAAGTCCAACCCATTCCCACAGACCTCAAGACCAGACCATGGCACCAAGTGCCACGTCCAAACCCACCTTGAACACCTCCAGGGATGGTGACTCCACCACCTCCTTGGGCAGCCCATTCCAATGCCAATCACTCTCTCTGTCAAGAACTTCCTCCTAACATCCAGCCTAGGCCTCCCCTGGCACAGCTTGAGGCTGTGTCCCCTTGTTCTGTTGCTGCTTGCCCTGGAGAAGAGCTCAACCCCACCTGGCTACAACCTCCTTTCAGGTAGCTGTAGAAAGCAATGAGGCCACCCCTGAGCCTTCTCTTCTCCATCACCTCTTCCATCTGTATGGTGCTTTATTCTGTGGTCTTCTCAAGCTGGAGAGGAAACTGGAGAATGAAAATAGATTAACCTAAAAAAAAAAAAAATCATTCTTCTAATAAGTCAGAGAAGTGAAACTGCCAATTTGCCTCATTAAACCATCCCTTAAGATTCATTTGACAACCTCTCAGGAGTTAATTCTTAAGGTCTGTATTATTTTCTTCTGTGGGAAATCTATCCCAAAACAAAATGCTAATAAATGTGGTGGG
Organism: Eubucco bourcierii; assembly: GCA_013396675.1. Classification (NCBI taxonomy): domain Eukaryota; kingdom Metazoa; phylum Chordata; class Aves; order Piciformes; family Ramphastidae; genus Eubucco; species Eubucco bourcierii. Next base: position 121,851 of record VWZE01010278.1, read on the forward strand.
AAGTTCCTGAACTTCCAGAGCTGCAGCAGGAAATATTTGACCTTACCAGACCCCTAACTGTGATGTTTTCATTGGGGAAAAATATCACTAAGCAGCATCTACAGTAAAACTGTCTTACAACAGCAGAGTGGAATTTTAAACAAAATATGTCAAGAGCAATTAAAATCAGAAGAATGATCAAGCCTCAGCTAACACTGCTGCATAAACAACCACTACCAAAACAAGAAGCAAAAAACCTCCAAAGATTATGGAGAGAGCAAGCATCTTGTCTAAGAAAATGCAGAAGTTGAGAGGGTTTGTGTGAACACATCCATCACTGACACCACTTAAATGCAAGCTGTTCATATTCAGTATTTTTTTCAGGGTGGGGGGTGTGTGTCTTTCACAAAGGTTAATTACAATGCAGTAAATAGAGGGAGGTTAAGAGCATTTCTGTTGTGCAGTAACATTGGGTTACTGACAGTTTTAAGAGGGGTACTTAAACCCCTGGAAAAGATGGAAGGGAATTTCCTTACACATTTTTGCCAGAAGCAAGTAATGCCTCTCCTTGATCCAGGAGAGCAGCAGGAGGCTTTCCTGAAGACTAATGATAAACAAACAGACAAACATCAATAAATTAATATAGAGTCATACAATGGTAAGGTTGGAAGGGACCTCAAGGATCATCCAGTTCCAACCCACTGCCATAGGCAGGGACACCTCCCACTAGCACAGCTCACTCAAGGCCTCCTCCAACCTGGCCTTGAACACCTCCAGGGAGGGAGCAGCCACAACCAAAATCTTCCATTTTCAGGTGCCCTGCATCTCTCAAGGCAGCAGAGCAGCTTTGCTCTCTATGGGTCACACCACTCTCCTGAAGGGAATGGACAGAAAAGTCCAGAGTGGTTTGGAAGGGCAAAATCATAGAATCATAGAACGGACCTCAAAGATCATCTAGTTCCAACCCACTGCCACAGGCAGGGACACCTCCCACTAGCACAGCTCACTCAAGG
>VWZE01010278.1:123750-142711 GCA_013396675.1 Eubucco bourcierii
TCTCCTCCCCCTCTCCTCCCCTCACCCTCTCCTCCCCCCACCCTCTCCCTCTTCTCCCCTCTCTCTCTCCTCTCCCTAACCTTGGCTGAGCAGATAGCAGTTGAGCTCTGCTGGTTGTTTCCTGTCTGGGGAGAAGAGAGGCTGGGGTTCGTTCCTTCTGGAATTTTCTTTGCCCAGGGGGGGAAGATTTGATTTCTGTACTATTTCTCATTCCTGTCTAACTGTAAATACTTGTAGATATATTGTGTGTACATGCTTGTGATTTTAGCTTTGCTTTAAATAGAGCTTTAGCTTGCTTCCAAGCTGGCTGAGTCCATTTGGTAACTTTTAACTAGGGGGGGGTGGGGGGAAAGGTTCCTGACCCACCACAGGGCAGAACCAAACACATGGGATGGTTCTGGAGCCTTGGTGAGGCACTGCCTGTCCAGCAGAATGAGGATTGAAACATCACAGTCACAGTCTGTGTTTTACTCTCCACAGCACTCAGCAGAAATATGATTTATTTCTTGTGCTGCCTCCTGGAAGGGCCAGAGCAGACTCACCACATACCGCAAAGCACTCTGAACAATGGTCCAAGACTAAAAGAACTCAACATACTAGAACAGGTCACTCCACCAAGTTTATACAATTAAAAGGCCACTTTCCTTATCCTATGAACCTCTGACACCAAGTGCAGGTGCTCTGAGGTCACTAATAGGTATTAAATACCCACTCCCTCCTCCCAGGTGCACTTCAGCCCTAGTCCTGGTCTGAGCAGAGCTCTGGGGGTGTATATTCCTAAGTCTCTTCCCAAGTTAGTGCTTGATACTCTTGGGGCAGCATGTTGAGTATCTTGTTTGTGGAAGCTCCTGGCTCTGCCCTCTGGGTGTGAAGGTGATGCAGCATTTCTTCTCAGCTCCTTCAGGAAGCAAGGAATTTACCGTCCTGCAGGTGGGTGACTTCCAGCAACTGAAGCTGAGAGGTGAGCTGCTGGTACTTCATGTTTGGATCTTCATGTTTGGATCAGAAGGCAGCTGAAGATGCAGTAAAGCTAAATATCCATTAGTTGGTGAATGAATCATGCATGTGGCAGGGTGTAAATCAGTGTCTTTGGATGTTTTGAATATAGAATCATAGAATGGTAAGGTTGGAAGGGACCTCAAGGATCATCCAGTTCCAACCCCCTGCCATAGGCAGGGACACCTCCCACTAGTACAGCTCACTCAAGGCCTCCTCCAACCTGGCCTTGAACACCTCCAGGGAGGGAGCAGCCACAACCTCCCTGGGCAACCTGTGCCAGTGTCTCACCACCCTCACTGCAAACAACTTCCTCCTAACATCCAGTCTAAATCTCCCCTCTGCCAGTCCAAACCCATTGCCCCTTGTCCTGGCATTACAAGACCTTGTCAATAGTCCCTCTTGTAGCCTTCCTGTAGGTCCCTTTCAGATCCTGGAAGGCTACTCTAAGGTCTCCTGGAAGCCTTCTTTTCTGCAGGCTGCAGAGCCCCAACTCTCTCAGTCTGTCCTCATAGCAGAGCTGCTGCAGCCCTCTGATTGTCCTCGTGGCCTCCTCTGGACCCACTTCAACTCTTCCATGTCCTTGTGCTGAGGGCTCCAGAACTGCACACAGTAAAGAGTTAAAAGTGCTTGGACTGGAGAGTGCTGTGGTTTGAAGCAGGCTTTAATTCTTCTCTAAGTGAATTCCCTGCTTTTTGGATTACCTTCCAAGGAGACTGCAGGCTGACATCAATGCCTTCAGCTGGCTGCAGTTCTGTTGAAAGCCTGGGAGGAGTGGCCCATAGTGCTTCATGCCTCACATGTTTTGAATAGTATGATTGCACTTGGCCTTTGCCACCGGCCCTTCCCCTGGAAGGTCTCACTCCTTGCACAGTCTGTCAACATATGGAAAGCTGCTTCTAATTTGGATTTGGGGTAATCAGATCAAAGGAAGAAAGCTGGAAGCCAAGGGAGCAGTGGCTGGTGACTCCTGTGATGCAGCAGCAGCTATGGAGCCAGCTATGGCTCCCATCAGCACCCAGCCCCCCAAGCTGTGTCACCCCTCCACAGTGCACCTGAAAAGACAACAGCCAACACATGCTGCAAGGCAGCTGGCAGAGAGGGCAGCCGTGGCCTTGGGAGGTAAGGGCTACAGCCACAGAGCAGGGAATGAGCTCTGAGACACTTACCTCTGCTGTCTGAACCCAGGGGACCTACCCAACCAGCTTGTCTTCAGCTAATTGCTTCTCTCCCTGCCTTGGATATATCTGCTAGGAAAGCGATGACCTGATGCTTTTGGTGACTGCAGGGAAGAGTTAGAATCACAGAATCAGGCAGGGTTGGAAGGGACCACAAGGATCATCCAGTTCCAACCCCCCTGCCATGGGCAGGGACACCTCACACTAGATCAGGCTGGCCACAGCCTCATCCAGCCTGGCCTTAAACACCTCCAGGGATGAGGCTTCCACCACCTTCCTGAACAACCCGTTCCAGGCTCTCACCACCCTCGTGCTGAAGAACTTCTTCCTAACATCCAGTCTGACTCTCCCCATTTCCAGCTTTGTTCCATTTCCCCCAGTCCTATTCCTACCTGACATCCTAAAAAGTCCCTCCCCAGCTTTCTTGTAGCCCCCTTAAGATACTGAAAGGCCACAAGAAGGTTACCTTGGAGCCTTCTCCTCTCCAGGCTGAACAACCTCAACTCTCTCAGTTTCTGACTTTGCTTTGTGCATACAGAGCTACAGCAACCCAAGGGCTCATCCTTCCCATGACCTGCCAGCATAGTCAAGAGGTCTAGAAGAGTGCTCTGCCTCCTGCTTGCCTACTCTCTTTGCTTGTGCTACAGCTCTACGAGGAGGGTCAGAGAAGGAGCACACTGTGCCTCCTGTTGTCCTCTGAGATGTAATTAAAATAATTCTCACTAATTTGCTGATTTCACAGGATAGATTCAGGCAGCCAAAGAATTAGAAGTGGTGCCATATGATATATAATCAGTCCTCCTCAACCTCCCAGACAGAGCTTTAGAAAAACTAATGTGACTGTTGTTGATGTGCTGGGGTCACTGGGGTCTTGTTGAGATAGATCAGCAATTTTTTTTTTTTAATCACAAGGCAGTAATTTCTCAGTGAGGAATGCTTCCTGCCTTCTGAATGCAGTCATTTTCTTAAAGAGTAAATGCTCACTTCAAAAGAGCTTAATCATTGATAGTTCAGCCAGGCATTTTTGGAAACAGAAGACCACATTTGCAAGAGCACTCTGGAAGACAGAAGCTGAAACAAGTGCTTGATGGGATTCACAGAAACTCCAGAGCAAGCAGGTCACCAGCAAGGAAAAGCAATTTTACTGCTCCCATTTGGGGTTCCCTTCTACCTTTTACATTCTACTTAACTTTCAGAAAACATTCTGTAATATGAAAAAAAAAAAAACCACAAAACACCCTAAACCAAAACCTAATTATCCTGCTGCAATCAGTGGCTAATACACCTGCAGCTGGTTTACATCAGGTACAGGATACAACTTTCAGGAGTCAGCCCTTCTAGTGATTGTGTGAACCTGGAGTGAGGCTGCCATTTGTGGTGCAGCTTCTCAACAGGATGCAGAAATGCAAACCTTTGAGATGTTTCCAGAATTATTTCAATGAATGCAACCCCTTGAGATGTTTCCAGAATTGTTTCAAAGAAAACGAACCCTTGAGATGTTTCCAGAATTGTTTCAATTTCTGTTTTTCAGCCTCTCTTCTTACTGCTGTATGTATGCTTACTGCAGGGATGCCATCCAGAGGGACCTGGACAGGCTGCAGAGCTGTGCCCAGGCCAACCTCATGAAATTCAACTAGGCCAAGTGTGAGGTACTGCACCTGGATAGGCACAATCCCAAGTACAGATACTGGCTGGGTGGGGAATGGCTGAGACCAGCCCTGAGGAAAAGGACCTTGGAGTCTGGGGTGATGAAAAGCTCAACATGAGCCTGCAGTGTGAGTGCAGCCCAGACAGCAACTGTGTGCTGGGCTGCATCAAGAGCAGTGTGGGCAGCAGGGCAAGGGAGGGGATTCTGCCCCTTTACTCTGTTCTTGTCAGACCCCACCTGGAGTCCTGTGTGCAGTTCTGGAGCCCCCAGCACAGGAAGGACATGGAACTGTTGGAGTGGGTCCAGAGGAGGTCACAAAGATGCTCAGAGGGCTGCAGCAGCTCTGCTATGAGGACAGGCTGAGAAAGTTGGGGCTCTGCAGCCTGGAGAAGAGAAGGCTTCCAGGAGACCTGATAGCAGCATTCCAGGATCTGGAGGGGGCCTACAGGAAGGCTGGGGAGGGATTATTGACAAGGTCTTGCAATGACAGGACAAGGGGCAATGGGTTTGAACTGGCAGAGGGGAGATTTAGACTGGATGTTAGGAGGAAGTTGTTTGCAGTGAGGGTGGTGAGACACTGGCACAGGTTGCCCAGGGAGGTTGTGGCTGCTCCCTCCCTGGAGGTGTTCAAGGCCAGATTGGATGAGGCCTTGAGTGAGCTGTACTAGTGGGAGGTGTCCCTGCCTATGGCAGGGGGTTGGAACTAGATGATCCTTGAGGTCCCTTCCAACCTTACCATTCTATGATTCTATGATTCTATGATTCTTCCTGTAGGCCCCCTTCAGATACTGGAAGGCTACTATCAGGTCCCCTCGAAGCCTTCTCTTCTCCAGGCTGCAGAGCCCCAACTCTCTCAGCCTGTCTTCACAGCAGAGCTGCTGCAGCCCTCTGAGTATCTTTGTGTCCTCCTCTGGACTGGTTCAAACACTTCCATGTCCTTCCTGTGCTGGGGGCTCCAGAACTGCACACAGTAAATAATCTCTACTCCACTTCAGTGCAACCACCTGTAGGACCTAATATAACTTATGGCCAGAAAGATGATTCAAATCATCCTGTAACTGCCTTTGCCATGTTCCAATTGGGCTTCTGCAGCTAGAGAAGAAAATTTGTTCTCTGATAGGAAGTTTTCTTTAAGAATCCGAAACAGCTTTTTCTGGATTGCTTTTTCAGTGGACTTTGCAGTATGCCCCAGGAAGATATAAAAGAGCTCAAGCAGTGGAAATGCATAGCTCCTAAATCAGATGTGTGTGTGTGTAATCTTAATTAATTTCTTATGTGTTTGCAGCTATTCTCAGACATACTTCTGAAAAGTGAAACTTTATATTGCTGCAGGAACAAGACAGGACAAATGGAAAGAAGGAAGGGAATTTTACATTATTTCCTGGGGATTCTTTTCATCCTGGAAAAGGGATTTGCACCATGTAATAGCATTAAATCACCTGTCCCTGCAAGTAAACTCACAAACCCCAGGCTATTAGCAATGGAGATTGGAGACATTAAAATAAATGGAAAGAAAAGATTTATTTTTAAATTATTCAGCTCAGTGTAACGAAATTGCTGTGAAATACTCTGGCTGAAATACTTAGCCCTGTGTTATGCAAAGGGTCAAGGCAGAAAAAATGTAATTATTCCTACGAATTCCTGCTCAGCTGGTACAAGGCTGGGTAGAAAGTAGCCTTTAACCCTGAAAATGCAGGTATATCTGTGCTGGTGAAGCCTAACTTGTGAGAGTTGATGTGTTTCAACTGATTTAGCAAGCTCATTTCACTCTTGGATTTCACATCATGTCATTAGATGATACACTTATTAGAATGTTAGATTGTTATTAAAGGATAAAAGAAAGAAAGAAAGAAGCTGGCATGTCTAATGATGGTGTTTGAAATCTAATAGTCATAATAGAGGCTTAATTCACCAGCCACACAATAGTGAGTGGGTTCACTTCTCTGGGGAGGGGATAAGTAATCAAAAGATTTTAAGTATAGTCTTCAAACCCTGGAAATGTAAAGATCTAAGGATATTTATCTTGAGAACCTTTGACAAGGCAGTAAATCACATGGAAAAATCATTTCAGAGCAAATGAGTCAACTTACATATTCATTCTCAAATGGAGAAATTGAAGCAATTATGAAACTAATGTTCTTTTAAATGCTTCCATCAGTCTTCTGCCCATGGCTGTAGGTCAGGTATCTCTGGATGGTGGCTTGATATTATGGAATGAGTTGTTCCTTTAGCCTTATCTGCAGAGACTCTATTGAACTGGGGGCTTTGTTTTGCTGCTTGCCTTGTGAAGGGGCACTTGATTATTGAGCATAGGTACTTTGATCCTAACGAGGCCTCCAAATCACAGAATCAGGCAGGGTTGGAAGGGACCACAAGGATCACACAGCTCCAACCCCCCTGCCATGGGCAGGGACACCTCACACTAGATCAGGCTGGCCACAGCCTCATCCAGCCTGGCCTCCAGGGATGAGGCTTCCACCACCTCCCTGAACAACCCATTCCAGGTTCTCACCACCCTCATGCTGAAGAACTTCTTCCTAACATCCAGTCTGACTCTCCCCATTTCCAGCTTTGTTCCATTCCCCCCAGTCCTATTCCTACCTGACATCCTAAAAAGTCCCTCCCTAGCTCTCTTGTAGCCCCCTTAAGACACTGGAATAGACAAGATACTGAGAGATAAAACACATCTCATGCCATCAGGCAATCTTAATGTCTGTCTCCAATTCCCTACTTGCCACTCAATATCAGATCTGATGGAAGAGCAATAGCCCTAGAAATGCAAAGCTCTTGCAGCTTCTGTGGAAACAGCAAGAAGAAGTCTCAGTGACTGTGGTGAAGCAAGGACTGTAGCATGAGTTGAACCCCCATAGCTCACACAGAAGAAATCTAGCTGATGGGGAAAGCTTTAATTTCAAGGTGGGTTTGGACGTGGCACTTGGTGCCATGGTCTGGTCTTGAGGTCTGTGGTGACAGGTTGGACTTGATGATCTTTGAGGTCTCTTCCAACCCTGGTGATACTGTGAGACTGTAATTATTCTATATTACAGGAGAGCAAAGCCATAACAAACTGTTTTCTTCTTTACTTCCATTTGTTTAAGTGCAGTTATCTGCTTGATTAAATTATTAAGCTCCACATTTGCTAAACTCTATAGGTGTCTGCCACTTCAGGGTGATCCAGGCCACAGAATCACAAAACCTTAGAGGTTGGAAGGGACCTCCAGAGATCACTGAGTCCAACCTCCCTGACAAGGCAGGGTCACCCAGGGTAGTTCACACAGGAATGCATCCAGGCAGGCTTTGAAAGTCTCCAGAGAAGAAGACTCCACAACCTCTCTGGGCAGCCTGTTCCAGGGCTCTGTCACCCTCACTGTAAAGAAGTTTCTCCTCATATGAACTGAAACCTTCTCTGTTCCAGTTTGTAACTCTTGCTCTTGGTATCTTATTGCAGCTAAGCTCTTGGAGTCTTATTGGTGCTGACCACCAAAAAGTGCTTGGCCCCAGCCACTTGACATCCACCCCTCAGGTACACATTGATCAGATCTCCTCTCAGTCTTGTCCAGACTCAACAGCCCCAGGGCTCTCAGTCTCTCTTCACAGGGGAGATGCTCAAGTCCCCTTACCATTCTCCTGGCTCTTTGCTGGACTCTGTCCATCAGGTCCCTGTCTCTCTTGAGCTGGGGAGCCCAAAACCTGCTGTTGCTCTGACCAGAGGTGATAGCTTTGCATTTTCAGTTCCATCCCTCACAGTGTGTGGAGGGAATAATAAAAGGTTTGAAAGAAAGAACTTTTTCAAAGAGAATGGCAAATGTTTGTGGAAGACAGCAGGTACAAAAACATCTGTGCCATCACATGAGTAGACATTAAGATCTGAAAGATCACCTCCCTGGAGGTGTTCAAGACCAGGCTGGATGAGGCCTTGAGTGAACTGTACTAGTGGGAGGTGTCCCTGCCTATGGCAGGGGGTTGGAACTGGATGAGCTTTGAGGTCCCTTCCAACCTTACCATTCTATGATTCTAAAACTCTGCAGCTATGACAATTAATATAAGGTGAAAACATGATTTCCATAAACTAGGAGATCATTCCAACAGCACTAATGTTTCTTCCAGAGAACAAGTACCAAAATATGTCAACTATCAATAGAGAAGAATCCAGATTCATTCCAATAAATATGGTTTTAGACAAATTCAGCCAGCTTTCAACTGGCCTCTCCCTAACTGGAGGTGTTCAAGGCCAGGTTGGATGAGGCCTTGAGTGACCTGTTCTAGTGGGAGGTGTCCCTGCCTATGGTAGGGGGTTGGAACTGGCTGAGCTTTGAGGTCCTTTCCAACCTTAGCATTCTATGGTTGTATGGCATCATGGTAACTTAGATGTGGCATAATTATGGTTGTCTGTATTGGGGGACTCCCCAGTGTGGTTTCTTCACTGTGCAGAGCAGTACAACTGGATCAAAGTAAATGTAGGACTTTCTGATGACTTGAAGAGAGTAACTCATTCTCTGAATTTTTTTCTCCCATCTTCCACTCTGCATTTTGCTTTAAAGTCTTTGAGAATGCAGTGAGTGATTTGATTCCAGGTATTTACAAGGTCTTGCAATGACAGGGCAAGGGGCAATGGGTTTAAACTGGCAGAGGGGAGATTTAGACTGGATGTTAGGAGGAAGTTGTTTGCAGTGAGGGTGGTGAGACACTGGCACAGGTTGCCCAGGGAGGTTGTGGCTGCTCCCTCCCTGGAGGTATTCAAGGCCAGGTTGGAGGAGGCCTTGAGTGACCTGTTCTAGTGGGAGGTGTCCCTGCCTATGGTAGGGGGTTGGAACTAGATGATCCTTGAGGTCACTTCCAACCTTACCATTCTATGATTCTATGATCAATACAGAGCAGCCAACCTGACATGTGAATCAACAAAGGAATCGTGAGCCAACATTGCCATCCCACTATCTGATGTTAGATGCTACATATAAAACCTTAAATATAGAGGATCCAGTTCTGGGCCCCTTGATTTAAGAAAGATGTTGAGGTGCTGGAAGGTGCCCAGTGAAGGGTAGCAAGGCTGGTGTGGGGCCTGGAGCACAGCCCTGTGAGGAGTGGCTGAGGGAGCTGGAGGTGTGCAGCTTGCAGAAGAGGAGGCTCAGGGTAGACCTCATTGCTCTCTGCAGCTACCTGAAGGGAGGTTGTAGTCAGCTGGGGTTTGTCTCTTCTGCCAGGCACCCAGGGAGAGAACAAGAGGACACAGCCTCAGGCTGTGCCAGGGCAGGTTCAGGCTGGATGTTAGGAAGAAGTTCTTCCCAACAAGAGTGACTGGCATTGGAATGGGTTACCTGGGGAGGTGGTGGAGTCCCCATCCCTGGAGGTGTTTAGAAGGAGACTGGATGAGGCACTTAGTGCCATGGGTTAGTTAATTAGAAGGCATTGGGTGATAGGTTGGACTGGATGCTCTTGAAAGTGTTTTCCAAGCTGGTTAATTCTGTGTTTCTGATAGATTAAGGGCATGTGTGTGTCTCACAGGACCTGTCAACACCAGAACTTTTTTACCTTGTCTTGGTCTCATCTGCTTAGTCTGTTCTTGTCATGGTTGATGTCCTGCAGTCATGAACCACTGGCTGCTTCTGCTGGTAGTGTTGTCACATTGTATTAGGACAAGGCTCACAAAAAAAAAAATACCAAACAGAATATTACTCCATAAAACAGTGAGATGTAAAGAGCTGACTGACAAATAACAAACCTTCACTCTGTTCCTGCCACTTCAGCGATAGGCATTTTCAAATGTCATCACTGAGGACTTGCTGTTTCATAGTTTAAAAATAAATGCTGTTGTCAACTCACCTGAAAAGACTCAGTGATGGTTTGTCACTGGTTTTGCAGGCTTTCTGCTGGCAAACTGCCATTTCAGGCCACTTATCACTAAAGGCAGGGGAATAAGCTTGGCTGAAGTCAAGTGAAGTGTGCTCCTGCTCGTGTTTATCGACGCAGACGCATTTAAACTGCACGAAGAGCTGAATCAATGCTTTAATTGTGGTCAACTGTGTAACTAGGGCAAGAGAATTAGTCTCCACAAGGCAAGAAAACTGTTCTGAATTGCCCAAAGTAGTGTTGAAGCTTTATCTGAATCAGGCCATTAGTCTCTGTTTTCTTTCCAATACCTCAACTAGAGACCTGAGGTAAAAATAAACCCTGAGCCTTACACATCAAAAGCCCTTTTAGCTTTTTTCTTGGATGCCATGAAGTAATTTTTATATATATATATATATATATATATTTATTTTTTTTTTTCTCTGTGTGTTGCCTTTGGGTTCAGCATAAGGAGAAGCAGGCCCACTCGGCATCTGTCAAACTATTTTCCTCGGAGAAATCTGCAGGGCCGGTACCCAAAATTCTGTTCACACATTTACACAGCTCTGTGCTTATCCTTCCTTGCCTCCTAGGAATAATGATTGATTTAGAGGGCCAGTTCCAGGTTCTGTGTTTAATTAAAGCCTGTACTGTCCTCTTCTTTTCTTTTTTTTATTTTTTTTCTGTACTGTCTTCCATGTCCCAGAACTCTTTCCAGAATCTATAATTGGTGTTGTAATTAAATTTCCCTATTCCAGGATCTTGCTTCTCACTATTACTAACCATGATAACATTCACCTTTGCAACAAAGCTTTGCAAATCTGTTCATGTCCTTTAGGACAGACTTCACACTTCCCTATCAAGGCTTCCTAATTTTACTCCCCTCTCCATTTTTTGACTACAAAGACCCTTGGAATACAAACAGCCTTTGCATGCTGCTCTTACCCAGGCACCTTCGTAGCCAACTTGCTTGTAATTCTGTGACCATAAACCTCACCTTTCCAGGTATTCCTATGTTTGGTTTCTCTATAACTTATCAAAATGTTTCCGTAGACCCTAGATCATAGATGATCCTTGAGGTCCCTTCCAACCTTACCATTCTATGATTCTATGATTCTATGATTCTATGACCCCTAACATCAGTCACAGCCTTTCTATCCCACATGCTCAACTCCCAGATCACCCTCATGGCTCTCTGCTGGGTTCTGTCCAGCAGGTCCCTGTGTGTCCTGAACTGGGGAGCCCAAAACTGGACAGTATTGCAGGTGTGCTCTCACCAGGGCAGAGTAGAGGGAGAGAAGAACCTCCCTAGACCTTATCATCATTCACAGTATCACAGTATCACCAAGGTTGGAAGAGACCTCAAAGATCATCAAGTCCAACCCATTACCACAGACCTTACTTCTCCTGGAGAGTAATTTTTTTGGTAGGTAAGTGTGCATTAAATGTCTGCACATAGTTTCCTCTGGTAGACATGCTTCCATAGATACGTATAGATGGACATACAAACTCCCAAACCCTACATGTTACTCCACAGTGAAATATGTGCAGGGTTGTTCAAGGTATGCAGCCAGGTCCAAAACCTTATGTATGGGTCTCATCTTCAGCTTTAAAGACACTTGGACTCTGAAACTACTCAGAGGGACACCTGAGTAAGGATTTAGAATCACAGAATGGTAAGGTTGGAAGGGACCTCAAGGATCATCCAGTTCCAACCCCCTGCCATAGGCAGGGACACCTCCCACTAGTACAGCTCACTCAAGGCCTCATCCAATCTGGCCTTAAACCCCTCCAGGGAGGGAGCAGCCACAACCTCCCTGGGCAACCTGTGCCAGTGTCTCACCACCCTCACTGGAAAGAACTTCCTCCTAACATCCAGTCCAAATCTCCCCTCTGCCAGTTCAAACCCATTGCCCCTTGTCCTGGCATTACAAGACCTTGTCAATAGTCCCTCCCCAGCCTTCCTGTAGCCCCATTCAGATACTGGAAGGCTACTATCAGGTCCCCTCAAAGCCTTCTCTTCTCCAGGCTGCAGAGCCCCAACTCTCTCAGCCTGTCCTCATAGCAGAGCTGCTGCAGCCCTCTGAGCATCTTGGTGGCCTCCTCTGGACCCGCTCCAACACTTCCATGTCCTTCCTGTGCTGAGGGTTCCAGAACTGCACACAGTACTCCAGGTGGGGTCTGAGGAGAGCAGAGTAAAGGGGCAGAATCCCCTCCCTTGCCCTGCTGGCCACACTGCTCTTGATGCAGCCTAGGACTCGGTTGCTGTCTGGGTTGCTCTCACACTGCAGGCTCATGTTGAGCTTTTCATCACCCCAGACTCCAAGGTCCTTTTCCTCAGGGCTGCTCTCAGCCATTCCCCATCCAGCCTGGAGTTGTGCTTGGGATTGTGCCTACCCAGGTGCACGACCTTACACTTGGCCTTGTTGAATCTCATGAGACTGGCCTGAGATTTAAAGCAGAAAGAGCCGTGTTTCAGCAGGCTGTCTCATACCTAGAGTGGAAACTTGAAAGTTAGCTGAAGGTTACTTCAGGCTAAGGCTGCCATTCTTCAATATTAACACCAAATGTCAATTTTAATGTGAAACCTTTAGCAAAAATGGCATTTATGGTATTTCATTTTATCTTTCCAGGCCACTATGCTGAGCACGATTGGGGTAGCTTAATCCATTTTCCATCCACTTCTACCTTTGTCTTCTGTGTTCTGTCTCCTTACTTGAGTACTTGGGAGTTACACCAACCCCTTTGCTTCCACTTCTGCTCTAAATGTATCATCTCTTTAAGGCAGTAGAAAAAACGAAACCAATGATGAGTGTAAGTATTGCCAAAATTGAAATCCATCAGGAATCTTTCTTCCTTTCCAAGTGTCCTGGAATTCTGCAAAACAAACCACCAAAAAGTTGTGTTGTGAGACTGACAATTTCAATCCCCTCCCCCTCCCCATACCCACTTGCTAAAAACAGAGGTTTGCTGATGGCAACGAGCGCAGCTCAAACAATCCTCAGCTGATTAAAACAAAATTGGGTTTTATTTCACTAATTAAAATTAAATATTTGAAGTACCAAAAGCATAAAAGGGGGAAAGCAGATCTAAATTAGCATGGGTGCTATCAGCAATATAATTTTGCAAGCTGCTGACAATGAGAATCATACTTGGTTATTAACTCGTCAGGATTTAGTCCAACACTGTACAATGTTGTTGTGCCTCTCTACTCTGCCCTGGTGAGGCCACATCTGGAGTATTGTGTCTGGTTCTGGGCCCCCCAGTTCAAGAGGGACACACAACTGGTTGAGAGAGTCCAGTGTAGAATCACAAAGATGCTGAAGGGAATGGAACATCTCTGCTACAAGGAGAACCTGAGGGAGCTGGGGCTGTGCTGCTGGGAGAAGATAAGACTGAGAGGTGACCTCATCAATGGTTGTAAAGATGTAAAGGTGAGTGCCAGGAGGCTGGAGCCAGGTTCTGCTGGGTGTTGCCTGATGACAGGACAAGGGGCAATGGGTGGAAGCTGAGGCACAGGAAGTTTTATTTAAACATGAGGAGAAATTTTTTTCCCCTTTAAGGGTGACAGAACCCTGGAACAGGCTGCCCAGGGGGGTTGTGGAGTCTCCTTCTCTGGAGATATTCAAAACCCACCTGGATGCATTGCTGTGTGATCTGGTCTAGGTGACCCTGCTCTGGCAGGGGGGAATTGGACTGGATGAGCTTTCAAGGTCCCTTTCAACCCCTGACATTCTGTGATTATTTGATGTGTGTGTGTGTGTGTGTGTGTGTTCAATATATTGACCATATATCAGAGTGCCATTTGAGTAAGCTGAACTGTCACAACATGACATTTTTACACAGAAAGGCTGTTCATAATTCTTGTTTTTAAGCCTGCCCAAAGAATTTTTAGTGCCTGTGGCAGAATTTCTAAAGTCCTAAGATGGCTGTTTTTTAACTTTTGGGTTGGGTTTTCTTAAGGTTTTTATTATTGTTGGAATTTTTTTTTTTTTGTATGTGTGTGTTTTGGTGTGGGGTTTTTTGTTTGTTTTTGATGTGGGTTTGTTTGTTTGTGGGGGTTTTGTTTGTTTGTTTGTTGATTTGTTTTGTTTTCCTGGGTAAAATGATCCAAAAGTACCTGGCAACTGTAAAGAAAATGACTGAGATTTCAGCTTATACAACTGAGATTTCAGCTTCCCTGGGATTTTGCTTCTGTAGCTACTGTAATTACTAATTATACAGTCATTAGGGTTAAATGAGAATGTCACATTGATGTTTTTCTTAATGAAGTGGATTTGCACAAAGGTGACAATGTGTCTTGCTTACAAACCAGCATGATGACAGCCATTATATGTTAGGCTTTTTGTCTTTTCTTTGGTGGTGACTGGCATGGTCTAAATTTTCTGTGCTGCTAGGAAGAGCAGCAACATGTGTTTGAGTCATCTGGCTACATAATCAGAACATGCCTATAATTATATGCACACATGCACACTCCTCTGCCTCCATCCCATGAGACTGCTGTCATGGTGCTTTCCCTGCAGCCAGTCTGGGTCACCTCCTGTCCCAGCTGCATGCTCCTTCTGGAGCAGAGATTGCTTCTATGCTGGGGTCTCACCCTGTTGTGGAGCTGGAAACAGTTTTAATTCATAGAATGGTTTAGGTTGGAAGGGACTCCAAAGCTCATCCAGTTCCAACCCCCTGCCATAGGCAAGGACACCTCCCACTAGAACAGGTTGCTCAAGGCCTCTCATCCAACCTGGCCTGGAACACCTCCAGGGAGGTTTAAAGATCACATTCTGTGCTTCTGCGCCCCACAATCTCTCTGGGCAACCTGTGCCAGTGTCTCACCACCCTCACCACAAAGAACTTCCTCCTAACATCCAGCTGAAATCTCCCCTCTGCCAGCTCAAACCCATTACAAGACCTTGTCAATAGTCCCTCCCCAGTCCTCCTGTAGCCCCCTTCAGATGCTGGAAGGCCACTCCAAGGTCTCCTGGAAGCCTTCTCCAGGCTAAAGAGTACCAACTCTCTCAGTCTGTCATCAAAGCAGAGCTGCTGCAGCCCTCTGAGCATCTTTGAGGCCTCCTCTGGAATGGCTCCAACAGTTCCATGTCCTTGTGTCGGGGGTTCCAGAACTGTACACAGTACTTCAGGTCTCACAAGAGCAAAGGGGGGGAACCACTTTTAACATTGTGCTGGTTTGAGGCTAATTGGAATATTTTAATGGAAAAAAATTATAGGTTTTGAAAAGAAAATAATGTTGATGTGTACTTTACTCATAGGCTTGCTGAGATGTACAAGAACAAGAATACAAACATAGATAACACACAGACTCAGAGAGTTTCTGTCTCTCTAGGAGCTTCTGGCCTCTCTACTAACCTAACTAAGCACTCTGCTTCTAACCCCCCTTGGCTGATCCTCCAAACTCACCTTTCGCATAAGGCAAACCCTGGGGTAAAGTAGGGGATGGGGTGAAGGTGGAAGGGTGGTTGGGAGCCCCTCCTGGGGTCTCTGATTTCTGGGAGGGGGATTGTGTGTTTGTATTAAATGTAACTTGTATATGCCTGTAACTATTCCTGTCTATAGTGTATATCTCTGCTTGTGCATTGTGCTGAGCTGTCAATAGAGCTTCAGTCCTTAACTTCCAGCTGGCTGAGTCTAGTCTGGGGGATTTTACAAAGTGGGGGTGGGGGAGGGAACTCCCAAACCATCACAAACATAAACTAAGGAAAATCTGGATTGAGGTCCCTAAAGTACTTGTGTGGTGCTGCCTTATCTCCACGTGTGCCTCTTTCTCACAGACACTGCCTACAGAAACAGGCACTGGCTTCAGCATATTTAGAGATCTGATTTCCTGACCCAAGCACAATTCTAATATGATTAATGATGTTCCTCAGAAAGCTGCATTACCCAACTAATTATTATACATCTATAGTGAGATAATATTGAAGATGTCAGCATCTAGTGGTGCTGTATCATAGAACCATAGAATGGTAAGGTTGGAAGGGACCTCTAGTTCCAACCCCATGCCATAGGCAGGGACACCTCCCACTAGCACAGCTCACTCAAGGCCTCCTCCAACCGGGCCTTGAACACCTCCAGGGAGGGAGCAGCCACAACCTCTCTGGGCAACCTGTGCCAGTGTCTCACCACCCTCACTGCAAACAACTTCCTCCTAACATCCAGTCTAAATCTTCCCTCTGCCAGTTCAAACCCATTGCCTCTTGTCCTGGCATTACAAGACTTTGTCAATAGTCCCTCCCCAGCCTTCCTGTAGGCCCACTTCAGATACTGGAAGGCTACTATTAGGTGTCCTGGAAGCCTTCTCTTCTCCAGGCTGCAGAACCCCAACTCTTGTAGTCTGTCCTCATAGCAGAGCTGCTGCAGCCCTCTGAGCATCTTCGTGGCCTCCTCTGGACTGGTTCCAACACTTCCATGTCCTTCCTGTGCTGAGGGCTCCAGAACTGCACACAGTACTCCAGGTGGGGTCTGAGGAGAGCAGAGTAAAGGGGCAGAATCCCCTCCCTTGCCCTGCTGGCCATGTTTCTCTTGCTGCAGCCCAGGACTCGGCTGGCTGTATTCATTAAGAAGCTGCAGCGCTCTTGCACTCCTCCGCCTGGCTTAGGACAGCGATTGGGTTTGTTGTTGTTTTCGAACCGCACAGCTACTACTAATCTACTTCTCATTAAAAGCACCAACGTAAATCCTTCCTTTCTGATCTGGCTGGCAGTTTCAGAATTGTCTGCACATGCAGCACAAACAAATTCTGCCTTTTCAATCTCAGCCGCCTACCTCCTGAGCATCTGATTAATCCATCTAATCTGTGGCATTCAAAAAAATTACCCATTGCCGTGCCATAATTAAATTTCCCCATTAAATATAATTTGATTTCATGTGGAGGGAATTACTCTTCGTGGTGTGGGTGGATTGCAAGGAGCCTTCAGAATAAAAAAAAAAAAACAAAAAAACCCACAACACCCAAGCTAGCTGCTTAAGCTAGTGGGGGATTTAGCGATTGGAACCCTCTGAGAAGGCAGCAGAACGCTGAAGAGCACACCCAGCCCGTGCACCTGGTTAAGGTTCGTGGCTTAAGACAGGAAGAGGTAAGTATGGGATGACTGAAATGATTTCTGCTAATTGAGAGGGTAGGGTCTTGCTGGATGACAATGTTGGGGCAACCTCTGCGGTCGCCACCTTGCATTTGACTTTGCTTTATAATCCTCCTGACGCGAACCAGTTGATACGCATGAATGCCATTACCTCCGGTAATAAGGCCCTGAATTAGCAGCAAAACACTTAATCCTCTTCCACTGAATTTACTGCTGTGAATACAGTGCAAGAGAAAATACAAATGAGTCTGAAACTCCTTGAGAACAGGCAGTTAACTTTCCTTCAAGTGCAAAGCAGAAAATGTCGACTTGACTTTCAGTGATGTGCTGGTTTGAGGTTAATTGGAATATTCTAATGGAGACAATTATGTTATAGGCTGTGAAGAGAAAACACTGGTGATGTCTGCAGCACTCATAGGCTTGCTGAGATGTGTAAGAACAAGAACACAAAGCGTAGATAAGACAGTCTCTCTCAGTCTCTCTCTGGGAGCTAGTGGGTCCTCTCCTCTCTGCTGAATAACCTAACTAACCACTCTGCTTCTAACCTCCCTGGCCCATCCTCCAAGCTCACCTTGCGCATAAGGCAAACCCTGGGGTAAGGTACAGGGGTGGGGAGAAGATGAAAGGGTGGTTGGGAGCCCCTCCTGGGGCACTGATTTGTGTTTCTGTATTACCTTTAACTTGTATATTTCTGTAACTATTCCTGTCTATTGTGTCTGTCTCTGCTTGTACATTGTGCTGAGCTGTAAATAGAGCTTCAGTCCTTAACTTTCAGCTGGCTGAGTCTAGTCTGGGGGATTTTACAAAGTGGGAGGGGGGCAGGGAATTCTCAGACCATCACAAGTGAGTCCTGAAACCTGGAGTGTGTGACAGAGGAGGGAAACAATTGCTGGGGTTTGCTTTTTTTTTTTTTTTTTTTTCCCCTATTGTGGTAATGACATTAATTAGTCTTTACACGGGGAGTTAATATAGCGGCTTCATATAGAGACATAATTTGTCATTCTTAATTAGAAAGTCACTGACTTCATTTTCTGTTTTACTGACAAATTCTGACAGAGCTTCTGATAAACCTGGCTTTAAGCTGTTCATTTTGATTTACTGTAAGGGTAGCAGTGATTACCCTCTTGATTGGTGGTCAAAGGGGAAGCAAATAAACACATGCTCAAAACCGTAGTAAAACAGGGTAGATATGATAACGGAGTCAGAGCCACCCAACAGACTCTTACTGCTTGAGAAATACAGATCAGATCGATTTGAAAAGAGTTGCAGAAGTATTTTTAAGAGGAAGTCTTGGCAATGAGATTGAAAACCTGTTGACACCATGAGTATGTGATTGATTTCTAGCAACGTTTGCAGCATGTCTCTCTGCTCTACAGGCAGCTTCCTCAGTCGTCTTCGCACTACTTCCAGTCCTTCCCATTATAGTAAGATTGTCTTTGGCATGGTGACTAATGACTCTTTCCTACACATGCCAAGGTAGACCTTCCTGCTGTCCTCCTGTTTTGCTTCACCGAGTCTCTAGTGAGACACTAAAGGTTCCTTCTCTCTTCACACTGGCAGTTATTCCCCAGTCCTCAATAACATGTATGTGAGCAGACACTGCTCCAAAGCATTTCCACTACTGACTGAGTCTCTAGTGAGACACTAAAGGTTCCTTCTCTCTTCACACTGGCAGTTATTCCCCAGTCCTCAATAGCATGTATGTGAGTAGACACTGCTCCAAAGCATTTCCACCACTGACTGAGTCTCTAGTGAGACACTAAAGGTTCCTTCTCTCTTCACACTGGCAGTTATTCCCCAGTCCTCAATAGCATGTATGTGAGTAGACACTGCTCCAAAGCATTTCCACCACTGACTGAGTCTCTAGTGAGACACTAAAGGTTCCTTCTCTCTTCACACTGGCAGTTATTCCCCAGTCCTCAATAGCATGTATGTGAGTAGACACTGCTCCAAGCATTTCCACCACTGTGACAGTGTCACACAAAGGGGAGCTTATCTTACAGCAGCAAACAGAAAAATCCCCTTAGTCCCTGCACTTTGCCAGTAATTCACACCTGCCTCCCACCCAGATAATGTAATCTGTGGAGGCTTCAGGACTCCATTTATCATCTCTACCTCTCCTCATTTACTGGACCCACTAAAGTTATCTCCACCTCCTCCTGCCTGAGTCCCAGCACCCACATAATCCATTTAAATCCTTCCATTCCCCCCCCCCCCCCCCC
>VWZE01010278.1:142745-157697 GCA_013396675.1 Eubucco bourcierii
TTCTGCTAAATCCTCAGCTTCAAGGTCCTATGTGCCACCTCTCAATGTTTTTAAGTATATCCAGCACTAAGGTACTGGAGCGTTCTTGGTAAGACTCAGCAGAACCAGCAAAGACAATTTATCTTTCACCCTTAGTCTGCTGCTCACGGCTATGTAACAAAGTTGACTTTGTGCTTTTTTTCAGGTTTACTAAAGGTTCAGGACCACAGGAGTTCATCTATAAGGAGGTAAAAAGGTCAGACTGGTAATCTGTTTGGTTTGAGAAACCATTTTCAACACAGACTACTAATTTTTTCCTTTTTTTTTTCCCCCCTCTTATAGCTTCAGCTTCACTTTTTAAAAATACTTATTTTTATGAAAGTTGCTTTCAAGAGAAAGCTAAAATAACAAGATCAGTCTTGATCTACATTTAAATATCCTTTAATCCTTTTGGGCAGTGTATTCCATATTCATATACCATCATCATGAACCATCTGCTGCATATGCCAGGTCATCTTCTCACCAATTTCAGTTTCATTGTCTGCTTCATGAGAGTGTTAAAAGGATTTTATGAGAAGGAGGTACTCATGGAAAGAACCTGTCCTCAAGCCCTTTGTGCTTTAAAGATGTCGCCTGGATTTTGACTTCAAGTCGGATTTGTGTGGTGTGCTAATGCAGTGCAGAAAAAGCAGAGTATTTGGGAATGCAGGCTGAGTGGTAGAAGGTAATTAACAGTGCACAGGAAGGTGTTCAGTACTGTACCATTCCACCCAGTGCTGCTGAGGAGCTGTTTCAAAGGTATCATCATTTGTTTCCTAGGTGCCTAGCAAGTGATCTGAAACAAAGGCCACTGAAATCACAGAATCACAGAATGGTTTAGGTTGGAAGGGACCTCAAGGATCATCCAGTTCCAACCCCCAACCATAGGCAGGGTCACCTCCCACTAGAACAGGTCACAAATCCAAATGACTTTGGAAAAAATCGTCTTTCAGTATCGGAGAATCTTTTGCTAATTACCATCACAGAAGGTCTCTGTGGAGGCTGTTGCTGGTAAGTTGTATTACTGTGTGCAGTTCTGGAGCCCTCAGCAGAGGAAGGACACAGAACTGTTGGAGTGGGTCCAGAGGAGAGCCACGAGGGTGATCAGAGAGCTGCAGCAGCTCTGTTCTGAGGACAGGCTGAGAGACTTGGGGCTTTGCAGCCTGGAGAAGAGAAGGCTTCCAGGAGACCTCAAAGTAGCCTTCCAGGATCTGAAGGGGGCCTACAGGAAGGCTGGGGAGGGACTACTGACAAGACCTTGCAATGATAGGACAAGGGGCAATGGGTTTGAACTGGCAGAGGGGAGATTTAGACTGGATGTTAGGAGGAAGTTGTTTGCAGTGAGGGTGGTGAGACACTGGCACAGGTTGCCCAGGGAGGTTGTGGCTGTTCCCTCCCTGGAGGTGTTCAGGGCCAGGTTGGAGGAGGCCTTGAGTGACCTGTGTCCCTGCCTGTGGCAGGGGGTTGGAACTAGATGATCCTTGAGGTCCCTTCCAATCTTGCCATCCTATGGTTCTATGATGCTACTACTATTTAGATTGCAGTGGGCTTACTGCATGCTTTCAGGCACAGAAAGCACAGAAAGTTCTGACCACCACTGGAGGAAAGCTACTCACATTTTCTATTTCATATTGCAGTTTTTAATGCAGCTTTATAAGCATCTGCACCAATGCTAAGCGTCTGCAGTCATTGCCCTTTGCAGCACAGAGGGGTTTGTGAAGTTCTACAAATAGCATTTAATACCCAGAACCAGTATCTGCTCTGAGTCAACTTTGTATATGTTCTACGTGTCTCCTGTGCTACCTTCAACTGGTAAACTGTAAGTAAGCCACATGACTTCCCTGTCTGGTAGGAGCAGAGGAAAAAAAAACCACAACAAATTGATTTTAGTATTTAGAATTAAATTTTAGCATGCCCACAACCCACCAATTTTTGTTGTACTGGGAAATAGAAAGTGGAAAAGTTAGTTGTTTTGCTGTGAGTCTTTTCTTCCAGAGTTTCTGTAGTTTTGAATTGTTGTGGTGCCTGAGGAAACAATTTGATTCTTTCCTCCTTATTCCCTTTATAAAAGGGAATTCTGGATTTTTCAAATCTGACAGAATGAAAGATGGAAAATGCAGAGAATTTCTTATTGTGGGAAATTCTACTTCTTAAAAAGACTGCGTCCAGCTCTGGAGAAACCATTACAAGAGGATTATGGATGTGCTGGAAGGTGTCCAGAGAAGGGCCAAGAGGGTTCTCAGAGGGCTGGAGCTGCTCTGCTATGCAGAGAGACTGAGGGAGTTGGGGCTGTTCAGCCTGGAGAGGAGAAGGGTCCCAGGTGACCTTATTGTGGCCATTCAGTATCTTAAGGGGGCTACAAGAAAGCTGGGGAGGGACTTTTTATGATGCCAGGTGGTGATAGGACTGGGGGGAATGGAACTAAGCTAGAAATGGGTAGATTCAGATTGGATGTTAGGAAGAAGTTCTTCAGCATCAGGGTGGTGAGAGCTTGGAATGGGTTGCCCAGGGAGGTGGTGAAAGCCTCATCCCTGGAGGTGTTTAAGGCCAGGCTGGATGAGGCTGTGACCAGCCTGATCTAGTGGGAGGTGTCCCTGCCCATGGCAGGCGGACAGGAACTGAATGATCCTTGTGGTCCTTTCCAACCCTGACTGATTCTGTGATTCTATGACATGAACGATCAGACTGAATTCACTTCCACATAAATGCAAATGCTGCTTTGCAACCAACATTAACCTGTCTTATTTTCAAAGGCTAATAGGGCATTTCTAGGAATGTATTTTAGCTTCCTTTTCTACATCCAGAAGTTATTCTGAGGAGATTTATCCAAAACATGCTCTAAAACCTCATCTCAGTATGCATTTTCTGTGTTTTGAAATGTGTTGAAAAAGGACTAATGAAGTGATTTCCTAGATGCAGTGAAACAGATTTAAGTGTCTCTTGTATCTTTATCCCTGTTGATTACAATTTGCCACTAATCATTTTGGGTTTTGAGTGCCTTTAACATATTAATAACCTTAGTCTGAAAAAGAAAATACAAAAACCAAACAAACTTCACACTTGATTTCTTTTTTTTTAAATTATCTTATACTGTTTATTTGTGTTTATTAACTTTGTAAGCATAAAAATAATTCTAAGAGCAGCAGGCATGAGCCTTTAGCATGCTAAAGGAAGATGTTGAAGCAATGCTTTAACAACTTCTTCCCCATCTCAACCTGGGCACAGCTGCTTTGTGATCCTATGAGCAACATAGCCAGCAAGGTGGTTCAAGACAGCTCTGAGTTTGTTTCCTCCTGGTCCTGGCTCATTCATGCTCACTCAGTGAGCATGCTTTGTGCTACTGGAGTCTCCTTCCAAGACAGGAGGATCTGTATTTGCTCTTTTAAGCCAAGATGGGCACGATTGTGTTTCATTACTGTTAAGGAGGGGTTGAATCTGGCTTATAAATGAATTGTAACAAGGGCTAATATAAAAATATTAGATCTTTTTTATTAAATAAAGAAAATTCCCCAATTTATTTACAATTCAAACACAGGTTCTAATATGAGGTCAGTAAAACTGTCTTTGCAGAATGTATATATATATACATGTACAATAAAATTAAGTGATTTTAAGAGATGTTTAGAAAAATGAACGGCTAGAAAGTCCTGCAGCACAAAGTGCTGCCTTAAGATTGAATAAAAACTTCCCTGAACTTCAAAAAAGAAATTTACTCACTTAGTGGAGCTTCAGAATGAATAACTCAGAAGTAGAGATGGAAACTAAAAATGAGGAAAGATACAGTCCCTGCCGTGTGGTGGCTTCCCCCGTGGCGGTGATGCAGTGTGGCTTCGCCGCTGCTGCGGCTCCAGTGGGATGCGTCTGTCAAGGCGATCCCGAACGCGAGACAAATCCTCCGTGGCTCTCAGGAGGCTATGGAGCGGTCAGCCCCCGGGCTGGAGCAGTCCTCGGCAAAGGGCTCGGCTATTTGCCTCAGGGTTGTTTCTTGGGCTCAGCCAGCATCAAAAGGACTGGGGCTGGGCTGAGTTCAGATGGGTAGCTGTATACCCCAGCACGGGGTGAGCCCTGCAGTCCTCTGGTTCAGCGAGACCACAACAACCCCATGCAGAGCTACAGGCTGGGGTCGGAGTGGCTGGAGAGCAGCCAAACAGAGAGAGATCTGGGGGGGCTGATTGACACCCGCCTGAACATGAGCCAGCAGTGTGCCCAGGTGGCCAAGAAGGCCAATGGCATCNATTGCTGTCTACAACTACCTGAAGGGTGGTTGTGGCCAGGAGGAGGTTACCTTCTTCTCTCAGGCAAGCAGTGACAGAACAAGAGGACACAGTCTCAGGCTGCGCCAAGGAAAGTTTAGGCTGGAGGTGAGGAGGAAGTTCTTCACTGAGAGAGTAATTTGTCACTGGAATGGGCTGCCCAGGGAGGTGGTGGAGTCACCGTCCCTGGAGGCGTTCAAGGCACGTTTGGACATGGCACTTAGTGCCATGGTCTAGTCTTGAGGGCTGTGGTGATGGGTTGGACTTGATGATCTCTGAGGTCTCTTCCAACCCTTGCGATACTGTGATACTGTGAGACAGACAGACAGGGTCGGGTCTGCTGTTTGTGGGAAAAAGGCAAGTTCCCCGCTAGGTGATGCCGAGCAGTGCCAACAGGTAGCAGGTGAAATAATAACCGCAGAAGCAGCGCACAAAATGAATTGGTTTGGGTTTTTAAGAGTTTTGACCGGGCGTTTTGACCAATAGCAACAGCCAAAAAACATACCTGGAAGCAAACCCAAGTCACCTCACCAAAAAAGGGAGATGTACGAGCCCAACACCGTGATCTTTGTTTACTGGTAAACTCCAAATACGGAGTTCTATGGCAGACTGGAAGGCGCCAAGGCTTTTGTCTGCTTTCCCACTTCTTCCACCCGGGAAGAAGGGGAGAAGGGAGGCGGGGGGGCAAGATGGGCATTCAGGTATAATTTAGGCCCTCCACCACAATTACTTTCCAAAATGCTTAGAACTCTGGAAACTTAGCTTGCAGATGAACCAAACTCACATGTGACGGATGCAATCATCTTGCAGCTGATGTAACGAACGGCAGATTGCCTAACCCAGCTTCAGGTGGAACAGGCTGCTGCTCCCTGCTCCTGCTAAGTTTATTTAAAAGGCCAAAATTAAACTCCTCCATTTTCTCGCTTCTAAAATGATGACTTTGGGAGCACTCACAAATTCAGAAGAGCAGAAGTGCAACGTGGAGTGTTTACTGACAAACAGGCAGCCTGCCTGCGTAAGTATAGTGTTTAAAATGCATGAATGCACAAATGACAAGAAACTGTCTTGAGGAAAAGGTAAACTACACAGAGAGAAAATGAGTTCAGTGGACTCTTTATTGTATGTCAGCAGGACTTCTTCCTAACAGCTCATAAGCTACCTCAGGCTTAGAGAAGAAGCTTGTAAGAGCATACAGCAAAAAGTATCTTATTTATCACTTCTGCTTTATCCTGGATACTTTACACTAATTCAATGACATCTCAATCAAACTTAGCCATACAGCAAGTTTATGGCTGCCTTGTGTTACTGCAGTGGTACAAAGTATTTTGGCAAATCTTGCTTCAGCTCACAATTTGATCAGGCATAAAAAAGGAGATAGGAAAGACTTACTATTTTTGTTGCACTGATGGGGAAATAGAAGCAGGTAAGGTGACATGAGTTGCTCAAGATCAGAGCAGGTCAGGGCAAGCATTCAGACACTGCATGTAACACAAAGGATGAAAAGAGTGAGGTTACATGAGGAACAGATCACATGCACATCAGCTATTTGTACACAGCTTATTCATTTCTCACATGAACAATTTGTTAGATCAGAGTTTGCACAAAATCTTGTGCCAGCATAAAGTCTTCTGTCATTGCTGCATTTTGTTCCTATAGTATGTTTTATTAATGTAGTATATTATTCATATAACTATTATATTCCTAGGCAACTGATTCTCTTCCATAGCCAGTTTCAGAATGATACTGAATATATTTGTGGTCCAACTCACACAAAAGGTCACTCTCTTGATTTACTCTTCTCTTGTGGTTTTACTGCTGTAGAATTTTTTATTTTTTTTTTCTTTTCACTCAACAGACATTTTCATGTCCTCATTTAATGGCATCTAAATTCTTCCCAGTTCCTCACACTCTTTCATCCAACACAACTAGATATTAACTGCAGCACCTGCTTTCCAGAATATTATACTTGATTATTAATTTTGACTGGCCTTGTACTTTGTCCACTGTCACTAAATGGAATGGTAATGTTATACTGTAATTCTTACTGCACAAATAGTGGGTACCATTTTACTTCAAGTGAGGAGGAAGCTGAAGAACATTCATGATCCTGTATACACAGGTTGGACAGACTATAGCAGTCCAGAGCACTACACCAATAATCAAGTTTTAGATGCTAAAAGCAATGGTTTGGGATTGTTTGTTTTTTTCTTACCTTGACTAAAAACTGCAAACCCACATCCAATAATTATCAGAGGTTTAGTATTAATAATTAAATAAAGACTCATCTCCTCCTACGAGGATGATCAGAGGGCTGGAGCAGCTCTGCTATGAGGACAGGCTGAGAGAGTTGTGGTTCTTCAGCCTGGAGAAGAGAAGGCTTCCAGGAGACCTCAAAGTAGCCTTCCAGGATCTGAAAGGGGCCTACAGGAAGGCTGGGGAGGGACTACTGACAAGGTCTTGCAATGCCAGGACAAGGGGCAAAGGGTTTGAACTGGCAGAGGGGAGATTTAGACTGGATGTTAGGAGGAAGTTGTTTGCAGTGAGGGTGGTGAGACACTGGCACAGGTTGGCCAGGGAGGTTGTGGCTGCTCCCTGCCTGGAGGTGTTCAAGGCCAGGTTGGACGAGGCCTTGAGTGAGCTGTACTAGTGGGAGGTATCCCTGCCTATGGTAAGGGATTTGAACTGGATGACCCTTGAGGTCCCTTCCAACCTTACCATTCTATGATTCTAGTTATATGCAGGTGCATATTTGTGTGTATGTGTGTGTGTGTGTATATATATATATATATATACTTTAAAAAATGAAAAATATGCATCAAATCTTGAAAGCCAGTACCTGGCGTTTTGCCCAAGAAGCATAAAAGTGTCTCCTAACCTGTTAGCTAAATTTAGTAATCAGTCCTGGTGCCCATAGTGGGAGGATGGTGCTCTCAGGTCAAGAGAGAAGAAGAAAAATGTTACTCCAGAAACAACTCAGAGCATTTAAACTAAGCTCCTATTCTGAATATCCATCTAGAGAAGCATTTCTCTTGACAGCATAGTAGTGATGAGCAACTGTACTGCTAGGATGATAGTATCACATAGTAGTAGATTTCTATTGTGTGTAGCTGCGACTGTGGTTATAAATAAGATACCCAAAGGTAGCAGGCATTCCTGTGATTGCAGTATCTGAATACTGCTGTTGTGTTTTGCTCTGTTTCTGGCAGCTCAGCTTGGCTGTACTTTGGTGAATTCCTCCTTACGGGTTCTCCAGATTAGGTAGTCCTACTCGCCCTGACTCTTAGCTCCTGTGCCATGGTGGAGGGTGGCCTGCCACCTGATGATTATCTTTATACCAGGCAGTCTGGGTGCCTTTGCCCACATCCTTTCAGGCAAGCAGCACCAGAACAAGAGGACGCAGTATCAAGCTACGCCAGGGGAAGTTTAGGCTGGAGATAAGGAGAAAGTTGTTGCCTGAGAGAGTCATTGCCTGCTGGAATGGGCTGCCCAGGGAGGTGGTGGAGTCAGCGTCCCTGGAGGTGTTCAAGGTGGGTTTGGATGTGGCACTTGGTGCCATGGTCTGGTCTTGAGGGCTGTGGTGATGGGTTGGACTTGATGAGCTTTGAGGTCTCTTCCAACCTTGGTGATACTGTGATACTGTGATGCCTTCTCTCCCCACCTATGATGTTTTCCAGACACAGGCAGCAGGTCTTCTGAGCTTATCATGATTCCATTGTTAAGCCACAACATGACCATGTGCCTGGGTCTGATTCTGGGTCTGGCCTGATTCTACTGCTGGGGTAGAATCATAGAACCATTGAATGGTAAGGTTGTAAGGGACCTCAAGGATCATCTAGTTCCAACCCGCTGCCATAGGAAGGGACACCTCCCACTAGTACAGCTCACTCAAGGTCTCCTCCAACCTGGCCTTCAACACCTCCAGGGAGGGAGCAGCCACAACCTCCCTGGGCAACCTGTGCCAGTCTCTCACCACCCTCACTGGAAAGAACTTCCTCCTGACATCCAGTCTAAATCTCCCCTCTGCCAGTTTAAACCCATTGCCCCTTGTCCTGGCATTGCAAGACCTTGTCAGTAGTCCCTCCCCAGCCTTCCTGCAGGCCCCTTTCAGATGCTGGAAGGCTACTCTAAGGTCTCCTGGAAGCCTTTTCTTCTCAAGGTTGAAGAGAACTCTCCCCAACTCTCTCAGCCTGTCCTCATAGGAGAGCTGCTTCAGCCCTCTGATCATCCTCGTGGCCTCCTCTGGACCCACTCCAACACTTCCATGTCCTTCCTGTGCTGGGGGCTCCAGAACTGCACACAGGACTCCAGGTGGGGTCTGACAAGAGCAGAGTAAAGTGGTAGAATCCCCTCCCTTGCCCTGCTGGCCACGCTGCTCTTGATGTAGCTTAGGACTCGTTCAGCTGTCTGGGCTGCATGTGCACACTGCAGGCTCATGTTGAGCTTTTCATCAACCCAGATGTTCAATGCACATACATATTTGCACATAGGATGTGGATATGTGGATGCCTTCTTCCTCCCTTCCCTTATTTTGTGGCTACAGGTAGAGATGCTGTTATTTAACAGAAAGTACAGATCTCAGCCCTGGTTTTATCAAGGAGCAGCTAATTGCCTTTTCAAACCCAAGGCACAGTAACCATTTTCCTATCACAGTGCAAAAGGTTGGGGTGGTAGTTCTGCAATGACCTAGAAATTAATGCTGTCAGCCTGGAAATGGGAACAATTTCCTTTTCAGGGGGATGACTGCTCCCTCTTCTCCTGGGCAAGTGTTCCAGCCACCACATTACCCTATCCAGGATCTTTTGTTTGATTTTTGCTTCAGCTCAGTCATTCTTGTGCCCTTTGTTTGCAGAGATCCAGTTTCAATAGATGGGATAGATAGTACTCAGACCCAAATTACTGGGTAATGAGGAAGGCTTGAGGAAGGAGCTGAAAGGAACTATTATACTTCCTAGCTATATTCTTATGTAAAAGAACACTATTGCCTTCATCTATTGAAAATCACAACGATGAGGGTAAGTCCCTGAAAACCAGAGGGTTGGGGGAAAAAAAAAAAGGCATTTTGTTCTTCTTTGCAGGAGGACTCGGGGAACTAGATGGTCAGCCTCACCTCAGTTTCTGAGGAGCTCAGGAAGCACATCTTCTTGGAGCTCATTCCCAAGCATATAGCATATGACACAGTAGTACTGCAAACTAGGCTTTACCAGCACAGCTGCCCATGTCTGACTCTGTGGTTGCTCAGCACAAAGTGGTGGATAGGATCTTACCAGACCATAGCAACACTTTTGACATCCCCTATAGCATTCTCACTTAGGAATTGAATAATTATCATAGAATCATAGAATGGTAAGGTTGGAAGGGACCTCAAGGATCATCTAGTTCCAACCCCTTGCCATAGGCAGGGACACCTCACACTAGCACAGGTCACTCAAGGCCTCCTCCAACCTGGCCTTCAACACCTGTAGGGAGGGAGCAACCACAACCTCCCTGGGCAACCTGTGCCAGTGTCTCACCACCCTCACTGTAAAGAACTTCCTCCTAACATCCAGTCTAAATCTCCCCTCTGCCAGTTTAAACCCATTGCCCCTTGTCCTGTTGTTGCAGGACCTTGTCAGTAGTCCCTCCCCAGCCTTCCTGTAGGCCCCCTTCAGATACTGGAAGGCTACTATCATCTAGAAGAATTATCTAGAAGAATACTATTATCTAGAAGAACAGGTAATCAACAGGTTGATAATAATCTTCTATTATCTAGAAGAACAGGTAATCAAGCAGGTTGGAAGCTGGAAATTTGCTACAGGAATTGGTCCAGAGAATAGCAACTAGTGGCACAACATCTCTGTGGCAGCCAGTGATTAGCAGGAGACTTCAAAATCACTGCTGGGGGTGATGCTTTCTGGCATATTCATTGCTAGCCTAGATGACAGCGTGGAGGGCATTGTGCTACGCCAGCAAAGTCACTGGCATGGCAAACAGCAAACTTCAGTAGAGGCAAATTGCTGATATTCAAAATTGGCCCAACAGCAACCTTGTGGTCAGTCAGGAGAAACACAGATTTCTGTGCATGGGATAGAGCAACCCCAGAGCATCTCACAGGCTGTGAAGCAACCAATGGAGCAGTAGCCCTGCTGGAAGGGATCCACAAACATTGCATTGCAGGATCAGCGTGGGCTGCCCATGTACAGGACTTCCAGATGCTGTTGTGGAGGCATCTTATGTGATACTGAGAGGCCCAAGGTGAAAGTACACCCCACCCTAGACAGATTTTAAGGACTGAGACCCAAAACATTAGTATGGGAGAAATGCCTCTGCCTAAATATTTCATGTGATAAGGCTTTCAGTATTTCCTTGGGAAATTTTTTTTTTCTTAAGGTTCTTATGTTATACAAAACCTACACTACCTATGTACCATCAACTTCACTAATTTCACCTGTCAGAGAATGAAAGTATCTTAATTAATACATAATTATGCATGAAAATCAGTAACCTAAATTTAGGAAAGCAGTTAAAATGACTACTTTAAGTAATCATAGGTAACATTTAAGTAGATAATTATGCCTCAGGCCCACCCTTGCAAAACATTTATTTTTTGATTGTGAATCATTCTCTACTGAAAGCTTTTACCAAAGACATGATGAGCTTGCAAGGATTTGCAGCTCCCCTCCCTTCACACGCAGAACTGGCTCCAAACTGGCTGGAACGTGCACCTGGGCTGTGGGACCCACAGCTCATCCAGTCGTGCAGCAAACAGGAAAGAGCCAAACTGATGATAGCACTTCAAACTACACACTAAGCAAACAGAAGTTTGCTAATGCAGACAGCTCCAATTTTGATGGCTTTAGGTATCAGTCCCATGCTACTTGTCTCATTGTAATCAATTGTGTTCTCCTGCCCTTCAGGAATGACTCCTTTCATCTCCAAATAACATTGTTCTGAAAAGGTTACAACAATGGAAACCCAAACAATGGTCTTTTCTACTGCTTGGAAGAGCATGCAGCAAGTAGAATCCTAGAATAGTAAGGTTGGAAGGGACCTCAAGGATCATCCAGTTCCAACACCTCACACTAGTACAGGTCACTCAAGGTCTTGTCCAACTTGGCCTTGAACACCTCCAGGGAGGGAGCAGCCTCCCTGGGCAACCTGTGCCAGTGTCTCACCATCCTCACTGCAAACAACTTCCTCCTAACATCCAGTCTGAATCTCCCCTCTGCCAGTTTAAACCCATTGCCCCTTGTCCTGTCGTTGCAAGACCTTGTAAATAACCCCTCCCCAGCCTTCCTGTAGCCCCATTCAGATACTGTGAGGCTACTCTAAGGTCTCCTGGAAGCCTTCTCTTCTCCAGGCTGCAGAGCCCCAACTCTCTCAGCCTGTCCTCATAGGAGAACTGCTTCAGCCCTCTGATCATCCTCGTGGCCCTCCTCTGGACCCACTCCAACACTTCCATGTCCTTCCAAGTAACCTGTAAAGCTTAACAAGTTTTTAACTTGCTCCTCTCAACATTTTTCAATTCATGTTACAACTTCCTGCTCAATCCTTTTACTAAAAAACTTCATTTTCTGTGCTGGTTTGAGGCTAATTGGAATATTTTAATGAAAAATATTATAGGCTGTGAAAAGCAAACAAAGGTGATGTCTGCTTCACTCATAGGCTTGCTGAAGAGAAGAACAAGAACACAAGAATAAGAACAAGAACACAAACATAGATAAGACAGAGACAGAGGGTCTCTTGGTCTCTCTAGCTTTTTGTCTTCTCCTCTCTTCTGAGTAACCTAAGTAACCACTCTACTTCTAACCTCCCTTGCCGAGACTCCAAACTCAACTTGTGCAGAAGGCAAACCCTGGGGTAAGGTAGAGGGGTGGAAAGAAGATGGAAGGGTGGTTGGGAGCCCCTCCTGGGGACTCTGATTTTTTGGAGGAAGATTGTGTTTCTGTATTACCTTTGACTTGTATATTTCTGTAACTGCTCTTGTCTATTGTGTATATCTCTGCTTATACATTGTACTAAGCTGTAAATATGGCTTCATTCCTTGACTTCCAGATGGCTGAGTCAAGTCTGGGTGATGTTAGAAAGGGGGGTGAGGGGTTGGGGTGTAACTCCCAAAGCATCACATTTTCTTAGCCTTAAGTAGTATTCAAATATAAAACCGTGCCTAAAACTACACATGACGCAAAACTCCCATCCTGTTTTAAAAGCAGGTGCTAGAACATTGCTCAGATTCAGACCTCTGAAGACAGAAAAGCAGAGGGGGGTTTCTTCCAGATAGAAAATTTTAATCTGTTTCATCTTTTGTGTCTCTTTTAGGTCTTATCTGTCAACCTTGTAGCCTGCAAGGTTGCATCCAATTACATCACGGCTGGTTTGCTAACTATGTCAAACTAAGTTATACAAAACCACAAAAACAAGGTTTGGTTCTTATCCTGATGCTGTCTCATTAACTACAACATTGCACAATTGTATCAGCAATATCTGACCCTTAGCTATAATAATTCACCAGGATGATGTCATTTAAGCTGTCACGTTACATACAGGAGGTGCTATGCAAATAAAATTGATTACCGAAAGCCTTCCTCGCTTCTGAAGGTTGACTTCGGGGTCTTAAGTTCTTTGTGTGCTGATGAAAGATGCCAGCCTGAGAGGCTGCACTTCTTCATGACAAGCTCATCTCTAACTCTTTGAACTTTCTTTAGGGCTTGCCATTGAAGGTGTCTATATGCTTTTGCTTCCCATTACTAATTCAGGAGAGTGAGTGCAAGGCCACTACCAATCTTCACCTTTAGGTCATACATTTTTGGGGGGAGGCGTGCAGGCGATACTTTGGATCTTGCAATATTTTGCCTTCTTTTGAATAACAGACTAAAAATCCTAGCAGTGATAAGGGTAGAATTACACTGTAGGCCTGCCACAATTTTCCCCACTTCTATTTCACTCTCCATTCTCCTCTCCTCCTTTCCCTTGTCATTCCAAGCACTTATCACTTCCACAGCTGACATGAAGAGTGTTATCCTGAAGAGAAGCTTTCCTCACACAAAGCACTCAGAAGTTAGTTTTGCTGGGGTCAGTTACTTTATGCCCCATGCTAAAAACAAGTTGTCAGCTGTAGGATTTCTATATTAGCGTGGAAAATTTGGTATTTTTTACAATTACTACATAAAACTCTGTCATGATTACATTTAAGTATCTCTGATTTAGCTAAGCCATGCTACTATTCCTCTTGCTGCAATATACTCCCTCCCTGGAGATGTTCAAGGCCAGACTGGATGAGGCCTTGAGTGACCTGTACTAGTGCGAGGTGTCCCTGCCTATGGTAGGGGGTTGGAACTAGATGATCCTTGAGGTCCCTTCCAACCTTACCATTCTATGATTCTATGATTCTATGATACTCACATTCCATATTGTGAAATCTGCCAGCATCACCTTCTCACATGAATTGGGTTTTCACTTGCAAAAGGAAAGCTGCACTGTACCCCAGGCACTACCATTGTCCAATTTATATTTTATATATATATATATATATATATATATATATATATATTTATGTTATTTTATATCTCTTCATCAACAGTTTAATATTTGTGCCTAAGAGCTGTCTCTTAAAGTGCTGAATATGCAATTGTTTCTTGTGGGTATTTTTACCATTTCTTTCCTTCTGTCCAGCTCTGTTTTGTTT
The DNA here is from genome assembly GCA_013396675.1 of Eubucco bourcierii. NCBI lineage: Eukaryota > Metazoa > Chordata > Aves > Piciformes > Ramphastidae > Eubucco > Eubucco bourcierii. Next base: position 156,678 of record VWZE01010278.1, read on the forward strand.
CCAGCCAGCTTAGCTGACCAGATCTGCAATTCCATCACTTCAAATGTTATCCATTTCTACTCCTTTACTCTTCAAAGAATAATAAATAAAAAAATTAAGTTTACAGTTCAAAGCCTCTTTGTGGGACTTTTATTAGCATCAGTTTTGGCAGTTTTGTTTCCACAACATTTCAAAATGGAAAGGTGGAACAGCTGGGGGGGGCGGGGGGGAAGAGATTCAAGCTGAGTATTTGCCTAACGTGGCTGGTTGGGACAAAAAAGAAAAAAAAGAAAGGCAACAAAATGTAAAAAGAGAACCTAAAATAAAACAACTCTACAACTTTTTGCTTTGTACTAAATGTTATTTCTGTTTCTCCCCCACTCCCAATTGCTTTGCAAATTTGTAATTTGCTGCTTCCACAGGTTCTTCAAACTTGTTCTACTGGTTTTGAGAAGCAGGCAGACTCGTTTTTCTAAGCTCTCCAGCAGACCAACCGAATTTATTTAATTCTTCATTTTGTTCCCACAAAGAACTTCAAGACGCTCTGAGAAGGACCCTAAATCACTCTCTGGTATTATAAGTCATGGACAGAGGAATCAGTGCACCCTCAGCAAGTTTGCAGATGACACTAAGATGTGTGGCACAGCAGACTTGCTAGAGGGCAGGGATCCATCCAGAGGGACCTGGACAGGCTGCAGAGGTGTGCTCAGGCCAACCTCATAACATTCAACAAGGCCAAGTGTAAGGTCCTCCACCTGGGTAGGCACAATCCCAAGCACAAACACAGGCTGGGTGGTGAATGGCTAAGAGGAGCCCAGAGGAAAAGGACCCTGGGGTCTGGGTTGATGAAAAGCTCAAGATGAGGCTGCAGTGTGAGTGCAGTCCAGACAGCAACTGTGTGCTGGGCTGCAGCAAGAGCAGTGTGGGCAGCAGGGCAAGGGAGGGATTCTGTCCCTTTGCTCTGCTCTTGTCAGACCCCACCTGGAGTCCTGTGTGCAGTTCTGGAGCCCCCAGCACAGGAAGGACATGGATGTGTTGGAG
>VWZE01010279.1:0-101042 GCA_013396675.1 Eubucco bourcierii
CATACACAAGATGAGCCTGTGTACCTTGTTTACCACACACTGCAAATGGCCAGGGTCCTCAGACTCAGTGACTCCAGGTTCTTTGTACTCTTTCCTGCAATTGCTTCTCCCGAAAACAGAGAGAGGAAGAGCAGAGAAACATGTCTGGGCAAACCAGGACATGGATAAGCCTATTTTGGCCTGCTTAGGCCTACCACAACATAGGTGGAATTTCAGAAAGGCACATTGATGAGAACCTCTCTGGTTTTGGTTATCCATACTTTGCAGTTAGTATTTATTTTTCTTTTTTTTTTTTAAAGGAGTCAAGTGGAGTTGAACTTTTTGCTCAGGGTAAAATAAACAGGCACCAAGCCATTGTGCAGCTGCAGTTCTTACAAAAACCTGTAACTGAGCAAAGTTGGACAACTCCCTGTAAGTTTTATACTTTCTGCCATTCTGGAGGTCAGTGGAATTGTCTTCTCTAAACTGCCCCAGGCACTTGGCTAGGACTTCAGAGGGAGCATCTTCAATTTTAAACACAAAGGCTGGTCATCTTTGCCAAACCTTAAGTGCTGAATTTCCACCCTCCTCTCTCTAAAACTAGCACATTTTTCTATGGCAGCAATTATTCCATTCAAATTTGATAGCTATATCCACACAACACAGAAACTTTCCAGTAAAGTTCAAAGAGGTTTTTTGGAAGTAGCACAGTTATGTGCTAAAGTTCCCTAAGGTACTTTAAAACCTACCTTCTAGTTTTCAAGAGACCATTTGCTGTAGCTTACAGGCTTACTGTTCCTCCCATTCTGCTCTGCCCTTTTTTACCCTGAAGACTCCTTTCAACCTTCAGAGTATTGTGTATTTGCCCAGGTACCCTGGAGTGACTTCTAGCACTGCTAGAAGTCACTGAAGTGCTCTAGCATTCTGTTGAACAGATGAATTTTTAGAAGTCTCGCAGAAAATATATTGCTAGGTCAGTGGTTTAAAATAAGAACAGAGTTCTCCCACAAAAACAGATGAATTCTGTGGTAAGCTTTACACAGCAGCATGTACATGAATTTTGTATTCATGAATAGTGACATGATATGGCTCAGGTTGACTGTCTGATAAGCAATTAAGACCTCTTCCACCCAAGGACTTTAAGCACTTGACTAGTTCATATACACAAACATATAAATAAACACATTTTTTTATGTGTGTGTGTGTATATATATATATGTGTCTCTTATATACTAATGAGCCCAGAACTGGACACAGCACTCCAGTGCTAAGTAGAGGGAAAGGATGATGGTCAGTGGAGTTAAATCCAGCTGGCAGCCAGTCAAAAGTGGTGTTCCTCAGGGCTCAGTATTGGGGCCACTTCTGTTTAACATCTTTATTGATGACCCTGATTTTACTTAAAATTTTCTCAAGCAGAATGGCTTCTCTCAGTCATTTTCTGTTGCCTCACTATTGTGTCTACCATTACACTTTAAGTTAGTTTATCATGTGCCAAATTTAAGATCTCATTCTTCATTGAATGGATAACAGAAGTCTGGCAACAGCTTGAGTTGTCCAGCTTGCAAATACGATCTGAGAGCAGGTTAGCTCAAATGAGCTTACATTTCTGAATGCATAGCTTCTGTTCAGATGGGGAGGCACTGGCTTGGAGAAACAAACCCTTGTCCACTTAGGGAATTGTCATTACACCTAGTTAGTGAAAATTTTCTTGATGCACCTAATATACATGTTACTTTAATTCATAAATATGTCATCTTCACATCATCTTAAGTCAGTGTCACAATGTCAGTGTTACAGTGTCAGTGTCCACAAGCACTGAAGCAGCCCAAAATCATGGGAGAACACACTCCAACAGCAGCTTCCACTTCATACTTCCTGTTGAATGTTAGATTTTCTTTTCCTATTTACCTGGTTTGGAAACACAGTTGTGTCATTCTGTGTGAGTCACTATGAGGTCCGATTCCTAATAGGTGTATGAGATTATGAAAGAAGCAAATTAATCGTCTTAATTCTTACATGCCAGCAAATTGCCAGTGTCCAGTGAGAACCAGTTGCAGATTGTCTGCACAAACTGTGTAATGCAGCTTCATGTGTTATCTGTTGCAGAGCTAGCGTGTCATTCCTCATTCCCAAAGCAGTCTCTGGAATTTTTATCCAGGGAAATTCAAACAGTGAAGTCTAAAATGTATCACTATGGGCAGGTATGCGAAGGGAGAGGCTAAGTAAGTCTCTAATGCTAGTGATGGACAAGTTGTGCTTTACTCAGGCATAAGTTTCTCTTTGTATGTGCAAAGCGAAAATTCACAGGTGCTTTTTTTTGGCCAAGAGTATGTGACATTCTTGCTAGGCAAACCCTTAGCATAAAAAGGGAAAAGAATTACTGAGGTTGTATGATTTTATAGAATAGCTGGATTGATGGAAACGTTGAAATAATTTCCTAATAGTCAGTTCCCATGCATGAAGCAATCTTTCATCAATACAGCTTTCTCCTGCTGTGCAAGTCTCATATGCCAAATATAATTGAAAAATGCATTTTCCTACCTAGGTGAAGTTCCAATCTTTTCAGTGTTCTGATTCCTTCTATTAGATCATGCATATGAAAAACTGTGCAAAAGCCATCAGAGTAGGTCATACCCCACTTAATGGATATATTTGTTAAATATAATAAATGCATATTTTCAGAATACTTGGGACAACTCAGGATACATTCAGCTTATCAAGTGCTATTAACCGCCAGAACTGAGAGATCCCAACATTGAAAACATTGGGTCAGTGGACAAAAAACAATGTTTCAGTCAGAATTTTTGCCAGTTAGAGTGCCATAATGTAGAAGTAGCAGGGTTTTTTCTGCACAGTAATCTAGAGCTTTTGAGGCTGTGGATGGTGAACTGTTTCCCTGAGAAGGTATGCGGTGGAATCACACATCGGGGGTCGTTAGGTGTGGGGGTGTGGATGACAGGAGGAGAGACGACCATGACACCAATTTGGTGCGTCCCCTGTATTGCAGCAAGCCAGCATGTACTTATACAGGATAGATTGCCTGGCCACATGTTATTCATTCTCTGATTGGTTACAGGCAGCTCTTCTCAAGCTGTCCAGATAGGAGGACGCAACAAAGTAAACTGAATGAGGAGGAAGGTACAGGAAGGCAAGGAGACCACAGAAATGGACAGCCTCGTGTTCTGGGCTTCTTCAAAAGAATCACGGCCAGCAGGTCAAGAGAGGTGATTCTGTCTCTCTGCTCTGCTGTGGCCTCATCTGAAGTACTGAATCCACCTCTGGAGCCACCACAAGAAAGATCCTGTTGGAGCAGGTCCAGAGGAGAGCCACAAAAATGATTGGAGTACTGGAACACCTCTCCTGTGAAGAAAGGCTTGGAGAGTTGGGATTGGTCAGCCTGGAGACCTTACTGTGGCCTTTCAGTACTTTAAAAAGGGTCTGTAAGAAAGATGAGGACAGTCTTTTTAGCATAGCCTGTTGCAACAGCACAAGGGACAATGGTTTTCAACTAAAAGAGGGTAGATACAAACTACATAGAAGGAAGAATTTTTTTTTATGAGGGTAGCGAAACACTGGCACAGGTTTCCTGGCACCTACCATTTTCCAGAGAAATGGTAGGTGCCCTGTTCCTGGAGACATTCAGGATCACATTGGACAGGGCTCTGAGCAACCTGATGTGCTTAAGGTGTCCCTGCTTACTGCAGAAGGGTTGGACTAGGTAACCTTTAAAGGTCCCTCCCAACACAGACCTTTCTATGATTGTATAACTGGCTGTTAACATAAATATGCACACATCTATAGCCATATATTGCTATTTCATTTTAGTTAATAATTAATTACTGTAGCGGTCAGATAGCTAAGGGTCTGTAGCTATTACAGTATTTTTTCACTAAAGGGTGTCATAACAGCCTTCTTAGAAAAGGAGACAAAATTTCACAACTTTGAGTTTCATAGCAGGAAGAAGATAACTCATGGAAGAGGATAATTCTGGTTCTTCCTTGATTGAATGGTGTAGAGATTCTCACGAAGCTTTGCTCGGAGCTCTCTGCAATCACATAGCCATGTACAAAACTAAATTCACATTAAAACCCATCCCTAATGAAAAAGACTCCTAGGTCATACTGAAATCAGTCATTACACGGTAATAAATGCTTTCCCAAATTGGATCTTCTGAGCTTTCTCATGCCTTGAACACTGCTCGCTACCAGAAATAGCATTACCACGTGACCTACCTGCAAAGAACAGTTGTTTTGTATGTAACTTCAACATCATCTTGATTTTTTGAGAGCCTAAGACAAGGAGTCTGCAGGGCAAATCTAACTGAAAGATTATTACATCTACCTGCTTAGAAGAGGTGTCAAGGTCCAGAGAACGGAGATGAACGGTATCTCTGTCCAGAGGAGCAAGACTGGTTCTTGTAGATGTCTGCATTGTGAAACTAAGGTGCAAACGAGACCAGATAGCACCGAGAACTATTTATTAATTTATTAATCTATGATTATTAAGGGATAACGTTGAACAAAACTGAGGGAGAGAAGGAGGAGGGGAGAGAGGGAGAGGGAACAGCAGAGAAAAAGATTAAGAGCAGGGAAGGAAAAGAACAGGAGTTATATTACCATCAGCCACAGTTTGGGGGGAGAGAGGGAGAGAGGTGTGCCCGGCCCAGGGATGTCCTTCTGTAGAGTGGTTCCTCCAGTCCTCCTTGGAGGGGACGCTCCGGTGGTGGTGGTCCAGTGGAAGTGCTAGTGGGGGTGCTCCTGGGGTAGGTGCACCCCTTTGCAGGCATTGCTTATGTCTCTTTATAGAGTTTTTTAGGCTGTTGTCCAGGTGCAGCTCCCCAGGAAATCTTGTTGTGCATTATCATGTCTGCAGGGGTCCGGTGGTGGCACCAGGCAGGGCCTCTGCCCCCTCCCTGTGCAGCTTACCTGTCCATACCCCAAATACACAGAAGCCTTTTCTCTGCGGGGTAGCTGGTGTGGTAAAGTCTTGTGCTGGGCGTTCAAACCATCGAGACACTTCAGCGTTCCGGAGCTTTGGGGCAGATATCTGGGCCAAGTCCCTGAAGTCCACAAAGGTGCTGTTTGCATCTCTTAACTTTGCCAGGAATCTGGGCCCATCTTTAACAAAGGCAATCTTTATCTTTGTTAATTGCTAAGGGAGAGAAGTCAGACTCTCACAAGAGGAGATGCTCTTGGGTTGATTTATGATGTGATTTGGGAAGCACTGAAATCTACAGTTGCTGAAATGCAAATAGAAGTGATGAAATTGGGGAGCGTTGAAATATATTAGAAGCAGGTTTCTAAATATTGCAACTATTCTCAAGTTCTGAAGTCTATTTCTTTTCAATTTTTGTTCCAGGATTTGATAGTGTCTAAGGTTATGGGATTGTTACTGTTAAATTCTGGGGAAAATTACCTTGAGTGTTCATCTTCTGAGTACTTGAAGAAGGAAAAGTCTTTCATCCTATTGAACAGGATTTTCATACACACGAGAAGTTTCCAAAATCTGAAAAAAACCCTAGTGCTACTGTCACTAATTACTGTTGTTTCCCTAGTGGTGATGTCTGTAAGGGACAGAAAGTGAGAACTTTAAAGGACAGAAACTCTAAAGGACAGAACTTTACAGGACAGAATTCTAAAGGACAGAAAGTAAGAACCTCAAAGGGCTGGAGCAGCTCTGCTATGAGGACAGGCTGAGAGAGTTGGGGCTCTGCAGCCTGCAGAAGAGAAGGCTTCCAGGAGACCTTAGAGTAGCCTTCCAGGACCTGAAGCGGGCTACAGGAAGGCTGGGGAGGGACTATTGCCAAGGTCTTGCAATGCCAGGACAAGGGGCAATGGGTTTAAACTGGCAGAGGGGAGACTGAAACTGGATGTTAGGAGGAAGTTGTTTGCAGTGAGGGTGGTGAGACACTGGCACAGGTTGCCCAGGGAGGTTGTGGCTGCTCCCTCCCTGGAGGTGTTGAAGGCCAGGTTGGAGGAGTCCTTGAGTGAGCTGTGCTAGTGGGAGGTGTCCCTGCCTATGGCAGGGGGTTGGAACTAGATGAGCTTTGAGGTCCCTTCCAACCTTACCATTCTATGATTCTATGAACTATAAATTACTGTTTTCCATGGTTCTTGATCTTTCAGTCTCCACATAACTCTGAGAGAGAGGCATACTGCAGTGCAAAGGATTACAGATAAAAAGGCCTGTGGCATAAATTCACAGACCAACCAGAAGAGAAGAAAGCTTACATTTGATAGTGTGGTTGTGTTTCTCTGTCAGTACGGATCTGAGCATTGCAGGTAGGGCTCATTTCCAGTAATTCACAGTAGCAACCTAACATACCTTGCTTTCATCATCACCTTCAAAGCATGCAGGCAACAAAGCCACTCTCACACCTTCCAGCAGGCACGTCACGTTCAAGAAAGTTCTCCTTGGGGCTGCTTACTACATTGTATTTGACTTGTACAACACTGAGTTGGTTCAACACTGAATACCATAATTGTGTATTGCAGCTTGATAATGCTAGAATTATGCCACCTAGTAATATGTAACATTATGGTCTTCTTGATTCAGCAAAACACCTTAGAATAACAATATGATTGAAATTCATCAAAACTTAAACATTTGTGGTGAGGCACAGACTTAAGTGTGATTAAATTTATGCATGTGCTTCATAACCCCTATGGCAGGCGGTTGGAACTAGATGATTCTTGATGTCCTTTCCAACTTTACCATTCTATGATTCATATTTCTGTGACTTGGGCAGAGGCTGGAGGAGATAGCCATGGTATTTTTTTGTATATTTTCTCCTTTTTACCTCAGAGGAGGAACTGCTACTTGCAATAAGTTATGTGTGTTAAAGTCACAGGATATACAAGTGCCAACTACCTTTGTGACTCTACAGAATATGCATTCATCACAAGTACTCAAGCTCTCTGAACCATAAGTGTTACTGTAAACCCCTTACTGCACTGCTTTTCTGTGCTTTTACTACACATCTTTTCTGTTTTGGAGTTCCCTACACAAACCCTTACTTGCCACAACTCGGTAGAAGTTACTTGTGTGGAAACAGAAGTGCTTCTGAATGTGAAGTGCATCTGTTCCTTTGCATCAAGACTGTGGAAGTGCTCTTAGCATAGCTGTGGGTTACAGGTATGCTGTCAGTTTATGTAAGAGCACTAATATAAATTCAGAGCTACAGGTAAATAATGTTTATGGGGTATTTTTGTTTGTTTGAGATATTCACCAGGCCAAAGCCTTTAAGCAGGTCTTGATTTCAAGCTGACCAGTTTGGGGAGGTTTTGATTCATGCAGCTGACAGGATGCTAACAAGATGCAGACATTCAAATTTAGTTAAAATTTAACTGCATTATATCAGTGCAAATCTCTTAGGCACATGCTCATGTTGAAGATTATGAGCCATGACATATTGAATTAGCCCATCTAAAAGCTGCATACCTAAACATGTTACCTCTTATTACATGTGCTGCAATAAATCATAGAATCATGGAAGCATAGAATGGTAAGACTGGAAGGGACCTCAAGGATCATCCAGTTCCAACCCCCTGCCATAGGCAGGGACACCTCCCACTAGCACAGCTCACTCAAGGCCTCCTCCAACCTGGCCTTAAACACCTCCGGGGAGGGAGCAGCCACAACCTCCCTGGGCAACCTGTGCCAGTGTCTCACCACCCTCACTGCAAACAACTTCCTCCTAACATCCACTTTCAATCTCCCCTCTGCCAGTTCAAACCCATTGCCCCTTGTCCTGTCATTGCAAGCCCTTGTCAATACTCCCTCCCCAGCCTTCCTGGAGGCCCCCTTCAGGTACTGGAAGGCTACTATAATTGTCATGGAGCTTTTTTCCTGTTAGTTTAACATGAGATGAAATTTTGAGAAACAACCTAGAATCTCTCTGTTTTCAGCACCTAATAATGAAGATACTCACCACACAAATAAAACTCCTAAACCAGTCTTGAATGCACATCCTAGCCCCCAGCTGTGTCTATACTCACGGCTTATTTAGGGAATTGTCTTTTGCAGGGTAGAGGAATTGAGTTGGCAACTGTGAAACGAGAGGGAGTACTGTGTTGATGGGTAGCAGGGAGGATGTATGGCTTTCCATTAGTGTAACTGATGATTCAAGTGGCCATCAATGCTCACAACAAAATCAGCTCTGCAGAACTGTTCTTAGACTTTGCCAGCTGGTGTCAGTAACTGGAAATCCTAGGGCAAACTTTTTTAGCAGTTCAGGGATTGAAGCAATTGTTTGCAAATCATTTACTCCATGAAGACACAGCTGCCTCAGTGTGATGAACTCCAGCACAGTTCCTAAGCCAGGCACTTCCAATTTCTCACTATCATTCAGCGTCTGATTCATCATGTCAGAGGAGCTTGATTCATTTTGGCCATTGTTTCCCTGCTTGTAAAATAGATGTGATCATAATCTGCTGGTTGTAATATCTGTCTGCCTCACTTGAGCTATTGTGTGGGTCAGTTAATGTCCATGCTGTGTGCTGCAGCTGAGTGGGAAACAATGGAGCCTGCAGCGCTGGTGACGACATACTCCCAGCTGGGTTGCTTTCTCTCGGCTTTGAGAGGGAGACTTTGTGTACACATCCCTCCCAGCCTTTAGGGATTTGGATATAACCACGACATTGTGATGGGAGTTGGGTGTCTGTCAGCCTGACAGGCCTAGCTATGCCTGCACTGTAGTTTCCCCCTCCAAGTTCCATGCCAGCCCAGGTGCCACACCTGTGCTGCTGGAGCTGCGGTCCTTCTCCCTCTGATCCTTCCTCTCCGTGCACCGTTTGGGCAGCAGCTGTGCACAGGTAACACAGAGCGCATTGGCAGCAGGAAGCTGGGCAGAAGTTGTGGACTATTGGCCTCACCCAGAGAAAAGGGGCAACTGGGGCACAGCATCCCCACTGCAGCTCTCTGCCATTGCTGGATGGATTGCAGCTCTCTGAGGCCACCTCACATGATCCTCTGCGGAAGGCAGGAAGACAGTAGGAGCAAAGGGCCCTGCACCCCAAAACTCTTCTGATGTTTGGGTCTGAGACGATTGCAGGCACTCAGATGCTTGGCAAAACCCTAAACACTCACTTCCCTGTGATCTGGGATGACTTGGTATTATGCTTCCAGTGGTATCAGCCATGATCCCTGCAAGGCATTTGGACGCCAAATTTCTCAGTCAGGCAACTAACAACCATCTCTTTGTTTTGTCCCCAAATCTCTTTGTGCCTAGCTAATGAGAATTAATATCAGTCATCTGACACAATGTCTGCTCAAGGTGCTTCACCTGTCTCTGCTTTCATACAAGGAGACTTTAATTTGGACAAGGATCAGTCCAAGTGCAGTAGGGACACAAAAATGAGACTTAACCTTTCATGTTGAAGATATATTAAGTATCTTATAAAATAATAAAATTAATAGAAAGGGGAAAACAGTTCCCTTTTATGTAGGCTTTCTATACTGTCCTAGTAAGTCGTTCTAATGAAAAAATTTGATCAAATAATTACATTTTGTATACACATGAGGCTTACTCTCTGTTAAAGCAGTTGCTTTTTAAACAGGAAATATTCATTTAAAACATCATTTTATAAGATTCAGGACCCACGTTTGGGCCCAGGACTGAGGCTGCAAATCTTTGTGTGGTTTCAATGTGCTGGATTTGCTGTAATGACAGAGTGGCAGAGAGTTGCATCAGATATATTAAGGTGGTCTTTAAGAGACATATGGCAAAGTGGAGCCTTAATGCATCATCCCTGATATAGGCACTGAAGCAGTGGTAGCTGTAATACTTGTAAATAGCAAGGAAACTCTAGTAGTATGGCAGGGTAAGGTTGGGAAGGAAATGACATCAAAAAGATATTACTGAGATGTCTAAAGCTCTGGTGATAACCATGAAATAAGTGAGCCCCTACAGAGGGGCATAAAGCCTTCTGAAAGGAGGTTGCAGCCCAGTGGAGGTCAGTCTCTTCTCCCAGGCAACCAATGACAGAACGAAGGGGACACAGTGGCAAGCTGCACCAGGAGGTGTAAGTGGAATGTTAGGAAGTTCTTCACAGAAGGGTAAATGGGCTACCCAGGGACCTGGTGGACTCACTGTCCCTGGGGGTGTTTAAAAAGAGATTGGATGCAACACTTGATGCTGTGGTGTAGCTGAGTAGGTGGTGTTGCATGATAGATTGGACTTGATGATAGAATCATAGAATGGTAAGGTTGGGAGGGACCTCAAGGATCATCTAGTTCTGAATCCCTGCCATAGGCAGGGACACCTCCCACTAGTACAGCTCACTCAAGACCTCCTCCAACCTGGCCTTGAACACCTCCAGGGAGGGAGCAGCCACAACCTCCCTGGGCAACCTGTGCCAGTGTCTCACCACCTTCACTGCAAACAACTTCCTCCTAACATCCAGTTTAAATCTCCCCTCTCCCACTTCAAACCCATTGCCTCTTGTCCTGTCATTACAAGCCCTTGTCAATAGTCCCTCCCCAGCCTTCCTGTAGGCCCCCTTCAGATCCTGGAAGGCTACTCTAAGGTCTCCTGGAAGCCTTCTCTTCTCCAGGCTGCAGAACCCAAACTCTTGTAGCCTGTCCTCAGAGCAGAGCTGCTGCAACCCTCTGAGCATCTTCGTGACCTCCTCTGGACCCACTCCAACACTTCAATGTCCTTCATGTGCTGGGGGCTCCAGAACTGTACACAGGACTGCAGATCTCAAAGTTCTTTTCCACCCTCTTTAGTTCTGTGAGTCTGTGTTAAAGGGTCTAGCAGCAGAGTGGTGATTCCTGTCCCTGAATTTGCTGCAGGGTTCAAATGTAGGTGTGAAGCAGAAACAGTCAGGGGGTTCCTTATTGAACTGGAGAGAAGCCAGCCTCATGAGAAGTTTTTGCATTATCAGCTGTCATGTATGTGCTCATGTGTGCAAACATTTGCTCCTTAGTAATGTGACCTTTACAATCTTCAATTCTCAACTGTTTATCTCTGTAACACCAGCTTACTAATTACACTGGTGCATTATTAGCAGTGACTTCGTTGCCATTGCTTGCTTACTTGGATGTGCTCTTGTGTATTTGCAAACAGTGTAATGCTCCTACCGGAAAAGGCAGGTAGTGGAGGGGCAGAACAGGAGTAGATGAACTTTGATGTGAGAAGGGAGCTGGAATAATGAAGCACACACAACCTCTAAGCCAGTTTTTAATACTGAGTTGTTCAGTTTGCACTGTGTACCCGATGGAGCTGAAAAGCAAAAGCACTGTGATTGCTCTTACCTTGCTTCAGTTTAAAAAAACACAGCAACAAAAACCAAGCAGCAAGCAAAAGATCACCCACAAAAACAAAACCCGAACTAGGTCCTGGTTGCTTGTAAAATAATGTGCCTGCAGATGCCTATTACTGCTTCATATTTTTAGTAGAGAATTACTTCAGTATTTTGACAGAGTTCTGAATATTAAAAGATCAGTGTGTTAGAGTAAGCCAAATATAATACAGGAACTGCTGTGATTTAGAATTTATGAGCTGTGATGAGCTTTGATAACGAGCATTTAAGAGAAAATAAAGGCAGTAACAAAGACACTTGCTTCTTGTAGGCCACTCACTTGTTAACATATGACCATGTATTGAGTTGAATAGAATTGATTTGTGCTTCCTTTGGAAGTGGTGGGGAAGAATCCAGAGACCTGAAGTACAGGCCTGTGGTCTGTTATGTGATAGAAATGTGAGTAGGAAATGGTTTTGAACAATTCTGGTTGATGTTTCCAAAAAATGCCCTGCTTATCAGGAGTGCTCATTGCAGAGTTTTGACTATCCCAAGCCTTTATGCTTTTCCTTATCATCAGAAATTACTACTTTTTAGTAAATATGTCCTCAGAAATGCTGTCTCTTTCAAGTAATTTCTTTGTTGACGTCTCCTTGCAGACGAATTACTTCAGAAGGAGCAAAACTATTCCGATGATGTTTTGGCCAATATGATCAGTGAACCCAGAATCAGCTATGGAAATGATGCTCTCATGCCTTCATTGACGGAAACTAAGACCACAGTTGAACTTCTCCCTGTGGATGGAGAGGTCAGCCTAGATGACCTTCAGCCATGGCATCCCTTTGGTGTTGATTCTGTTCCAGCCAATACTGAAAATGAAGGTATGTACAGTAGGGTTTTGAGTTGAGCTTCGTGATTTCTCTTCACATCGTGCCCTGGAAATTGACATCTTTCTGATGTAAGCAGGATAGAGGTTCTCAAATGTAAGTTTAGAAATGGTCTGCTGTCTGAGCTGTGTCTCTCTGATGGAACAGAAAATTCTGACTAAAATTTACTGTTTAGGCACACAACAAATTTCAGTGTTGAGCTTACTCTCCTTTAAAAACAAATCAATGTAAATTCCAGCAAATTATGAGGGACAGTCTTCTAAATTGCAAGACAGTGATCTAAGGGACATAGGTAAGTTGTTAGATTTGCGCCATGGTGAAATGTTTTACTTAAAGAAGAGCTTTTTGTTTGTTGGCATTCAAATTATTACAAATCCAACAGAATCCTAGCATGAGAGTTGATTCTATTTCCACACCACCACTGGTTGTCTGGAATACACTGCAGAATTATTCCTTCATAGTCAGCAGTGCAACAACCTGGTAAAAGCTTTTTTTTCTCTGAGGAGTGTTTTATGTTGCTTGTGGACTAATTTATTGAAGTGACTGTTTAGCACTTTAATAATTTACATATCATAGAATCATAGAATGGTAAGGTTGGAAGGGACCTCAAAGCTCATCTAGTTCCAACCCCTGCCATAGGCAGGGACACCTCCCACTAGTACAGCTCACTCAAGGCCTCCTCCAACCTGCCCTTGAACACCTCCAGGGACGGAGCAGCCACAACCTCCCTGGGCAACCTGTGCCAGTGTCTCACCACCCTCACTGCAAATAACTTCCTCCTAACATCCAGTTTCAATCTCCCCTCTGCCAGTTCAAACCCATTGCCCCTTGTCCTGGCATTGCAAGACCTTGGCAATAGTCCCTCCCCAACCTTCCTGGAGGCCCCCTTCAGATCCTGGAAGGCTATTCTAAGGTCTCCTGGAAGCCTTCTCTTCTGCAGGCTGCAGAGCCCCAACTCTCTCAGCCTGTCCTCATAGCAGAGCTGCTGTCTGAGCAGAGCAGAGGGGCAGAATCACCTGCCTTGCCCTGCTGGCCATGCTGCTCTTGATGCAGCCCCGGACTCAGTTGGCTGTCATATATATAACTTAGAATTGGTAGTTTACTTAGGTGCCAAGAACCAATTAATCAGAAACCTGAGGGACTTCAAACATGACATTCAAGTTGCTCCTGTGTTTGTGTTCCTTTTATCAGTTCAGCTCCACCATCATTAGTGATAAGCTGGCCACAGTAGTGAAAGCTTGTTACTGCAAAGCAGCAGTAGATTTACAGGCTGGAGCCACAGAAGTCTTTTTTCAGGTGCGTTTGTGTTTTGTGGATTTGTGATTTGTAGCTGAACTGCACATCCTCCAAAAGTCTTTTGAAAGCAGTGGCTTAGGCTATACTTGCTAACAGAATGAGTTTTGAGACCAACTTTACACAGATGGACTTAGTCCAGCACAATGTGAGAGTGACTGTGGTCAGCTGGGTGTTTGGGAGACAAAACATGGGACGTGGGCATGGATTTAACAGGTTCAGAGCTGTTGCCTGAAATTAGGGGAGTCAGAACCAATTCTGTGGTCCAAGTAGGTCAGTACCATCAGTCAGAGAAGCATAAGAAGAAAAGACATGTCTACAATTTGAGCAAGGCTAACAAATCAGCGGGCCAAAGTGTACTAGGTTTGAGGGGAGGAGGAGGCAGTGATCAGAAGTGAGATGAAAATCAGATTGCAAGGGAGGTAGCACGAGGTAGCAACTGAAAAAGAAAAGCGGCAGAGAAAGCTGGAGCAACAGTCTGGCCAGCAGCAAGAAGCAGAAACAGGAGGTGGTGACAAGGGCTCCAGATATGTCTAGAGGGCATGCACAGCCAAGTGACATGCTGGGCAGCCAAGAGCAGCTGGCTGGATTGAGTCAGGTGCTGGTGAGTAGCACCGACGGCTGACCAGCCTGGCAGGCTGAACTTCACTCTCCTGAGGAATCAGCTGCAGCTCACTATAGGGCACATGTCACGGCTGTCTGCCAGGAGCAGGCCACAGTCTGGCTGGTGGTGCCTGTCCTGCAGGAATTTTCCACTTGTAATAGTTTACTGCAAGGGCTAAACTCCTACAGTTCCACTTCCATCTCCTCCTGCCTCCCCTGGGGAAAGGGAGGGGAAAAAAAGGCAGAGGAAAAGTTTTCGAACGATTGAAAATCATTTGGTTGATGAAAAGCTCAACATGAGCCTGCAGTGTGCGCATGACGCCCAGACAGCCAACCAAGTCCTAGGCTGCAGCAAGAGCAGTGTGGGCAGCAGGGCAAGGGAGGGGATTCTGCCCCTCTACTCTGCTCTCCTCAGACCCCACCTGGAGTACTGTGTACAGGTCTGGAGCCCCCAGCACAGGAAGGACATGGAAGTGTTGGAGCGGGTCCAGAGGAGGCCATGAAGATACTCAGAGGGCTGCAGCAGCTCTGCTATGAGGACAGGCTGAGAGAGTTGGGGCTCTGCAGCCTGGAGAAGAGAAGGCTTCCAGGAGACCTTAGAGTAGCCTTCCAGGATCTGAAGGGGTCTACAGGAAGGCTGGGGAGGGACTATTGATAAGGTCTTGTAATGACAGGACAAGGGGCAATGGGTTTGAAGTGGGAGAGGGGAGATTGAAAATGGATGTTAGGAGGAAGTTGTTTGCAGTGAGGGTGGTGAGACACTGGCACAGGTTGCCCAGGAAGGTTGTGGCTGCTCCCTCCCTGGAGGTGTTGAAGGCCAGGTTGGAGGAGGCCTTGAGTGAGCTGTACTAGTGGGAGATGTCCCTGCCTATGGCAGGGGGTTGGACCTAAATGATCTTTGAAGTCACTTCCAACCTTACCCTTTTCCTCAGGGCTGCTCTCCAACCATTCACCCCCAGCCTGGATTTGTCCTTGGGATTGTGCCTACCCAGGTGCAGGACCTTACACTTGACCTTGTTGAATGTCATGAAGTTGCCATGGGCACACCTCTCCAGCCTGTCCAAGTCCCTCTGGATTGATCCCTGCCCTCTAGCAAGTCAACTGTGTGTGGCAGTCATCATCCTTTTTTCCCTTCACCTACTCCCATTTTTTTGCTGCCCACAACCTGCTCTCAGTTTGCCATAGTGGCAGGCATGAAGGGTTTCACAGTGCTCTGAGTTAGAGAGAAATAAAACCCTCAGCCTTGTAGGGAGGAGCCAGAGGCCAGGATGATGTATGAGGGTCCTTCAGAACCAGTTGGGGTAATGTTAATCTTTGGTCATTTCTTCTTTTCAGTCCTTTCCACTGAAAATTATCACTGACCTACCTGAGGCTTGGTGCTGACTTTATTGGGAAACCCAGCAGAAGACTTAAATGGGAAAATTCTCCAAAATGTAGTTTTTAGTTAAGGATGGAAATTGGTTTTGTTTATAGCAGTGTCTACAGAAAGCAATTACATGGTCTGAGTGCCGCTCTGAACTGCCATGAAGGAACGTGGTTTGATGGCTTGGCTCTGCAGCACCAAACCAGCAAGCTCTTAACATTTTTTTCCCCTTCTGGAAAAAAAAACCAAATTCAGTTGTGCAGATGCACTTCTAGTCTGTAGCTGCTATAAAGCCAATTTGCTGCTGTCTTCCAGAGGCAGGAGCTAATGCAGTCATGTCCTTTGTACAAAGGACGTGAGCGCTACATGGGCTCTCAGGAGCAGGACAGGTTGCTTGTCACACCCACAGGAACACTGAGCAAACGACACAGACTTCCTAAGGAGATAGGCAATCCCCTTGCTAAGTCCAGCAGTATCACCAGGTTAGCAGGATTTTCTGATGCTGAGTTTAGTGAGCAGTTCATGACTGAACTGTGCTTTTGTCAGGTCTCCTGTGTTAATGTGGCTCCCTTACTGCTGCTCAGAACACTCCTAATTGAATCCTGAAATTCAAATGAATAAGAATGCTTTTTTTTTTTTTTTTTTTAATTCTGAATTTACATCTCAATCTCATTTCTTTCTAACACTGCCACTTGAGTAGATAAGGCAGGCAATAGTCTTAGAGACAAACAGCCAGGAATTTTTTAAAAAAGTCAAAGTCTGAATGTTTAATGAAATTCTCCACTTGACTAAAGCAGGAGGTAATGACTCAGCAGTAAATGTTTTTGTACATCCGATTTTCTCTTAATGCCAGTGAACTCCATCAATCTTAGCTTTTAGCTGGTAAAGCCTTAGTACAGTAATGCAGGAGGTTTAAAACCGGGTGGCACACAATTGGGCAGAAAGTGGTATTCTCCTGTGCTTCTCTTTTAAAAATGAGGAGACAAATTTACTCTCTACAAACCACAGCATATCAAAATGAAATATTGATTATAATTTCAAAATGTGCTTTACTCTTTTTTTTTTTTTTTAATACCTTATAACTAGTGCTCTGAAGGAATCCCTTTGGAAAGGAAAAAGGACTCGGGATTCGGTGGATTTTTAAGTCAGCACTGACCTAGACTGGTTGCAGAAGCTAACTCCTGTCTGTTCTTGGTGCCAGTTCTGCTGAGACATCTGGAAAAAGTTTTCACATAATGAATATAGTTTCGGTCTATAGAGAGAAACACTCTGCTCTTGAAGCAGTAACCAGAATACAATGTAAAACTGAGCTGTGAAGCTTTCCTCTTGAAGTCACACCTATCCCTTCCTTCTAGTTCCAGGGTTAATGGAAGTCAGATCCATTCTAGCTGTTGCTTTGTTGACTTTGTTTTTGTAGTATCTCTCTCCTCTTGCAACAGAGGAGCAGTTGACTTTATTGTTTGGGAGGTTTGGTTTTGTTTTTTGATTGCTTTTTTCTTTCCTTTCCATACATGCCCAGTTGAACCAGTGGATGCCCGCCCAGCTGCAGACAGAGGACTCACCACACGACCAGGTACTTGACTTGCATGGCTTTTATCTAACCTGTGTTTTTCCAGCATGCATATGGTCTGCTTGAGCTGAAATTATCACCTACCCTTTGGTATAATCCTTTCTTAAAAGGTAGTGCTATGTCACAGACCAGGAAAGTGTTCCCACACAACCTTGCATCACCCCGTGAGTGCTTTCTGTCAAGGGAGTTTAGGATGTCTGCTTCAAGAGGAAGTAGGATCTAAAGAGCCATAAGTGTTATTTCTAACAAATTGTCATTCCTTCTAGCAGTAGTGCTTTGGCAGGTGCAGGAGGCAGTGGACACAGTGCCATGTAGTACTTTTCATTTGGGAAGGTATGACAGAAATGTCAAATTCTCTGGCACAGGTTGCCCAGGGAGGTTGTGGCTGCTCCCTCCCTGGAGGTGTTCAAGGCCAGGCTAGACGAGGCCTTGAGTGAGCTGTACTAGTGGGAGGTGTCCCTGTCTATGGCAGGTGGTTGGAACTAGATGATCCTTGAGGTCCCTTCCAACCTTACCATTCTATGATTCTGTACAGCTTCTTGGAAGTTAGGGCTAATAAAGAATTAATACATGCAGTTTTAGAACTGCAGAGGATGTCAAGAGTTTTAGCTGTGATACTTGTCTTTGCTAACTCCAGAGAGCTTAAAAAATTATGCCTATTTTTCCTCTCTATGTCTATTTGTTTTAGGACAGAGAGGGATAATTTGCTCTCTGTAAGCACCTGTGTCTTCCTGCTGAGTTCAGAGTAACAGCCGATGCAAATGCTTAGAAAACTTAAATTGGACAAATCCAGTTTCCAAAACTAAAAGCTTAGTTTTCATAATAACTCTCTGCTTTTTATGTTGATTTTTTTCCCCATCACTTCTGTTTAGGATTATGTAGAAACCACAGATTCCATTAAGAGCAAGCAGCCTTTTATTTCAGAAGAGGTTATTCTCCCACAAATAACAAGATTAGATTGGTGTATTTTAGGGTCAGAATTAATTCAGTGTCACATCATCATTGTGGGTTTTTTTCTTAAGACCAAATCAAACTTACCAGGCCATTTTCTTTTTCCATTCATCTTTTCCTCCACTAGCTAGCATTAAGGGCAACACCTTCCTAATGTGTTTAAATCTTTCACCTCTCCAGTGTTTACTGACTACAGAAATCACTGCAGCTGCATATGAAAAAAGCTCTTATGTTACAGCAGTTGGTATAGATGTCAAGGCTGACCAGGTGATGTGCTCCTAGCACTGGTTTAGGAATCTGATGTCATCACTTGTGTTTGGAGGCTTAATCCATTCTATGAAGAGAGTCTGGAAAGAGGTATAAAGCTAGCTGTAGAACAATGCCAGAAATCATCCTGGGTTATCTCTGCCCTCTGGACTAGGTTTCTTCCCCCAAAGCAGTAGAAATATGACAAATGAAATATGAATGTGTTTAATTAGAGTTTCATAATATTAGTTCCATCTGGCAATTTCCTTGTAATATTAAAGTTTGTGATTGCTACCTATTTTAAGTCACCTTAAAAAATCTGTTACAACCCCCATGTAACCCCCCCATACTAAAAAATATACTGAAGTCTTATTCTGAAATTAAAAAGTATTAACAAGAGACTTGGAGGTAGGTTAATGTGTGCAGCTGCACACTAATATTTTGTGTTTATTGCTCAGATTCTTGTTGATTACCTGAAAGATTTGCCCTTTTTATAGTCCTGACTTTAGAGTTTGTTGTTCTGCTTGTTTTGCTCAAATACATGAGTTGGTGACCTGCTTCTTCATGCTGAAAATGCAAGAGTCATGTCAACCAATGCTAGAACTGCTCAAGGCCAGGTTGAACACAACCTGGTCTAGTTGAAGATGCCCCTTCCTGTGGATGGGGCTTTGGAGCTTAGATGATGTTTAAGGTCACTTCAAACTAAACCATTCTGTGATATTGATCTGCAACAGTCCAAGTCTGGAAAGAACAACAAGTGAACATCTTGTAGGTTTTCAAAATCCTTGAAGAAAATTGGCTCTGGTAGGACTAAGACAAACATACAAGCACAGGACCTTCTATTCTTTTCCATTTTCCATGGGTTTAAACTGGCAGAGGGGAGATTTAGACTGGATGTTAGGAGGAAGTTGTTTGCAGTGAGGGCGGTGAGACACTGGCACAGGTTGCCCAGGGAGGTTGTGGCTGCTCCCTCCCTGGAGGGGTTGAAGGCCAGGTTGGAGGAGGCCTTGAGTGAGCTGTCCTAGTGGGAGGTGTCCCTGCCTATGGCAGGGGGTTGGAACTAGATGGTCTTTGAGGTCCCTTCCAACATTACCATTCTATGATTCTATGATTTTCTCTTTACCATGTCACCTACACAACATTCTTATAATGATCACTGTGTTTTGCTTAAAAGTAGATCAAAATTGTGCAGGAGATGTTTGACCCTTTCCCAAAAGAGAGCTAATTTGGTCACAGTACAGAAAAGAAGAGCAAGTACTTAGTTGTTATCATTTATGATAACTGGAATATTGCTACTTCACCATAGAATCTGTGGCCTTGTCCAACCTAGCCTTCAACACCTCCAGGGAGGCAGCAGCCACAACCTCCCTGGCCAACCTGTGCCAGTGTCTCACCACCTGCACTGCAAACAACTTCCTCCTAACATCCCAGTTTCAATCTCCCCTCTGCCAGTTCAAACCCATTGCCCTTTGTCCTGTCATTACAAGACCTTGTCAATAGTCCCTCCCCAGCCTTCCTGTAGCCCCCTTCAGATACTGGAAGGCTACTCTAAGGTCTCCTGGAAGCCTTCTCTTCTCCAGGCTGCAGAGCCCCAACTCTTGTAGTCTGTCCTCAGAGCAGAGCTGCTGCAGCTCTCTGAGCATCTTCGTGGCCTCCTCTGGACCCACTCCAACACTTCCATGTCCTTCCTGTGCTGGGGGCTCCAGAACTGCACACAGGACCCCAGATGGGGTCTGAGGAGAGCAGAGCAAAGGTGCAGAATCCCCTCCCTTACCCTGCTGCCCACACTGCTCTTGCTGCAGCCCAGCACTCAGTTGCTGTCTGGGCTGCACTCACACTGCAGGCTCATGTTGAGCTTTTCATCACCCCAGACCCCCAGGTCCTTTTCCTCAGGGCTTCTCTCCAGCCATTCACCACCCAGCCTGGAGTTGATGCATGAAACTTTCTTCCTTGCATTTGTTCATTTGTATTTTAAACATCCTCGTGATTGGTGCTAATGAGATACACAATCCAGTTCTGCATTGTGGCAAATGATTTACATTTATGTACACACAAACACTTTGTTAGTTTTTAATGTGATGTATCATAGCAGTGTTGATGTACTGTACTCCCTTTGGATAGGTATTGAGTAACTGTTTCCTGTAGACCTTCTCCTTTTCATTCACAGTCATACAGACCTCTGCAGCACTCATGCTTGGCTGTGTGTAGACTGATGATTTGTCTAGTCCTTGCTGTGCAGAAACCATTCCATACCAGTGATTATCTGTCTCTCTCCCTGCTTTGTATCTTTTCTAGTTCTTCTGTCTTCATTTGAGGTGAGGTGACCAGA
Source organism: Eubucco bourcierii (assembly GCA_013396675.1). NCBI lineage: Eukaryota > Metazoa > Chordata > Aves > Piciformes > Ramphastidae > Eubucco > Eubucco bourcierii. Next base: position 20,465 of record VWZE01010279.1, read on the forward strand.
TGGATAGCCAGAGTTAAAATGAGGATGCATCATTTATGCAGCAGTGTAACAATGTTTTCTCTGTTCCTCTGCAATCACTCCTAGCTTTCTGTTTGCGTTATTGGCTGTGGTAGCTGCCCACAGGGAGTTAACCCACAGTGACTACAAGGTCTCTGTCCTGGGTGAAACAACCAATTTAGAGCCTGTTGTTGTGTGTGTACAGTTAGGGTTGTGTATCCCTGTAAGCACTACTTTACTTTCTATCAGCATTGAGTACCATTTCCCTTTTATTGTGCACTCAGAATTTGTAATATCCTTCTGCAGTTCTTTGCAGCTGATTTTACTTTGTCCTCTCTTTTTCTTTGATTTACTTGTCAGCAAACTTTGTTATGTCACTATTCACTGCCTTGTCCAGGTCACTTTGCAAACAGCACAGCACAGATCCTCATGAGACCCTGCTGGTAACCTTCCTCCATTGTGAAAAATGGCTGTGTGTTTCCACTTAATTTCTTACCTTTTATTCAGTTGTGGGAAGTTGTGCAGGACTTGGCCCTCTTACTCCTTGCCATTTTAGCTTCTGCCAGAGATTTGATCGTGGACCTTCCCAAAGGCTTTTTGAAAATCCATATTCACTCCAAGCCAGATAGTTTCCCATACTCTTCCTAACTCTTCTGGTGACCTCTAAGGGGTTTGGGAGGCAGGGCTTCCCTCAACAGAAGACAGATGATTCTTCACAGGTGAAGCTCCTATATGTCCTATTGATTAGGGCATATCCCAGTCAATAGTTACAGCTTCAGTGAATGCACTAACTGTAGTAGCAAAATTGTTCTGTTCTCTGGGCCACTGCCTTGGGAGAGTTTCCACATGATGCTTTTGTCAGTGTGTCTAAGGGGGAACACAGGTGGCTGTGGGCAGTGGTGAGCAGCTGTGAGCCAGCCACCTCTTCATCCACTGCAGTGAACCCAATCCTAGGAAAGCCCTTTGCTCCTAGCTATTTAATTTGTGTGAAGCACTGCTGTACCACTGTTGTTTTTTAACCCCTCTCCTTTTAATCCTAGAACCAAAACAGTGAGGTAGTTGAAGAGTTGCAAGCCTCTCTGCAGCCAGCTACACATTCTTATTTTCTTTTCCTTCCACGGATTCTATGATTCTATGAGATCTTCAAGTGCTTTGTTCCTTAAAAAAAAGAAAAAAAGCACATACTAAGGTAGAGTTGATGATGCAGCCAGATTGTTCAAGAAAATAATCATAAATACTTTACTGCATGAAGATCATAGAATCATAGAATGGTAAGGTTGGAAGGGACCTCAAAGAACATCCAGTTCCAACCCTCTGCCATAGGCAGGGACACCTCCCACTAGCACAGGTCACTCAAGGTCTCCTCCAATCTGGCCTTCAACACTTCCAGGGAGGGAGCAGCCACAACCTCCCTGGCCAACCTGTGCCAGTGTCTCACCACCCTCACTGCAAACAACTTCCTCCTAACATCCACTTTCAATCTCCCCTCTCCCACTTCAAACCCATTGCCCCTTGTCCTGGCATTACAAGACCTTGTCAATAGTCTCTCCCCAGCCTTCCTGTAGCCCCCTTCACAGATCCTGGAAGGCTACTCTAAGGTCTCCTGGAAGCCTTCTCTTCTCCAGGCTGCAGAGCCCCAACTCTCTCAGTCTGTCCTCACAGCAGAGCTGCTGCAGCCCTCTGAGCATCTTGGTGGCCTCCTCTGGACCCGCTCCAACAGTTCCATGTCCTTCCTGTGCTGGAGGCTCCAGATCCAAGATGGTTCTTGTTCTCCCCTTTGTATGGTTTACTGTGAAAGGAAAGATCAAAAACCTTATTAGTATGAGATTGTCTGTACAGTCCAGAAGAGTTCTTGGGATGGTCTGTTCTTGCTGACTTCATAATACAAAAATAAATCAGCATTTAATGAAAAAAGAAATTGCACATTGAAAAGCAATAAAAGGGCAATAATTCTTGCATTGAGTACTGCTTTAGACTGTGGAGGTCATTGGCACATGGAAGTCTTCAAGAATTTATTGAGAGACTAGAGAGATGGTGGAGCACAAAAGCAATCAGTAATACTGAGAATTTTAGAAGAGGTTCTGCTGCATCTGAGGCTAAGGTCAGCCCAAAATACTAGGAATTTGAGAGAGGAGTTGGAGTGGTAAAATGCTAAAATAAATATAGACAAGGAATATGAACCAGTTTATTCTTATCACATTAGATAGGGTAAGGAAATAACTTCTCAGAAACAACATGTTCATGCAGTGTTTGTAACTCTAAGAAATATAAATGTCACTCAGTTGATACTGAGAAGGAAAATAAGCAGCTACATGAGTGCCATGTGTTCTCTATAGGCCAGAGCCAGCATTTCAGGACAATTCACAGATCCACATGTACAAAGCACTCCTTCGCTGTTGCAAGGCTGGCTCATCCTTCTAATGCTCTTTTCCAAGAGGAACTCCTGTCCTTCTTTCCAGCTGGACAAGTGGAGCATCTCCTGTTCACATAGGGACAGAAGAGGACTTCAGGCTATCTAAAATTACAATCACTACAAGCCCTGCTTTGCTTGCTTTATGTTTATAATCTCTCAGGCAGAAGTCAAGACTTGTACTGTATTCATTCTGAGCCGCGTGAAACCGAAGGCAAGAACCATGTGGATTTCACAGACAATTACTCTTATTTGTCCATGTTTGTGCAAAAGGTACAGACTCATTAGAAGCAAGAAAATACAACATTTGGGGTTCCCCACCTCACTCCCAAGGGTATGTGTTTTTCCTCACAGCAGCTTGAGCTCAGGGAGGAGAAAAATTTCAGCTGAAACACCATATTTTCTCGACATTGCTAAAAAGGCTGTCAGAGCAGATCTGTCTGAGCTAATTCAAGGGGCCTCTGTTGGTCCCTTGCAGCTTAAGTTAGAATCATAGAATGGTAAGGTTGGAAGGGACCTCAAAGATCATCTAGTTCCAACTCCCTGCCATAGGCAGGGACACCTCCCACTAGGACAGCTCACTCAAGGCCTCCTCCCACCTGGCCTTCAACACCTCCAGGGAGGGAGCAGCCACAACCTCCCTGGCCAACCTGTGCCAGTGCCTCACCACCCTCACTGCAAACAACTTCCTCCTAACATCCACTTTCAATCTCCCCTCTGCCAGTTCAAACCCATTGCCTCTTGTCCTGTCGTTACAAGACCTTGTCAATAGTCCCTCCCCAGCCTTCCTGTAGGCCCCCTTCAGATACTGGAAGGCTACTCTAAGGTCTCTTTGAAGCCTTCTTGTCTCCAGGCTGCACAGCCCCAACTCTCTCAGCCTGTCCTCAGAGCAGAGCTGCTGCAACCCTCTCAGCATCTTGGTGGCCTCCTCTGGACTGACTCAAACAGTTCCATGTCTGGGGGCTCCAGAACTGCACACAGGACTCCAGATGGAGTCTGTCCTTGTGGTGTTCTGTGCTAAAAACCTTAGATGCTTGTCTCAAGATAGCTGCAGTGGATTAACGAATGCTTAACAGAGGAGAAATTTTACCAGCTCATTCTGTGTCACCTCAGCAGGACTGAAATATCAGATGTACCTCACTTTCCTCCCAGTTCCCTTTCACGTTGCCTCACACCTCCTCCGTGTGAATGATGCCGTTCTGTTCTGGTGGTGCTGGAGGTAAGCAGAGCATAACTGAGTCATGGAGCTTAATGAGGTGTCATTGTGGTGCAATGCAGGTTCTGGGTTGACCAATGTTAAAACAGAAGAGATCTCTGAAGTGAAGATGGATGCGGAGTTTCGGCATGACTCAGGGTATGAAGTCCATCATCAAAAGCTGGTGAGTGATCAGACAGTGGTTTCTGCACATACAAATGCTCTTGGTTCAGTTTTGAGCTAGTGGGTCACATTTGCCCTAGGTGATACGGAGGTTGAAAGTGCCAGCCTCAAAGTTTTCCTGTGAACAGATGATTTTTTTCCTGGTTCTCTTTTAAATGGGAGCCAAGCTTGAAACACTTTGAACAGAGAGGATGGAAAACCATCAAGTCTCACATGATCCTGAGTTCCTGCCCTTGCACTGCCACGTGTCTGTGTGTGGTCATACGGGCAGTACTTCTCCCGCAGTCCATCTGCTATGACGACATAACTAAAGAGAAAAGGTTCAGAGGAAGGAAAATGCTAAGTTAAGTTCAAAAAAGGGGGAAAAAAAAAAAAAAAGTTTGATGGAGACATGCAGCATGGTGCAGCAAGAAATAGAATGACACTGCTTCAAGAATAGAATAATTTTCTGTCAAAACAGACGGTGGTGGTACATGAAGGAGGCTGAACTCCATAGAACATAAGCTTTGTAAGACTGTCTGCTTGAGAAGAGGTTCTCTGCTGGCTTTAATTTATACATGACTATATCTGTGCATTTCATTCTTTAACATATATTAAATTGTTAACAGGTGAAGGGCATGTAGGAGCAAAATATTGTTCCCCATCTGAACTGTGCTTCATATGAAAACAAAGACAGCAAACAAAAGCAACATGAGAAAGAAGCAGCATTGTCTGAAAGCTTTTTTTTCAGTCCCTTAATGAAGAACCCATAGAGCAGTGTTGACTGACTATAAACCTTTTCTGCTTCCTCTTTTGTAAAGGTGTATTAGTTGATGAGATTTCGGGTCCGTGGCTTTTCAATATCCTGATATTAAACTTGAAAGCATCTTTTCTTAATATATTCTTAAAGCTAAGTAGTGCTGAAAATTAAAATTAACATGGGACTCAAATTTGCATTTGAACTAGGCAATCACAGTGTGGAAAGATACTCTGCCATCACTTTGATGCCAAGAACTGAGAATTCCCAGTTTGATGAGCTTAATCCAAAATGCATTAGCACTAATTTGGGAAATTCTGACTTGCTTAGCTCAGATGGCTTAAACATCCTGATGGTGTAAACCCATTCAGTTTATTGATGCAAAAGACCTTGCAGGAACATGTTACAGACAGAGTACTTATTGATCCTGTGTCAGAGGCCCTTTTCAGCAGCAGCTTTTAATGCTTAAGTGATTTCAGGCTATTCTGAGCAGTTTGGTGCTGAAAGCTATGGTGACCGTGGTGGCTGATAGGGAATGCATCGCAATTTCTACACTGGGTTAATCTGTCATGTTCTAAATGGGGCATTTCTGGCTTTTTAAAGCATTTTATGCCATAGATCTTACTGACAGGTGCAACCAGTATTTAAAAATTAGTAAGTTGTTCTTTAGGTTATCTTTTCAGCTGAGACTGAGCAAGGAGTTTGGTATCAACTAGAAAGTGACTGATACCTTACAGGGCATTGCTTGTTTATGACATGCCATATCCTACCTGATGTCCTTCTTTATTAGCTTCTGAATTAAAGCAGTAACCAGCAAATACTTAGACCTGTGTTTTCCTTCTCCTGGGCCCTGGCAGGATTTACTGAGGCAGTCTCCACAGAGCACTACTTTGAATTCAGCCACACATTATGTTTTGCACGCAAACTTCTGAATTGAGCTGAAATTGCAGTTCTTTTCTCCTTTATGAGTGTTCACATTTTAACTGTATATTAAGTTGATTTTTATGGCTCAGAGTGCTTAAGGCATTCCTCTGTTGCACATGAGTATTGGCTGGGGCATTCCACAATGCTCTGAAATATTATGGTATCAGAATTTCAGTCCTGGGCAGGTAGAATTGACAGGAGGCATTACTACTTTACATGAGCTTGCAGCAACACTGCCTATTGTGTGTGCTTTACACTGAATTCTTAACTTCAAGCACGTTTCTTGCTTACAACTAGGAACTGTATAAATATTTATATGGAATGCTTTAATACCTCTCTGAGGAAGATTGTGTTTCTTAAGGAGCACAAATGTTATACAGCTCATTATCATTCTCAGCTGGTTCCCTGCTTCCCTCTGTTTTGTTAAATACTTACAGAAATATTTAGTCTTTTGGAGTGAGATAGTGTTACAATTCTGTGAATGTAATACATTCTTTAATCCTTGAACAAGTTGCCCAGGGAGGTTGTGGCTGCTCCCTCCCTGGAGGTGTTGAAGGCCAGGTTGGAGGAGGCCTTGAGCGACCTGTTCTAGTGGGAGGTGTTCCTGCCTATGGCAGGGGGTTGGAACTGGATGAGCTTACAGGTCACTTCCAACCTTACCATTCTATGACTTTAGTTAAAAGCAATCAAAGCCCACTATTGACAAGCAGACAAAAGTTTTTAAAAGTATGCATAGATGTAAAATAATCCAACATATTCCTTGGTTACAGAGCAGGACAGTGAAAACAATCACCCACTTTCCATACCTGCTCTGTTACTGAAAATGAATTTTATTAAATGCATAATACAACATTCTGCTGTCCACTGATCTGGCTTATCAGTACACATAATTCAAGTGGACCTTTTCTGGTTTTCAACTGCCATCTTGTCTCACATGAGTGTAGGTACAACTCATTCTCCCTTTACCCTGCAAAATCTTTGTGGCCACTTAAACTGGCATGCTCGTGGATTTTCATAGAATGGTAAGGTTGGGAAGGTTGAAAGGGACCTCAAGGATCATCCAGTTCCAACCCCCTGCCATAGGCAGGGACACCTCCCACTAGTACAGCTCACTCAAGGCCTCCTCCAACCTGCCCTTGAACACCTCCAGGCAGGGAGCAGCCACAACCTCCCTGGGCAACCTGTGCCAGTGTCTCACCACCCTCACTGCAAACAACTTCTTCCTAACATCCACTTTCAGTCTCCCCTCTCCCACTTCAAACCCATTGCCTCTTGTCCTGGCATTGCAAGCCCTTGTCAATAGTCCCTCCCCAGCCTTCCTGGAGGCCCCCTTCAGATCCTGGAAGGCTACTCTAAGGTCTCCTGGAAGCCTTCTCTTCAGCAGGCTGAAGAGCCCAAACTCTCTCACCCTGTCCTCAGAGCAGAGCTGCTGCAGCCCTCTGAGTATCTTTGTGGCCTCCTCTGGACCCGCTCCAACAGTTGCATGTCCTTCCTGTGCTGGGGGCTCCAGANTGAGGGTGCACTCCATTCCTCTGTCCATGGCACTGACAAAGATGTCAAACAGCACTGGTGCCAGCACTGACCTCTGAGGGACACCACTTGGCACTGGTCTCCTGATGGACATTGTGCCCTTGATCACCACTCTCTGCATGCCACCATCCAGCCAATTCCTTACCCAGCAGTGCTCCACCCATCAAGTCCATGTTTTTGCAATTTGGTGCCCAGGATGCCATGTGGGACAGAGTCAAATCATGCCTTGCTTAGGTCCAGGTAGATGATATCAGTTGGACTCCTGCCCTTTGATGTGAGAATTTTCTCACAATTGGTTATGTGCAAGAGTCACTGTTGTCCTGCAGGTCTTCACTGCTCTTCAATAGAAGAAATGCATCAGACATAGTCCAAACAAGCTGCACAGATGCAGATTTATGAACACTTTCATGATCAGCATTCTGAAAGTAAATAAATCTGTATGCTTCCCCAGTTGCTCTTCTACAAGCTTGTCAGTCATTTTGCAGTTAGCTTGACTCATTTTGCCCAAGGAGGCAAAGCAGCTACTGAGATTCAAAGACATTGAGATGAGTCTTCTCCTTAGCCCCAGCACCACTGCACCATGGGCAATGCAGATTTCCCAACTGCTCTTCTCTGACTATGAGAGCTTTATGATACAGAGATCAAATTTTGAATAATTAGGGTAACAGACAATGCTGCTTAATTACTGATAATTCAGTGGGCTTTGTGTTGCTGTGACAGACACATGGGTTAGCCAAATAGTCATTGAACTTTTTGATTAGCCACTTTATTTTTCTTTTGTAGGTGTTCTTCGCTGAGGATGTGGGTTCAAATAAAGGTGCCATCATTGGACTAATGGTGGGAGGTGTCGTCATAGCAACAGTTATTGTCATTACTTTGGTGATGCTGAAGAAGAAGCAGTACACATCTATCCATCATGGGGTTGTGGAGGTAAGAAAAGACACCAAGACATGTAACATGCACAACACAGTCAACACACTGCTCGATAAATACATTTACAAATGAAGAAACCCTGGTTTTGGTTAGCCTCATGTTCAGAGTTGGAGTAATTGGTTCTGGCAGAGCAGAATCAAACAGCCTTGGTTTATAAATGCAGATTATAAATTGTGCTGAGTGTAAAGCCACATCTGGAACTGTGCCAGACCAATCAGCTCATAATGTGAGAGTTCATTCTATAGGAAATCTAACAGCAGCCAGTGGACAGATACTGCACAAGAGGAATATTCTACTTTAAGTGTTGTTGGGAACGTACATACGTTAATGTATTTAATTTAGCTTACATCTAAACAGCTGAGACAGACATTCTGTGGATTATGCTGTACCCTGCCAGGACCTCCTCTGTGCAGGTACTTCATTACTTTATGTTCTCATGGATTTGAGAAGAAATATAGAAGACTGTTATGGGGTTTTCAAGATGAAAATTGTGTTTTCCCAAGCTACCAAGTGATTTTGTGGTCAGTTTACAGGAACTTGAAATACTTCCTCTGTTGCTTGGGTATAAGAAGGGATCTCTGTAAAGAGAAAAAAAAATTAGTTGTGAGAGCTGGAAGAAAAGCTCTTGTATCTTCATTTTCCTCTTGAGTGTTCACATATACTTAACTGTGTGTCTGGTTTGTGCATAGTTAGCCAACATTTGAAACATTTACATATTTTTGCCTTCCCAAACTTGTATTTTAAATTTTAGTTGAATCTAATCCACAATTATGCTGGTTTCAGCTCTAGTCAAATGAACCTTGCTTTGGTTTTGCTGGACACATTCCTGCTTCCTGATATATGTGTTCTACCACCTGACACAATCATAGAGTCACAGAATCATAGAATGGTAAGGTTGGAAGGGACCTCAAGGATCATCTAGTTCCAACTCCCTGCCATAGGCAAGGACACCTCCCACTAATACAACTCACTCTAGGCCTCCTCCAACCTGGCCTTCAACACCTCCAGAGAGGGAGGAACCACAACCTCCCTGGGCAACCTGTGCCAGTGTCTCACCACCCTCACTGCAAAGAACTTCCTCCTAACATCCAGTTTCAATCTCCCCTCTGCCAGTTCAAACCCATTGCCCCTTGTCCTGTCATTACAAGCCCTTGTCAATAGTCCCTCCCCAGCCTTCCTGTAGGCCCCCTTCAGATCCTGGAAGGCTACTCTAAGGTCTCCTGGAAGCCTTCTCTTCTGCAGGCTGCAGAGCCCCAACTCTCTCAGCCTGTCTTTATAGCAGAGCTGCTGCAGCACTCTGAGCATCCAACAGTTCCATGTCCTTCCTGTGCTGGGGGCTCCAGAACTGTACGTAGTACTACAGGTGGGGTCTGAGGAGAGCAGAGTAAAGGGGGCTTTTGTCTTAAGCCTATATGTATATACCCCTGTGTCCATGCTGTGGTTGCCCATGTGGTTGAAACCTTCTAAAGAGATGTAGTCAGATAAGCACCAACACTTTGGGGTGAAATTTAAGCAGACAGCAAACTGTACAGAATCTGGACCAAGAGGCAGAAAATAGGAAGCAAGAATCTGAGCTTTAGCTTCCCATTTGAAAGCTTCCAGCCTATTTTATAGCAAATTGTATCAGGTTCTCGTTTGAAAGCACTGAGTTGATAGCTGCTGCCAACAGTTGTGCAACTCTCTTTTGGCTAAGTTTAAGAACTACAGAATATGTCAGGAGGCTTGCTAGGCCAAAGGCCCAAATCAGTCATTGAATGTGGGCATACTATTATTGCATTACAGCCTTAAAATTCCAGGTCAGCCTCTCCTGGTAGAATGACACAGCAAAGGCAGTCCTGGATCCCTATGAGCTTTCTTTGGTGGCAGTGAACATGGAAATGTTGGCCTAGAAAGCTGAACACGTAATTCACATCAAAATCACAGCTTCACTGAGGAAATAAAAAAAAGTACAGAGAAAACTATAAAGCTATAGCACACAAATGTACCACAGGTATTAGTCAATCTATAGCACCACAGTGTAGATGATGTCTCCTTGTAAATTTGCTGCATTGTGTCTGGCACCGGCAGACAGGATTCCGTATTCTGCCAGACTTGCTCTGTGGTCTTGGCAGACTGCATAGCCTCACTGTCTAAGCTTCTGGCCTGACAGAAAGGCATAACATCTATTTTTGTCCCAGGTTTGTGAAAAATCTTGTAGCACTTACTTTGAGGAAAAAAAAAAACCTGCACCCAAAGATCTGTATAGAGTGGATGTTTAATATTAATATGTCTTTGAAATGAAGCTGTTCCATTCTAAAGAGGATTAATTTATTCAGCAGCAATGCACCTTCACTGTGCTGTGCTCAAAAAGCACAAAAGAGCCTAATCACTTCATGTAAAAATAACAGCTCTAGATTGGCTGGGCATATTTTATCACAACTTGCAACCTGTTTGTTGCATGGCAGAAGTTACTGTGAGAATTTTAACTCTGCGGTAATGGATGCAGGGTTACAAACCAGGTCCTGTTCCACCTGTGTTCTTCTACAAGGTGAATTCTCACTACAGTACTTTTTTCTCACTCCACTATTTCTCTAACAAAAGATGTCATTAAAAATCCTGTTAGCCTTTTTTTCTTTTTAAAAAAAAAAGCTCTGAGGAGAAATATACTTGTCCTACTTAGAAAAAGTGTCAAAATAATTTTCTTCCAAGTCTGAGAATATTAATGTTTCAAAGTGGTTTCAGCCTCCCCAGGAGAACTGCCACAGTTAAGTAAATGGTGGAGAGATTGAAAATCACTTATAATATGTGCACATGGAGCAGACAGCAGACAATTTGAAGGTGTTTTTTGCTGGTGCACATGCTCCATCTCTCTATGATAGGTTACTTCCTCCGTGAAATACAGGTGGCAAAAGAGAGGTTCTCACCTGTCCTGTGCTCCAGACTACAACAGGCTGCCTCATCCCCTCCTCTTTTGGGATTTCCTCTTTGGAGCTCCTTTGCTTTCTGTTATGCAGGCAAGACCTCCAGTGGGATGAGGAAAGCTGGGTTTAAACTGGCAGAGGGGAGATTGAAAGTGGATGTTAGGAGGAAGTTGTTTGCAGTGAGGGTGCTGAGATACTGGCACAGGTTGCCCAGGGAGGTTGTTGCTGCTTCCTCCCTGGAGGTGCTCAAGGCCAGGTTGGAGGAGGCCTTGAGTGAGCTGTACTAGTGGGAGGTGTCCCTGCCTGCGATTCTGACAACAGGAGAGCTTTCAGCAGTAGCTTTACGGTGATGGTGATGGGGCACTGGAACAGGCTGCCCAGAGAACTTGTGAAGTCTCCTCTGGAGACTTTCAAAACCTGCCTGAACAGCCTGCCCTGAGTGGTCCTGCTTTGACAGGGGGCTTGGACTAGATGATCTGATCTCTAGAGGTCCCTTCCAACCCCTCACATTCTCTGGTTTTATGATCTGTTTACAGTGTTGTGTTCAGTACACCTTTGATGGCTACCAGCACCTCCTACCTGGGTTTTTGATCTGCCACACACACATAAGGACAGCACATACAGTTTTCAACAACATTACCATCTTCCTGCCTCCACATTAGGATTTGCTGTTTGAAAAATCCATAGGCTTAGAGCAGAAGAGAATAGATGGACAAAGAGTCTCCAAAGAGGTTACCTACCTAGATGAGCTGTTTTACTCAAGAGACATAGTATCATAAAAAGAGAGAAGTGTCTAGACTCTTCTCAGCAACACCAAAGTACCAACACCTTTTACATTGTGTATTCAACTTCTGCCACCTCCACAGTGGGTGCAAAAAGCTTCTAAAGTGGTAAAGGGCTTTGGGGATTAACTGACAAGGGGCTAATCAGGTTGTAGGCATGCTGTTTGGCAGAGCAGTGCCTAGGACAGAGGTTGTAAGGAATTAGGAGAAGAGCTTGGCTGAGTAGAAGAGAAGACATTCAGGATGAGTGATGGTGCGCGTAGGTTGGCGGTGAGATGGATTACCCTGCAGCAGTCAGCTCCAGGAAGGAGGGGAAGTACCAGCAGTAGTCATTTTAAAGACCAAAGGGGAAATTTTAAATCAAAAATAAAAAAAAATTAAGACTGCAAGTAGGAGCCTCAATAAATCCCTTTCATCTATAAATGCCATGTTTCATGATAAATTGGTTTTATCAAAGTGAGGATTTTTAATATAGGATATTGTGCAAGAGTGTTAAAAATTCAGTCCAATTTTACTGTCCTTTCTCATTTTTTTTCCCCTTAATCTGTCTCCTTCCTGGTTTTCTTCCAGGTTTCTCTGCTTTTTCATCATTTTTTAGTTTCTTCCACTTTGCACTTCCTTACATTCTTTTTTATTTATGTTGTTGTCTTTCTCCATTTCTTTCCCACAAGCAGGTTATGCTGGGTGCTTATCACATCTTCTAGTCCTGAATAAGAAGTGCTGAGTGGGAGGCTTAAGCTAAAATGGGTGACAGAGTTCAATACAGTGTTATTTGGTGCTTAAATATGAAGTGCAGCACAGGTTCTGGCATACCCCTGCTTTGCATCCCAGTCTAGCAGGGGAAACCTCCTAGAGAGAAAGATGCTCTCAGGCATGTATTGGTACATGGACACAGAATCATAGAATGGTAAGGTTGGAAGGGACCTCAAGGATCATCCAGTTCCAACCCCCTGCCATAGGCAGGGACACCTCCCACTAGTACAGCTCACTCAAGACCTCCTCCAACCTGCCCTTGAACACCTCCAGGCAGGGAGCAGCCACAACCTCCCTGGGCAACCTGTGCCAGTGTCTCACCACCCTCACTGCAAACAACTTCCTCCTAACATCCACTTTCAATCTCCCCTCTGCCAGTTTAAACCCATTGCTCCTTGTCCTGTCATTGCAAGACCTTGTCAATAGTCTCTCCCCAGCCTTCCTGTAGGCCCCCTTCAGATCCTGGAAGGCTACTCTAAGGTCTCCTGGAAGCCTCTTCTCCAGGCTGCAGAGCCCAAACTCTCTCAGCCTGTCCTCACAACAGAGCTGCTCCAGCCCTCTGAGCATCTTTGTGGCCTCCTCTGGACCCACTCCAACACTTCAGTGTCCTTCCTGTGCTGGGGACATACCCAATCCTTCAAACCCCAGAGCTTCGTACTGCATTTTAGTTTTATGCTAAAGAGAATGTGTTGGTGAGTTTAGTTGTGTATTGTGAGGCCCTCACTTCTTGGAGAAGCAGTAGATACTGTGCTAGTGTGGCATGCTGTTCACAAGAACCAAGGCTGACTTGATGCTACAGCAGACCCTTTTGGAGTGAAAGGAAGGATGGCTTTTCCTCTGCACTCACTTTGTGGTGTTGTTTTCTCTAAGTGCCAAGAAGGCTACAGCAACATTTCCTGCTTCCCTTGCTTTGTTCTTCTTTTCCTTTTGCAGCCTCATTAGTGCAACTTCAGCAGCAGCAGATGGCACGCAGCAGCATTGTCACAACCAAAGCAGTTAATGCTATTAAATTTGCATGGTACTCAGGGCAGGGATTAGGTTTTTTGCACGTTTGTACAAAACCTGTATGGAATGGATTTGTTAGTCCCTACTGCTGTTATACTAACGGCGTACATGGAAGAAAACAGGTGCTCTGCCCCACAGCAGCAGCGTCGAAGAACTGCCACAAGCTGAATCATGGCATATGGATTTAAGTGGTCTGTTCTTGTGAAGGGAGAAGCTGGCAAGCTGTGGAGAAAGGACAGGTAAAGCAGCAGGAAGAATCCCAGCCTCTGGAGCTGGTTGCAGAGATGAGCACTGTGAGTTGTGGCAGCTCTCTCACTGCCTCTCACCCAAGCCCACTGGCGCTCTCTCTGCGGGGCGTAGCTGAGACTGGAGCAGCAGCAGGCATGGACGGGTCCTTGCAATGCGAGTACGCAGCTGTGTGCCGGCTGCCCACAACATCCTTGTGCGGAACTGTCTTGGGGATTTGGTTGTAGAGGTCGAAGAGCAGATGGGCTGTGAAATTCCCAAGAGTTCTTCTGTCCTTAGAGCATCAAAGTGATTGTAGACAGCTAAGCCGAGCACTCACCACTTGCATAGGCTGGCCAGGGGAAACTCGTGGCCTTCAGAAGGAAAGCATTTCCTTTTTGTCACTTCCAAAGAGAGAGGAGGACAGGGAAAGAAAAGCACTCTCTTTCCCCCTCCCCACTTTCTAAAACAAGGGAAGTCTGGAAACAACAGCTTAAAGCAAGAGTGCCATCTCTCCAAACAGGATCTCACTGCCAGAAGGCATGGCACGAGAGGTGAGGAAATAGACAGGCTTTGGGCTCACGCCATGAGGGAATTACTTGGTGCTAATCCAACTTTTGTTGGTAAAAAATAAATTTTGAAAAAGAAAGAAAGACAGCCTTTGAATGGAAGTATTTTAACAGCAAAAGAAAGAAACCTAAATTATATTTCAGAATCAGAAAGGCAGAAAGCCCTATTGTCAGCTTAGCCCAGTGATCCTTTCTGCCTGGCATCCTGGAAGGAGTCAAGAGCTCAAGGCTCCCAGCTACACAGAGTTTCACAGTAACTTAGTGAGCAGCAGCAGTATGTGACTCTTGAAGCTGGGTATCTCACAAAAATGTTCAGTTACTGCATAAGGAAAACATTTGATGTAAGACAGAAAGTTGATTGAAAGCACAATTTGAGAGTTGGAACATGGAGGAGGAGATTTAGAAGGAGCACGGAGGGGAAAACAGATCGGATTTGGGATTAGCAGTTCCTCTGAGCAGTCAAGTACACATGCCACACACAGAACAATTTCTTACATGACTAGGAGAACATGAAGACAGAAGATCTTCATGTCTGGCTCCTTCTGGCTGAGGAGCCAGGTTTGGGTTGGTGCTGTGGTATAACCTACTGCAGAGAAAGAATGGCTGCAAAAACAAGCTGAGCAGCCCGTGCTTGTCCCGAGCATGGAAGAACATGCTTTAAATCTTTCTCCAGAATATCAGGTAACAGCTTACTGAAGGTCATAGTCTGTCCCCACTAAACTGAGTGTTTTCCAATATTGTAGATCAGATTTAAAATGAGTATGGGACATAAGTACTTCTTTGATGTTTTATTAAAAGGTTAGAGTAAGTTAGCCTGCTATATGAGGCTTCTTGAGAGAATAGACTTCCCATTACCCAAAAGGAGAGTTTTATGCTGAAAATAAATGGCCATTTCTCCTAAAGGTCAATACTTAGAGTAATCCCCAGGAAAATGTTTGCACCAAGTACTTTAGAGTCTTAGGCACCTTTCTGTTTTTAAATTTTTCATAATGTGAAATTCTCTTTTTACCTTCTTTTTTTTTAAGAGCTGTCAAACACTAGAGGTATCAGATAGCAAATGAAATGGATGACAAGCTATAACCATAGGTACTTAGCAAGACAGCCAGAATACAGTAGGTTTTGAATAAGCTCCAAAGCTGAGCTCATACAGCAGAAGTGGAATACCTAATTAACATTTAGAGAGTGTTCTTGCCCACTCTAATTTGATGAAATTTTACCTTTTACCATAACGGTCAGCGAAAGATGATTTGTGGAGCAGCAGGTATTCGGTGGAGAAGTGTTGACTGAGCTGTCATTTTGCCTGTTCTTCCAAGTGATCAAGAAAGGTCATTCTCTGTTAAGTAGAAACGCTTAAACTGGTGCAGACACATCAAGCCTTTTGTCACTAAAGCGAACCAAACTTGACCTTGGAGACAGAGAAGTTCTGCTTCCGGGAGTGCGATGGGATTCTTTGCTCACCTTGTGTCTGACTGCTTGACATTGCCTTGCCACACTCATTTTTTCCATTTAACTTTCCTAGATCTTGGGACTACAGGACCCACAAAAGAGCTGAGGGCAAAATACAGACAGAAGGCAGCCTCAAGCACCTGCGCATTTTTCTTTTGAGAGTTAGCTGATCCCAAGTATAAATAGCAATGTCTATTCTACCTTAGAGTAGCCTTCCAGTATCTGAAGGGGGCCTACAGGAAGGCTGGGGAGGGACTATTGACAAGGGCTTGCAGTGGGTTTAAACTGGAAGAGGGGAGATTGAAGCTGGATGTTAGGTAGACGTTCTTTGCAGTGAGGGTGGTGAAACACTGGCACAGGTTGCCCAGGGAGGTGGAGGAGCACAGAATCAGCCAATGTGATCTTTGATCCTTATTCTTATCCATCTCAGCAAGCCTATGAGTGAAGCAGACACCACCATTGTTTCCTTTTCACAGCCTGTAATATAATTTTCTCCATTAAAATATTCCAATTAGCCTCAAACCAGCACAGATGGGGAAGAACCTGTCAAACAAATTGTGTTGTGTTAGAGGATACATTCTGATTAAGTGTAGAAGGGAGGATACAAAGTCTGTTGGATGGCTGTGAAGTGGGGACACGTGAGGTAAGCTGTCAGCCAAGCAAGAATCTGACCCTGCTTGTTGCTTCTCCTGGCAGGTGGATGCTGCAGTGACACCAGAGGAGCGCCACCTTTCCAAGATGCAGCAAAATGGCTATGAAAATCCCACCTACAAGTTCTTTGAACAGATGCAGAACTAGGACACCACAGCAGCCTCATGAGTTGGACAGCAGAATGATTGCTTCACTGCCCATCGGTGTTCAGTTACAAAGTAATGTGGAAAGGAAGACAAAACACTCTTTTATTATTTACTCATTCTCGCCTTTTGACAGCTGTGCTGTAACACAAGTAGATGCCTGAACTTGAATTAATAAAATCAGTAATGTATTTTCTCTCTCTCTCTCTTTCTCTTTACATTTCAGTCTTTACACTACATTATTAATGAATGTTTTTTGTGTACTGTAAAGAGGTTAGCTGTATTTAACTAGTGCATGGATAGATTCTCTCTCCCAATTATTTATCATGTAGCTCCTTAGCCAGTTGTATATTATTCTTGTGATTTGTGACAAAAATTAAGTCCTAATTGAAATATGCTTTAAGAATTGATGGGGGATGCTTTCGGTGTCTGTGGGGTTTAGCTGCTTCTCTTTGCTGAGCATAATTTTTTTTTTTTTTCTGATCACTATGCATTTTAAAGTAAAACAACATTTTTTAAAAAGTATTCCAGATGAGTTACTGAAATTCTTTTCCTCTGCAGCTGCATTTTATTGTACAGATTGTTGCTCCTGCTGTATTAGTGACGTAGAAATCATGGGAAGACACATTCGTTTCTTTGTGCCTGTTTTATGTGCACACTTTAGGCATTGAGAGGTAAACTTTATTTTCTTTTCCATGTATCTTTTTGATCTTTAAAAAAAAACAAAACTATTAAAAAGAATCCCTGTTAATTGTGAGCACTTCTTGGGGGGGGAAAAGTGCCTGCTGGTTGAAAATTAACAGGGGTCCTCTGCAGGATGATTGTACAGAACCATTGCTTATGAATTGATAGCTTTCTACACTGTGTTACATAAATAAATTAAGAAAAAAGAACGTTTGGGCAAGAGTTTTCTTTGGAGGCAGAAAGCAGAAGTTTTCTAAAAACCACTTAAACAGCAAACTTGGATGTTCATACTGAGAGAGGGTTGGGAAGGGATTTTCCTGCAGGGATCACGGCACTCTCAGTCAGACCAGAGCAGAAGGGAGATGGCAGTGAGATGAGGTGGGGAGTGAGAGGAGGCACTGACTTTAGAACACTTGCCTCTTTAAGATGTCCTTGGTTTTTGGGTTTTTTTTTTCCTTTTCCTTTATTTCAGTTTGTATAATAGTGTTTTCATGTAAATAAATACATTCCTAGAGGAGCCCTGTTGTAGTGGTGTTTCTGCGCCGGGCAGCTGCCCTCGCTTGTGCAGAGGAGCACAGCATGAGTGGCACAACCTTTCACCTCCCCATACATCCCCAGGGGCAACTTGCTGGCAGTCTCTTCTCTCAACGTTGCTGCTCCACTTCTGTCGGCTTCCTGGGGAGATCAGTGACCTGCAACGTGCTTCATCCATGAAAGCAAAGAGCCTCCCAGGCTGCAAGGCCATCCAGCCCACTAATGCAGCATGACAGTGAGAGCCCAGTTAGGCTAGAACGGTACCACCAGTAATTTTTTCATCAAAGCTGCAGGAAAAGGGTGGAGACCTCGGTGAGCTGTGGTACAGAAGCCCCAGGCAGGCACTTTGGCCGTTTGCTGGCTGGAAGCCTGTCTCGGAGGATCCTTTGGCGCCCTCTAGGGGCACACTTGCGCCACAGAGCTCGCATGCCAAGTCAGGCGAGACCACAGCAAGTGAGTGGACCTGGTGAGCTTCAGCGGCCTCTACCAGACCGCAGCAAGGATCCCTTAGGTTGAGCTTGGAGATTAGCTGATGGAGCAGAAAGCTGAGTATTAAAGTAGAAGTTGGATGAACACAAAAGACAATCATTGTTTCTCTGCAGCAAACAGATTAGATAAAGCAGGGCTGAGGACAGAGGACTAGGAGTAGAATAAAGACAGAAAAATCCATCCAAGGAAAGTCCCTTGTTAAATGAGTTTGTCTGGAAGTTTGTTAGGAGGAAGTTCTTTACAGTGAGGGTGGTGAGGCACTGGAACAGGTTGCCCAGGGAGGTCGTGGATGCTCTCTCCCTGGAGGTGTTCAAGGCCAGGTTGGATGAGGCCTTGAGTAACCTGTGCTAGTGGGAGGTGTCCCTGCCTATGGCAGGGGGTTGGAACTAGATGATCCTTGAGGTCCCTTCCAACCTTACCATTCTATGATTCTATGATTCTATAAGCCATAGCAGCCCCTTCTCCAGCCTCACCTGCAGCTCTTGTCTGCACAGCAAGACGGAGTGTAGCTACAGTGAGGCTGTACAGCTCAGGTGAGTAGAAGAGCTATTCTGGACCTCAGCTGAGTGAAGATTACCGTTTCCAGCCCTGTTTTCACCTACTCATCCTTGCCCAACCAAGACCTTCCACAAAACCTCACTTGTTTTGCCAGTTCACCTGCCACTCCAGTGTCCTGGGTTAGCACAGTGCAATCCCATAAGCGCCCCTCACATACAGATGGGAGGGAAAGTAATACGCAACCCCCCCACTCTGGGTTGAGATAAGGAGTTTGATGAGATGATCATATACTATACAGTTGCCATAACAAAGCCAACAGCAGAAACCAGCGATAAAACAGTTCCCCTACACACCCCCAGTCATGCAGCAGCCCACTCAGCAGAAAAGAGCAACACCCCAGAAAGCTGGAAGACAGAGGAAGCACAGGAACAGGAAACCTTTCTTGTTGCAATGTGAACTTCAAGCCCCATGATACTTTGCTCCAGCCAGCACTTTCATTTGTAAGTTGGCATGATGTCAGCTTGGTATGGAACACACAGCAGCAGAGTCAACCCATGACACCTGGGACACAGCTGTGCTGGCTCGCTGAACAGGAGGTGTATTCCTTTGGTGAGAGGACAGCCAGGGCAGGTAGCGTCACATGCCGCCTTGGAGGACACAGTATGCTTAAAAGGCACCTGCTATTCTGAAGCAGTAGTAGGAAAAAACTCTGGAATTTCCTGTTGCTTGTCACCAACTAGGTGTTTATTCCCCTCACTCTCCCATCCCTGCCATAGCAAAGATCAGAGACAGGGTTATTTTCAGACCCTGGAGTACCAATGCTTTAAAAAGAGCTTCCAAAATGCTCTCCATTTACCATCTTGTTTTAAAGCTAGGCAGTTTGAGCCACAATAATGGAGGATGGTGAGCAGAAAGTGGGCCTCGAATTGCTTCCAAAGACCTATATTGCACATATATTCTGTGAGGAGGGTATGTGTTTCCATAGGTCTCATTACATAGGTTGCACATACCCCCTAGAAAGGAATACACAAAGCACTCCTCTACGTGCATGTCCGGTATCATAGAAAAGGATCCCACTCTGGGATTAAGCCAGCATGTAATTTAATTTATTGCAGTCTCATTAAAGGAGCATTATCAAAATTCCTTCTGGAAGAAGCTGGAGTAATCCATAAGATACAGAGGGCCAGTGGCCTTTAAAGCAAATCCCATTTCTAATACCATAATCCTGTACAATCCCAGTTATAGAAAAATGCAATTGCTTTGAACAGTAATTCTCAGACAGTCAAGCTTCCTGGTGCAGGTTCATTTGTCCAGGGAGACACTGGTGCTGCTCTTGCTATTCATGGGTGGACTTAGTCAGGTTTATGCACTGATTAAGTGATCAGTTTTTGTGATTCCATACAGGCACATTCCCCAGAGAAGGAGAATGAATGCATGCTGTGACACACACATAAAGCACAGGCAGCTATAAAGCACAAAGTTCCTGGAACTTTAAGAGGAATGTTCCCACAGCTGCTTCAACCCTGGAAGCTGCCTAGCAATTTATCACAGATCCTGGGTAATAGCAGCAGAAACCTGCCCGTCTCTAGCCATGCAAGCTCCTTATTGTGAAAAGATTATATTAGGAGTGAATAAAAGCAGCAGTTTGACAGGTTCATAAAGCAGAAAAGCTGACAGAGGACAGTAGCTAAGCACCTCACTTCCAAGCTCGGGATTGATTTGGTATCACCTACTTCAGTAATAAACCAAGCAGGGTGGTTGCATGCAGCTGTGGACTGGAAACATAATTCTGCTACCCAGCCCAGAGAAAATTAGGGAGACGAGGGGAAAAATAAATAAAATAAAAATATCCCTCCCTCTTGATTTGATAGATTCAATGAGAAAAGTTTTCTAGCCTCAGTCCTTTTGACAGAATGGGGTTAGGCAGTGGGTCCACCAGCAGAGCTAGTGAGGGTGGTCCCCAGCAAGAAAGAACGGTGATAAGCAGGGATGACAGCCAACACCAACCTCCTTGGTGTGATGGTTTGGGAGTTCCCTGCCACCCCACACTTTGTAAAATCACCCAGACTAGAACTCAACTAGCTGGAAGTTAAGGACTGAAGCTCTACCGCTTAGCACAATGTACAATATACACAACAGACAGGAATAGTTACAGACATAGACAAGTTAAAGGCAATACAGAAACACAATCCCCCTCCCAGAAAGCAGAGTCCCCAGGAGGGGCTCCCAACCACCCTTCCACCTTCTCCCCCCCCTGCCAATACCTTACCCCAAGGTTTGCCTTATGTGCAAGGTGAGTTTGGAGGATCAGCCAGGGGGGTTAGAAGAAAAGTGGTTAGTGAGGTTACTCAGCAGAGAGGAGAAAACCAGAAGCTGCTAGACAGCCCGAGACGCTGTGCCCGAGAGATGACTGCAAGCCCGAGTGGCTTATCTTTGTTTTGTATTCTTTTCTTAAACATCTCAGCAAGCCTATGAGTGAAGCAGACATCACCATTGTTTTTCTCTTCACAGCCTATAATATAATTTTCTCTATTAAAATATTCCAATTAGCCTCAAGCCAGCACACATGGGCTCTCACATACCTGCTCACATTTGAAGATGTTGATGGTCCTGCTCTTGGTCAGTTTGCACAGACCCTTTCAGATTGGTGAGTACCAGATGCAAGGTGAAAGTTCAGGCATTATTAGACACGTGCTAGAGGAGCCACTCCAGTAAACATGCATGCCTGTGCCATGCTCTGCATTCAGTACCTCCCCAGTGGTAAATTTCATTCTCCAGCTAGAGTGGTCTAGGAAATGCAAATGGTGACCTGGTGTTGCCTTTGCAGAGAACACCTGTACCAGCTGTGTTTTCCATTAGGTCTATCATGATCCTTGCACAGCTCCAAAGTCTCTATCCTCATTCTATCCCCACTTACCAAAGCAATTTTACAGCCATCACTGTGGCCAAATGGCTTGTTTTCTACTGTTTAAACTAATGGGTTTTGTGGGTGGTGGGTAAGCTGCTGTTAAAATGCTTCCGGGCAGCAAGATGGAAAATATCCTAATGACACAGGAGAACAGATGACAAATAATGCTGTGTGCAGCATCCTGGTTGAGTTCCTCTGCAGTGTTTCCACCACATGATAGGGAGGGTCTCAACTTTGTCAGGCCAGGATGGTTCTTCTTGCTGTTTCCCAGTAATTCTCTCTTCCACCTTCCTCCTAGAAGAATTAGGCCCTAAATCTTCCCAGCAGCTTTCTACCATCCTGGGAAATTTATTTGCTTGACTGTACTGCACTGTGTACAGTTCTGGAGCCCCCAGCACAGGAAGGACATTGAGCATCTTTCTCTAATTCAGTGTCCAAATTCAAGTTTAAATAAGAACCCCATTAAAGCCAGAATATTTTATTACTTCTATATCAATCTAAATACTTACATTTGGAATCTCAGGGGATTTTTTTTTTTGGTTGGTCGGTTTGGGGTTTTTTTATAGAATCGTAGAAAGGTAAGGCTGGAAGGGACCTCAAGGATCATCTAGTTCCAACCCCCTGCCATAGGCAGGGACACCTCCCACTAGCACAGCTCACTCAAGGCCTCCTTCAACCTGGTCCTGAACACCTCCAAGGAGGGAGCAGCCACAACCTCCCTGGGCAACCTGTGCCAGTGTCTCACCACCCTCACTGCAAACAACTTCCTCCTAACATCCACTTTCAATCTCCCTTCTTCCAATTCAAACCCATTGCAACACCTTGTCAATAGTCCCTCCCCAACCTTCCTGTAGGCCCCCTTCAGATCCTGGAAGGCTACTCTAAGGTCTCCTGGAAACCTTCTCTTCTCCACGCTGCAGAGCCCCAACTCTCTCAGCCTGTCCTCAGAACAGAGCTACTGCAGCCCTCTGAGCATCTTCATGGCCTCCTCTGGACTCTCTCCAACAGTTCAATGTCCTTCCTGTGCTGGGGAGCCCAGGGAAGAACACAGCACTCCAGGTGGGGCCTCACCAGAGAGCAGAGCAGCAGAATCACCCCTCTTGACTTGCTGGCTGAGCTCCTTTTCATTCAGTCCAGCATAGGGTTGGCCTTCTGGCCTGTCATCACACATTGTGAGCTCATGTCCAGACTTTTATCCACCAGTACCCACAAGTCCATAGCATAGAATCATAGAATGGTAAGGTTGGAGGGACCTCAAAGATCATCTAGTTCCATAGGGCAGGGACACCTCCCATCTCCAAAGGGCTGCTTTCAATTCCTCCATTCCTCAGCCCATATAGGTACTGAGGATTGCTCCAGCCCAGCTGCAAGAACTAGTGCCTCTGGTGTTTGCAACCCTGTTTCTCTAAAGTAGTTTATCAGAGAGAGCCAACAACAGTGGTTTTGGATAGGGTATCACCTAGATCAAAAGGTGGACATTATTCTTTTAAAGACTACAGAATGAACTAATAAAGCTCCCTCCCTGGAGGTGTTCAAGGCCAGGTTGGAGGAGGTCTTGCGTGACCTGTAGTAGTGGGAGGTGTCCCTGCCTATGGCAGGGGGTTGGAAGTAGATGATCCTTGAGGTCCCTTCCAACCTTACCATTCTATGATTCTATAAAGCACATTCTCTATTAAAGAGAGATAAAACAGCTGGCACAGGGAAGACACCCATCAGCATGGGTGACCAGCACCTGCAGGAAGCAGATTCTTGAAATAGCTACTGTGCTGAGGCTGATTCAAAACAGGATGTTGCAATTATGGCTGCTTGGAGTCCCTGATTACTACGCTGGGTCCATCTAACTGCGCCTAAGCACCACTTTGGGCTGTGGCTCTAGGGACCGTTTCAGATGCAGGATCTTTTTTTCCATTTAATTAGGGTAAGAGTTGAGGAGAAACAGACAAAAATCTCATTTACCCCTTATACTGCTTCTCAAAAAAAAAAAAAAAAAGGTTTATGGAAAGAGCCCCTGCACAGAGATGGTAGCAATCCTGCGCTACAGCCAGCAGTGGTTTGTGTTTTGTTCTGCGTTGCTAAGGCGCTTGGGTGATTTTTGGCAACAGGGTTGCCAGAAAATCTGCTGTCAAAGTCTGTGAGCTGCCAAAATTCAGTAGCCAAAAAGAGTTTAGAAATAAACAGTCGGTGTTTTACAAAGCCTAAATTTTACATGGTTGGGATTAAAAAGGTATATCAAAGTTTGATATGGAGAATGAAGCTCTGTTGAGTGCCCCAGGATAGGTGTTATCCTTAAAAGGCCAGCTAAATGAAGGGGAAGTCAGGAGGAGAAGCCAATGTCAGCCAATAAAAAAGAGCTGCTTTTCCTCAAGAAGAGTTGGCCAAGACCAAGCCTCCCTCTGCTGCTTGCCAAGGACAGCCCTAAAGCCACAGTGCTGGCCTGGTCCAGAGAGTGTGTGTTAGAGTCTGATCATCTCTCTCTTGTTCAAATCAATAAAGATACTTCCTGGACTTAGCCCAGATTCCTGCCCAAGAGCTTAAGGATGCTAATCAACAGAGATATAGTGTCTTTGTGGAATTCCCAGGCTCCAGCCTGGCTTGAATGCCCAGGATGTGGACACCTCACACCAGCTACCCTGAAGATTTCCTGGGGAGCTGCATCTGGACAATGGTCTAAATGTACACCTCCACCAGAACACCTCCACCAGAGGAACTTTCAAGGCCAGGTCCACAGAACAACTCCACAGAGGAACACCCCTGGGCAGGGCACACCTCTCTCTTTGCCCCCCTCATCTTTGGCTGATGGCAATATAATCCCTGCTCTTTTCCTTCCCTGCTCTTCTCTTTTTCTCTGTTGTTCTCTCTCCCCTCTTCCCTCTCTCCCTCTGTTTTGTTCAACTTGATCCTTTAATAAATAGTTGTGTGGTGCTATCTGGTCTCCTTTGCACCTTAATTTCCCACGATGGAAACCTAGAAGAACAAATCTTGCTCCTCTGGACAGAGATGCTGTTAATCTCACTTTGCCAGACCTTGACCTTGACAGGGTGTCAGGGCATCCTTTATAAAATCTGTTGACATGGGGGCACACTAAAGGTTCATGTGCCCACAGAGAGCAGAGCAACTCTCAATCCTTTATGAGAGAAGGAAATATTGGGGGCCACTAAAAGATTTAATCCATGGTGCAAATCCCACTGGTGATCCATACTTTATAGAGAAAACAACCAACACCCCCATCCTGACCATCTTCAATGTATAATCAGTCCCCCAGCAGCGACCAGAGAACACCTTCTGAAGGGCCCCACCAATTGAGGCTCAAAGGGAAGACAGAAAAGTCCAGTTTGCAATACAAAGTAGTGGCATGAACAAGGCTCTCCTAAGCCAACTCAGAGCAGAATAAAAAGAAAAAGGAAACGCAGAGACACACAAATCCACATACAGTGTCAGAGCAAAGGCCTACCTAAGCCCAGCATCCTTCTTCCCCTGGCAACCAAAAATGGAAGGTGGCAAAGGATGGAAGAGATTCCTGGATATCCACTGTTCTCCCCAAGATGTCTCACCCTGTCTGGGCTTTCAAAAGGTGCCAGTGACTGAGCATAAGGTTGCTGGTGCAAGCCTCAGAGAGCATTTAACATCCACAGCACCTGGTTCAGAGAGGCATACCTGGAACATGGCAATGCAATGTGGGGCTTGGGTGGGATGCAAGCATATAGGCCCATTTTATAATAGAAACACCACTGTCTAGCTAAAGTAACTGCCACTGCCCTCAGCCTGTAGTGACGTTTTAATGCAGAATGACATTTATGACAAAGAATCACTAGGCTGAAACCCAGCACTCATAGGCAAGTGACATGGCCATGCATAAACTCTCTTTAATTTGGCTGCTCTAGTGCACCAGTCCCATCAGAGGGCTGAATTGTTATTCTGAGCAGGATTTTGATCGAGTATCATCCTTAAACATAACGGTTAAACAACAGAATGTGAATCAAAATGGGGAGGGACTATTGACAAGGTCTTGCAATGCCAGGGCAAGGGGCAATGGGTTTGAACTGGCAGAGGGGAGACTGAAACTGGATGGTAGGAGGAAGTTGTTTGCAGTGAGGGTGGTGAGACACTGGCACAGGTTGCCCAGGGAGGTCGTGGCTGCCCCCTCCCTGGAGGTGTTCAAGGGCAGGTTGGAGGAGGCCTTGAGTGAGCTGTACTAGTGGGAGGTGTCCCTGCCCATGGCAGGGGCTTGGAACTAGATGATCCTTGAAGTCCCTTCCAACCTTACCATTCTATGATTCCATAATTTTGCAGGTTCCTCAGAACTCCTACCTTCTCTAGTCTGCTGGCAGTAGTAAGGAACTAGCATTTGATATGGCTCCAGCTGCAGTTGAGCTCATGGTTAAGATAAACAATATAAACACAGATTGAAGGTGACTTCAGCTTTCAAATTTGATCTCCAGAGAGAAGAGCAACCTCAGTAATGTGGCAGATGGGTAAATGGCATTTTGGACTTCTCTCTGTAATATCACATCTGAGAAGTATGTACACTTAGATATCTGTTGGGTGGCTGACTGTCATAGTAACCATACAGCAGCCTATGTACACTGAGGCTGGTCAAATAGAATGAGCTTGACCTCAGTGATCTTCCACATCTCACCCATATTGGCACCCCCAGATAAACTCTTGGTCTATAAATCCCTCCAGCCCTTGCAGCAAATCATGAATCATGCTCCTGGAAGATGCCTGTGATTTCACATTGCTGCTCTTGGGATGGAAGAGGTACAGCAAGAAAACGAGACCAGGCAGTGTCCACCCCAAACCTCCCTGGCATGCTGCAGGTAGCTATACCAAGCAAGTCTGGATTTTCCTTCTTGTCTTTCCTGAAGTGCAGTCTCAGCCATGTGCCCTCAGTTTGGATAACTTGAGTCTATCACTGTTTTCTAGTCATAAGCCCTGTGGCAGAGCCTTCCTCAGCATATGGGGTACAAAGGGGTTGAAGTCCTCAGCTGCAGAGGACTCAGACACATTTTCCCATTTATCCCAGCAGAGCAACCTGCCTACACAGTCAGATGGCAGTTAAGCACTGGGAGGAGGCTCTTCTGCACAGCTTGTGCCGTCTTACAGCATCAAGATAACTGAGCCTGGGAGAAAAAAAGAGTCTAAGAAGTTTCCTGTAAGTTAGCTGTGAAGGTTTTGGTTGTTGGGTTTTGTTTTTTTTTTCACCCAGATGAGGAAAGTTACGGAGTTCTGTGTTAAAAATGAGCTTAATATAAAAGAAACACGGGGCAAAAATATCATCAGTATTTGATGAGCCAAAGATTAAACATTGCACGTTTTCTGGAAGCAGGAAACATACAAACCTACTTCTGGGGAAGATTTATCGCCGCTTTAAAAGGAAGCAGACAGAGCTCTGAGGCTCTGATAATGTGGAATAAACAGCCACATCCTCAGTTTTTCTCACTGATTTGTTCTACAGGGCTTTCCAGTCATCATCCTGACTGTAAGACTCATCAGAGGCTTCATAATCAAACATGCTTTAAAAACTCCACCCTGCAGCAGTCTTCTCTTGATCTGTCTGCAATGATGAGCCCTGGCACATGGCTTTGATGGCCAATATGAGAGGCCTGTGACAAGGTCCAGCATCTGAATGGGGCTACAGGAAGGCTGGGGAGGGACTATTGACAAGGCCTTGCAATGCCAGGATGAGGGGCAATGGGTTTAAACTGGCAGAGGGGAGACTGAAACTGGATGTTAGGAAGTTGTTTGCAGTGAGGGTGGTGAGACACAGGTTGTGTCTCCTAAACTGGCACAGGTTACCCAGGGAGTTTGGGGAGCATAGAATCACCCAATGTGATTCTATTGGGTGATTCTGTGCTCCCCAACCTCCCTGGAGTTGTTCAAGGCCAGGTTGGAGGAGGCCTTGAGTGACCTGTACTAGTGGGAGGTGTCTATGGCAGGGGGTTGGAACTAGCTGATCCTTGAGGTCCCTTCCAACCTTACCATTCTATGATAGCTGAAAGAAGGAGTGTTTGGTAGCAGTACCAGTCCTATGCATTCAAAACATGTCCTCGAGCAATGCAAGGTCCTGAGACTTTAATATATTATGCATTCTTATCTGCTTCATGATTTCAGGATCTTGAAGGTACACTCACAGCTCTCTTCCAAGCAATTACACAGCATACAGCCTGCTTGTGATGCTGTGCTCGAAGCACGAAGCCATATAGTTGTGAGATTAGTCCAGACCATTATCAGCCCAAATGAAATCTGTAATGCCACTGAGACTAACACAGAGCAAAAGATCATACTGCTCTTTTTTTTTTTTTTAAGCCTGTAAAACTGCCCTTAAAATAACCCCAGACAGTTTCACAGCATGCTTGTGGAAGCAACAATTTTTTGGATCTGAGCTCTTAGCAAATTAACACACCCGAAATGCATACTTGTTCAAAATGCAGTGCTTGTTTGCAGACAAGACACCAAGAGTCAGGGCTTTAGGCTTAAACAGGAGCATCAAGATTCATTTTTTTTCCCCCCAGTAAACTCTTAGCAGGAAAATCCACAAACACAGCTAATAGCAAACAATTTCATAGAAGAATCATAGAATAATAGAATGGTAAGGTTGGAAGTGACCTCAAAGATCGTTTAGTTCCAACCCCCTGCTATAGGCAGGGACAATTTCTCTTGCTGGAGAAGAGAAAATGTTACAATTATTTCAAAATTTTGAAATAAATTGGGAGCTCTTTGAGGTCCACAGCTCAGTAGCTTTTAAGAATGCACAAGATTCTCATTAACATCGATTTTCATACTTAAAAATTCAAATATAAATATACAACTCAGGAAATGTTGTGAGCCAAAGGCCATCATAAAAATAGGCTTCTGTCACACTGTCAGCTGCATTAGGAAGACACATTTGTAGATGCATCTCTGTGAACCTATAATTGTAGTGAACACCAAATATACACAGAGTGTAGGCAAGTCAGTGCTAGCTGAATGGCATTTTAAACAGCTCCATATGCTTTCAACTAAAAACTGCTTTGTAAATGTACACAATAAGGTCCTCAACATTTTGCTACTGCATAATGTTTCCTTTGCTTTTTTAGTGCTGCAGACTATTACACAACACAAGAACAAACTCTGCCTTCATCAACACAAAGACATAGACTTGGTTAGAATCTGTTCCAGTCATTGTCCTTCAACCTGGCCGCAGACGGCACTGAGAGTGTCCTCTTTTAATCTGCTCTGACGGCACTTCCCTGAAGGAAACTCATAGAGTGGTAAGGTTGGAAGGGACCTCAAAGATCACCTAGTTCCAACCCCCTGCCATAGGCAGGGACACCTCCCAGTAATAGTACAGCTCACTCAAGGCCTCCTCCAACCTGGTTTTGAACACCTCCAGGGAGGAAGCAGCCACAACCTCCCTGGGCAACCTGTGCCAGTGTCTCACCACCCTCACTGCAAACAACTTCCTCCTAACATCCAGTTTCAATCTCCCCTCTGCCACTTCAAACCCATTGCCCCTTGTCATTGCAAGACCTTGTCAATAGTCCCTCCCCAGCCTTCCTGTAGCCCCCTTCAGATCCTGGAAGGCTACTCTAAGATCTGCTGGAAGCCTTCTCTTCTCCGGGCTGCAGAGCCCCAACTCTCTCAGCCTGTTCTCAGAGCAGAGCTGCTGCAGTCCTCTGAGCATCTTGGTGGTCTCCTCTGCTCCCACTCCAACAGTTCCATGTCCTTCCTGTGCTGGGGGCTCCAGAACTGCACACAGGACTCCAGGTGGGGTCTGAGGAGAGCAGAGCAAAGGGGCAGAATCCCCTCCCTTGCCCTGCTGCCCACACTGCTCTTGCTGCAGCCCAGCACTCAGTTGCTGTCTGGGCTGCACTCACACTGCAGGCTCATGTTGAGCTTTTCATCACCCCAGACCCCCAGGGCCTTTTTCCTCAGGGCTGCTCTCAGCCATTCCCCACCCAGGCTGGATTTATGATTGGAACTGGATACAGTTCTCCAGGTGGGATCTCATGAGAGCACGTGGATCTAAATATCTCCTGAGAATGCCTCCCAGCCCACTCCCCATTGAAGGGCTGGGTGCTGCAGGGGAGATTGGATCCAAAATATTCAAAGGCAGGCAGGCTGAGGCTCTGTGCTAGCTTTCTGCAGGCTCTGTACAGCATGGGCTCTGGCTCACTCAGAAATAACTTGGCTGTAACTAAACAGCAGCTGTGTTTTAGAAATGCAGAAAGAGAAGTACCAGCTTTTGCAGAGTCGCTGTGAAGTGGTGTAAGGCTATGAAATGTTAAGGCAGGAGGAAGGGGCAATCAAAACAAAGACTGAAGATTCAAGCTGACTATCAGTGTACTGCTGGAAGTGCCATGAATAGTCTTCCTCTTTCCCAGAAAACCCTGCTTGGAGCTTTGTAGGGAGAAATAGAAGTGGGGAAGAAACTACTGAGTTTGCCTTGCAGTTCCCCAGACATCTCAGCTAGATGATGAGCCACAACAATTTTTTTTTTTTCCTACTCCAAAATAATTTTACCTGCTCATACCTTTGTGCTGGTTTGAGGCTAACTGGAATATTTTAATAGAGAAAATTATATTATAGGCTGTGAAAGGAAAACAATGGTGATGGTTGCTTCACTCATAGGCTTGCTGAGATGTTTAAGAAAAGAATACAAAACAAAGATAAGACACTTGGGCTTGCAGATGCTCTGTGGCTATCTAGCTTCTGGCCTTCTCCTCTCTAACCTCACTAATCACTTTCCTTCTAACCCCCCTGGCCAATCCTCCAAACTCACCTTGTATGTAAGGTAAACCCTGGGGTAAGGCAGAGGGGTGGGGAGAAGGTGGAAGGGTGGTTGGGAGCCCCTCCTGGGGACTCTGCTTTCTGGGAGGGGGATTGTGTTTCTGTATTCCCTTTAACTTGTCTATGTCTGTAACTATTCCTGTCTATTGTGTGTATCTCTGCTTGTACATTGTGCTGAGCTGTAAACAGAGCTTCAGTCCTTAACTTCCAGCTGGCTGAGTCTGGTCTGGGGGATTTTACAAAGTAGAGGGGGCAGGGAACTCCCAAACCATCACATACCTGTCCTAAGCTGACCCACAACTAAACCCTGCACTCAGCAGTGTGATACACAAGTTGGGAGAAAGAGGGACAAGGAGAAGTTCTTTCATTGGAGCAGATTAAAACACAGCTGGAAAATAAAGACTATCCAAAACCTCCACATTCTGCTGCCGAGTCCATTAGAGGAAACATTTCAGACTAATTCCATATTACTCAACATTAATATGGAACTAAACCAGAAATAGTCACATCTGACAACTTATGGAAACCTCAGTAAGCAGATGGACACACACACACACACACAAACACACAAATGTGGTACTATGTACAGCTTAAGTTATCAGCAGTTCAGGATCCTATTTTTAATCTCCTAAAAATGAATCATAGAGTGGTAAGGTTGGAAGGGACCTCAAAGATCATCCAGTTCCAATCCCCTGCCATGGGCAGGGACATCTCCCACTAGTACAGGTCACTCAAGGCCTCCTCCATCCTGGCCTTCAACACCTCCAGGGAGGGAGCAGCCACAACCTCCCTGGGCAACCTGTGCCAGTGTCTCACCACCCTCACTGCAAACAACTTCTTCCTAACATCCAGTTTCAATCTCCCCTCTGCCAGTTCAAACCCATTGCCTCTTGTCCTGGCATTGCAAGACCTTGTCAATAGTCCCTCC
Source organism: Eubucco bourcierii (assembly GCA_013396675.1). Classification (NCBI taxonomy): domain Eukaryota; kingdom Metazoa; phylum Chordata; class Aves; order Piciformes; family Ramphastidae; genus Eubucco; species Eubucco bourcierii. The sequence continues at coordinate 51,657 of VWZE01010279.1, forward strand.
TCAGCCTTCCTGGAGGCCTCCTTCAGATACTGGAAGGCTACTCTAAGGTCTCCTGGAAGCCTTCTCTTCTCCAGGCTGCAGAGCCCCAAATCTGCACATCCCATACATAATCTCTTCCTTGTATTAACAAGCCAATAACCTTCCCCATCATATGGAGCACAAAGACTGCATCAACTGTTTGAGAAAAGCAAAGAAAGCATCATTTCAAGAGGCTTTAGGATGAGGAGGTGTGATCCAAGGCTTACAAAGTTGTGATGATAGTTGCAGAACTGTTATCCACCACTGCATGCACAGCCAGAGTTTGATGGCCTCTGCTGAACTTCATGGGCCAGCAGTCCCAGACAAGGAAAAGCCAGGGCATCCTTACACTGCCTCGGTAGGTCAAAAGGGCAGACAGGATCATCAGGCTGGAAGAGGGTTAGAAAAAGTAATCAACAACAGGTCCATAAATACCAAAGGGAGTAGGAAAGGATGTATCCTCTAACAGCCCAAATACAATGCTTTGGAACGTGGGTAGAGTGAGAAGGAAGAACTGCCACCGGCAGCCAAGCTCACACGCTCACCTTAAATGGCATCTCCTGCTGGTACTGTCAGAGCTAGGATGCTGGGCAGCTGAGATGGCCCATTAATCTGATTCAGGAGGGCATTTGTCAAGTTATAAATAACCTTCAGGTGGGGAAGAGAAAAAAAAAATGAAAAAAAAAAAAAGTGACTGCAGAAAAGTGAGAGAGGGATAGAGAGCATTTATACTCCTGGGAGCTTCAGTACTGCCGGTCACCTCAGAAGCTGCACAATTACAGTTAAGCACATTCCTCTGGGGGCTCTCTGCAGCCAGCTAGCACTGGAAAAGCACTGGGAGAAATATTTCAGATGGGCTGACAGCAGAGATCACTGGCAGGGTCGTTTTGCTGCTCTCTTTCCCTGCTCTGTGTGCATTAGAAAATTAATATGAAAAATGCAAATGGTAACAGTTGTGGAAGAGGAATGGGTACTGAAACAGAGTAACACTGCAGTGCTGACATAGAATCAAGTCTGACCAGGGAGCGGTTAGGGTTATGCATGGTTGGTGCTCCCTTCGCTGATCAATTTAAAGCAAGCAGCATGGTGAACAGGGGAGGTAAAGGAACCTACCTACCACTGACACAGAGGTGCAGTGCCTTGGGCACACTGAGATAAAGGTTTGTTTTTTCCAGGCCAGAGCCAGTTCATATCACACTCTCTTTGTTAGTCACTGCAGTGGCTAAGTTGCATTTCCACCAGACATGGTGGTTCAGAACAGGAAGAAGCACACACAAGCTGCTGTGGGCTGCATTACCTGGCCCCCATGCAATGGCAACAAGGGCTCATCCCTCTAAGCACTGAGGTGGAGGACTGCAACCTTGCTACTCCTTGGCAGTCAGGAACCAGTGGTTGAATGCAGCCATTGCAGATGGCTTTTGTGCTGCCATTGTTTAGCTGAGAGTTTAACAAACCTGTTTCTGAGCAGCCATTAAGGATGTGGTGGGACACACCTTGTTTCTTTGCTTGCAATCCTCCCATTGAGCACTTACCTGAGCAGTGGGGCCAGCTGTACTGCCACTAACACCTGTCTTTGCATGTTCTTGCTGTCTCTCTGCCCACAAGTGCCCTCGCACACTAGTGGACAATTTGCACCTGGGAATCCCTTTTTCACACCATCATTAAGGTATTGTGGTATTCGAATCCAAGTTAGGACTTTCCTGCCCTAACAGGATTTGTAGTCAACAGAACTAAGACAGCTTTTCAAAAAGACCACGAAAAGAACCTGCTCTTTTTGATAGTCACAATTCTTTTTGCTGGTACTACCTAAAGGAAGTGGGATGCTAAACCTGCAGTTACCAGGCAACAGCCAGGTTTTATCTTCTTCTTTTTTGGGTTTTACCCAGTGGGTTTGTCAGCTGAGGCTTTGTGGGCCTGAGAGGAGATGGGGAGGCTGGAAGTCTCAGGAAGAAGAAGCAGGCTCAAAAACCCCACAGATGATGAATTCCTCGCTAGTATCTCAATTTTCTCTCCCTTTCTTGTCTCCACAGAAGGCATTAGCATCATTAAGGATGCTGGAGCTGTGGGCTGACTCAGACACCATCATGCTAGTCAGAGACAGGCATTGAAACAGCCTTGTCAGACTACCTGAAATTTCTCTATCTCTCAAAATTAAAAAAAAAAAAAATTAAAAATAAATTACTTGATAGTTACTAAGAAACTTGCCTCAAAATCCTGTAACCAAGTCCAATGACTTAAAGCAGTAAATTTCCTGTTGGTTTTCCTGAGAGGAAGAAGGCAGAGGCTAATCTGGGCTACTCTCCTTTGTCCTGCATTTTCTCCTCCGAGCTGGGCTCGCAGCCAGCACATGCTCCTCCCCTGCTTACAGGGAGAACCTGACCTCCCCTGGGGTTTAATTTATTTGTATTCTGTGGTTTGGATGATGCTGAAAAGAAACACTGAAGAAAAGTAAATATCATCTGTGTAATGAACCAATTAAGGGTATTAAAATAAATAGATAGATAGATAGATAGATGACAGACAGATAGACAGACAGACAGATAGATAAATAGGCAGACAAACAGAGAGATAGACAGACAAAGAGACAGACAGAGAGACAGACAGATAGATAGATAGATAAAAAGGAAGGAAAGGAAGGAAAAAAATCAACTTAACCTTACACCCTTTCTCCAGAGAGTATCAGTGCCTCTGCTTGCCTTGTCAGGAATGGTTCTGTGCTGTGAGGATACACATCAGGGATATGACCAAGGTACTGGCGCTGTACAGCCTCACTACTGACTAGGGTCCAGCCAGCCCTTTTGCCCAGCCCCTGGAGGTGGGAGCTTCTCCAGTGGGCTGGTGGCTACATGTGCAGTTACAGCTCCATCTCGGAGGCAGCTAAGAGGCCCTGCTGCGATTGCCTAGGAGAGAGAGGTGACGTTTGTGCATGCCTTTTCTCTCAGCATCTTTTTAACACTGCCTGTGAACTGCTTTGTCAGCAGATGGTAGTCAGTGCCACAAAGATCCTCCACACCTGGGGCAGGGAGGAGGGGAGGTGGATAACAGAGTATTGTGTCTGATGTGGAGAGGTACAGCTCTGCCTTTACTGCCTGTGCAAGGACCACCATTATCTGTGACTGGCTGAAAATATCGAGGCAGTTCCTAATTTATTGTTTGTGAAAGACCCTACAGAGTGATCTGTAGCCTTGTAGGCTCTGTCTCAGGCTACACCATGACTGCATTCAAGCCAGCCTCTCTGGACATGATGCACCTGTTATGAATGATGATGCAAAATTAATAACTGATATTAATTTTGATATCCAGGCAGAGATTGTTAATAACTATGAAAATTGTTTATTAACATTACATCTTGGCAGAAAACTTAGTTGCAAGGTTCAAAATGCAGGGTTTGGAAATGTATACATACAGGGAAGAGATAAAACTGGAACACTTTAAGAGGTAACCAGCAAAGGCAAACATTTCTACAGGAAGAGAAGGTTTTAGCAGTCACTACACCTCTTGCGGTTCGTTATTCTGCTTAGCTGCTGGATGGAAGCAGGAAGCTCCTTTCTGCTTATGGCAGAAGGCAATTAGTGATTACAAGAGGCTTGAAGTATTTACTCACACAATATTATCAGACAGTACCCAAAGCACATGGAGGGGTTGCTGTTGGTGGTCTCAAAGTCGTTAGAGGCTTTGGAGTTTCCCAGGCTTCTGGGTGCTGGGGAAAGGAGGCAGAAAATTCCTTCAGGAACAGACTGCTTCACCATGAGTACCCCACAGAGTCACAAGTCCTGCCAGCTAACCTGTTCCACAATAAGCTCCACAAGGTCACAGGTCCTGCCAGAAGCCTGCTTCAGTGTGGTCACAGCCTTCTTCAAGAGCATTCATCTGCACCATCATGGAGTCCAGAGGATCCCTTCTTGGGGGTGTAGAGTACAGCAGACACACACTCCTCATCCAATGCCCTGCAGGCTTACTGGGAAAATGGCCTCCAGGTGGTTGCTTCCTTGTTTTCTGTTGCACTTTCCACTTTTCCAGTCTTCTGGAGCATTTCCCTGTGTAATACACTCCTGTGTCCTGACAGTGTCTCCTGTAGCAGAGAAAATATTAAAAAGATGAGTTCTAAACAAGTTTATGGGCAGGCTACCTACCCTTCTACCTTGATGCTGCTTTCCTACCCATCAAACACCTTCATCAGCCACTACTGTCACCCTGTTTCCAGGAAACAGCTCTCCTATGGCCACATTTCTCACACTGATCCCAGATCTCTCCTAGTGTGGCTGCTGATCTCCAGAGTGAAATCCTATCACAGGTTTTACCAAACCAGATAGCTTCAACTAGAACAGAGCCCTGTCTGTTTTTTTGGGAAGCAAACCAGTGTGCAAGTTTGTACTCCACAGAACACCCCTTGCCAGAGAGCCACCACAGAGCAGCTGGTTTTACACCCAGTACAAACAAGTAGCATCTACTTGGAGTGTGATATGGTGTATGGCAGGAGCCTTTCAGGTACAGCAAAAACAGATGCATGCCAACATTCAGCTCAGGCCAAACAGCTGTAGGTGTTCCTCTGCTACTCCACAGAGGGGTGCACCTTGCATGAAACAAGCTGCTGAGCCTCACAGGTTCTTCCACACTGGAGCGACTTGCAAGTTGCAAATTCCCCTGCGTCCTCCTGGTGTCTCAACCCACAATCAGATTTCCCATCTCTTTGCATTGCCTGCTCTTTCTGCTTAGGTCATATGTACTTAAGAAATCCCACAGACCAGCCTACCAGGCACAGCTTTTGGCATGGGCAAAGCCCTGAGCAGCCAAGGAACTGCAGCCCAGGTCCTACTGAACACCCTTACCACAATGGCCAGGATTTTCTTCCCTTCCTCCAGATAATGGGTTTCAGTGTTGGCCATGTTGTGAGGGCTTCGAGCTGCCTTTGTGTTTTGTGCATCAGCAATATCCTTTCCACCCTAGCTGGTGCAGAGTGGTTTGAGGGGCAGGAGAGGTGGGGCCGGGAGAGCTTCTCCTCTCCAGCAATGACTCACGTGGGTATGAGATGACTTTTTCTCCATTGGGAAGTCTGGATGAAGTTTTTTCAGGCAAAATATTTCCGTTTTTGCAAAACAACAACAACAAAAATCTGGCCCAATGAAATGTCAGTGGGAGCAACAGACAAGCCCAAACCCATGTATTTTCTTCAGACAAGAAAATTTGTGTTAGCAAAAGCCTGAGTCTGACAGAGAGCTCTGCCAGCGTTGATGCTGACATGGAAAAGTTGCTTCTTTTCTTTTTGGCAGTGTCCTTTTATCTTCTAATTCATAAAAACGAGGTACAGGGAGTCTCGTGCCCCCTGAAGGACTGAGTAAGTACAGCCAGGCAGCTGTATAAGGAGGTTTATTTAATGTACCCTTTCAGACTTCAGCTGTTCCCAGAGACAAGAGGGCCTGTGGAATCCTGCCACTTCACAGGAAGCCTGTAATACCCACTTGAATTCAAAATACGCACTTGGGAAGAGATTGCACCGCATCTTAATAACTGCAGGGGACTTTGGAGGTCGGGAGTGTGGGGAGACAAGTGGATGTTATTAGCATCAGGCATTAATTCCCTTTTGTAAAGTCTAGCAGCACACAGCAGTGCTTGACCTGTCACAGTGTAGCGTTGATTTTCCAATCTGGAGCAAGCCTCTTTCTGAGTGGAGAGCAGCAATCGTACCAAACCCTGCTGGGGTTCTATGGATCAAGCAAACACCCACTGGAGACTGTCACTGTCACTAACCACCCACTAGTGCCTTTGGTCAAATTCCATCCATAGTGCCAGCAGGAGTTGAAGTGCTAACTGAGAGTTCAAACCAAGGCTTGTTTGTGCACTGTCAGGGTCACCCCTGCCGCTGCCAAGTTTCACATCAGAGTAAGGAAAAAGGGAGGGGGGGTGGGAATAGACCATGCTGAGGTATTAATTCCTTTGCTCAAGAGATTGCTGATGGCATCCCTTCATATACAAAACTACTGATTTCCGTTCTTCAGGTGGTGGTTTAGGAACTTTACACACACACACACACACACACACACGACTGAAATTTACCAGACTAGCTCAGAAGGCTTGGCAGTAAGATGAAGCTATATTTACAGCATGGCAACATTTACAAGCATATATACACAATATATTTACAAGTATTTGCCATTATATACAAATAGAAATAATACAGAAACCCAAACACCATCCTGGGCAAAGAACCTGCCCAGAAGGGACTCGAAGCTATCCTCTCTTTCTCCCTCTACTTTCCCAGACAGGTAAACAAAAGCAATCAGCAAAGCTTAGGTTGTTATGGGTTATCCAAGGTTAGAAGAGAAATATTATAGATAGATTATAGGTATAAATTATAGGTATAAATTACATAGAGTATAGATATAGATTATACATACCTATATTATATAGATTATAGATATAAATAGAGCAGAACAGAGGAGGCAGCATCCCTGACCAGAGTGAGACAAATTGTTTACATTTTGGTTTTTTATCCCTCTCAGCAAACCAGTGAATGACATAGACTCTATCATTATGTTATTTTCACAACCAATGATCTAATTTCTCTCATAAAAATATTCCAATTAGCTTCCAGTCCTGGGTGACCTGATCTAGTGAGGATGTCTCTGCTGACTACAGGGAGGGGCCAGACTAGATGACAGTGAGGGCAGTGAGACACTGGCACAGGTTGCCCAGGGAGGTTGTGGATGCTCCCACCCTGGAGGTGTTCAAGGCCAGACTGGATGAGGCCTTGAGTAACCTGTACTAGTGGGAGGTGTCCCTGCCTATGGCAGGGGGTTGGAACTAGATGATGCTTGAGGTCCCTTCCAACCTTACCATTCTATGACTTCTAGAGGTCCCTTTCAGCCCAGACCATTCTATGATTTTATTTCAAAACCAACCAACCAAACAAAAACCAAAACCAGGAACTGCAACCAGCTTTTTTTTTTTATTATTTGCCCATTTGCACAGAAAAAGAGTTTATCTTCCATTTTTCAGTTAAACAAGTATCACTTCAGCTGTTTCCTTTTGCCCTTATAGGCGCTGAGATGTAGCCTCCCAAGAGGCTGAAGACACATAGCTGTCCAGCAGGAAGCTCAACTTATGTGGTCAACATCATGTTTGAAAACAAAATTCTGTACTAAAGTTCTGCTGCATGTAGAGTAACAGTATAATTCTTTGCCCTGCAGATGATGAAAAGCAGATTACTAACCCTGCAGAAGATTTATGTGTTGTCTTTATCATTGTTGGGGAAGAAAAAAATCCTTGGAAAGCTAAATGACCAAACCTAATAGTCTACATTTCTGATGTGAGAGGGAAAGAGCTGTAAACAAAGAAAAACTGTTCCAACTTCACTGAAAAAGAAAAATCCACAACCAACCAACCAACAGCACACTTTAGTACTCATAATGAAAGATAGGTATAAAAAAATACTGCTGACATCTTCCATATGTCCAGGTGCCTTCAAGTATGGCTGGGAGACACATTTGAACAATTCCTTATGGCAGGATACAGCTTTCATGGAGCTCTCAGTCATGAAAGCAGACCAAGGGTATCTGTGTCACCCAGATGCAGGGTCCTTGGGCATTTCATCTATTTGACTTAGCACTGCCTGCAAACCTGCTCTGTTTGGAGCCTACAGAAACATTCCTCAGCACATTGCCAAAGAGCATTGCAGGGCTTTCCTATTTCAGTCAAGAGAGAATGCTTTTAGGAGTAATCTCTCTAGCAACCAGTATCTATTGTCCTGCTTTCACATAATTTCCACAGACTTCTCAACATTATTCAGCTGATCTTGGTTATGGGCCTTTACAGCTAAATAATTTTTATCTTTCATTTCAATAATACAAACAGAATTCAAAGCAGCTACCACAGCATTGCAAGTATTGTTACATGGACAGCTTGTGTGTGTAGGAAGATAGTTCTTTATGCCTTTAGCTTCATCTTAGTCTGAAGACAAGAGATGAAGGGATTGGGCTCTCTCAATGTTCTATAAATGAGAATTGTCAGGAGCAAGGATTTTGCTGAGCACCTCCTACTCAGGCACATAGCAGCAGGTTGTTAAGACCAAACATTTGGATTTCCCTTTCCATCACATGCAGGCAATTGGTATTGGAACACTCAGGAAAGTTTCAAGGGGGCTTGTTGACTTTCACCCACCCATCAACATTGTCAGAAATAACAGGCTTGTAGGAAAACAGGATAACCTTGACTGGATATTGCTCCCTATTTTAGGGTGGAGTACAGTAGTTATTTATATCTACAGATCATCACGTGCAAAAAAACCACCTGAACCTGAAAAGTACCACAAGGATCTCCTAGTTGCCTGTGAGAATGAAGCCAGTATTCCACACCACTGCCTTAGTAGCCCAGTCAGTGTTGAAGGGGAAGAATCTTCACCTTGACACAAGCAGCTCAAAGCTGCAGATGCTGTGAGAACTTATCTGAGTATCAGTTTTTCTGCACCATGCTGCCTTCATGCTTGGCCTCAGTCTGTCAGTGTTGCTTGACATTGGAGCCTGGAGCAGACTACTGACACAAGTGGAACAGAAGGCAGCAGTGTAACTAATGCACACAGTCATGTGTTTGGGTTTGTTAGCCTTGCTTCTGTTGAGAAAGGATTCTTGAAAATCCATGAGCTGTGCTCTCAGGGTTCAGCATGATTGCAGATAAGGTAGGAAGCCTCTGAAGATGAAAAATAGCTTAGTTTTAACAAGATAGAACTAATACAGGGGCTGAAGGAGTGGGGTGGGTGGGTGGTGGTGGTGTCCTATCTCCTTAAAGCATAATGGTTATGAAGTGTGAGACTACTGTGTCTCTAAATTATTGCATACAGAGGCACTGCCATGAATCAATCTCTGCAACCAGCTGTCCCATTTTAACTTCTCTCTAGGTATCCCCTAACCCAGCCTCCTGCCCTGACTCTGAAATGTGAGAAGTGACTGCCACTGGCTGCTGAACTGTAGGCTCTGGCATTATCACAACGACATTGCAAAACAACAAAAATTAGGCTGGGTTTAAAACAGAGGGGAAAAGCATCTGAGAGGAGAAGGATTTGTTTTTCCCTTGCAATCACCAAACACATGACAGTATGGCACATTCTGAGACAGCATGAGCAGGGCTTGGTGCCAACAACACTGAGACCAGCTGCCTACGACTTCTCGTGAAACTAGAGGTGGTAAAGATCCCCTCTAATTGTCTGACAACATCACTGGGCCAGTTATTGGAGTCTGAGTGTAAATTTAGCAGCTGCTGGCATGCAGGAGGTGTGGTCAGTCGTACATTGTGCATCCTAATGACACATGATGGTGCTGGCTGAGCCTTCATTTCTCTGTACAAATCACACTCCCAGAGAACTGACAAAAGGAATATTTAAGTATCAGAGCTACAAGCTGAGAGCACCTTGCAGCATCAGCCCTTCAGGCACTGGTCCCAGGGACATTGCTCTCAGTGGTAAATCCAAGCAAGGAGGGCCTGGTCCTTGTCACACCCAGATACACATTTTTACCCCCATGCAATCTTTGTTGAGTCCATACAAGAGCTCACAGGGACATGTTGTTGCCAGGACTGCAGAAACAATTCAGATGAAAAATAACCCTAACAAAACACACTGCAAAGATTATATTAAATAATCTGCCTGTTCCATGCAGTTAGGTGCATGAATGTAAATCTTTATTTCTATTTATGCCCACACCTCAAAATTAATTTTTAATTCAACTACCATTTTTAACCCAGGTGAGTTTATTGTTGTGGCTTACCTTCTTGTGAAGCACAACATTTTAAACAAAATTACATCTCAAAAAGACTCTGCCATGCATTGTTTGGGTCAGCCTCTGGGTACTGCTTTCCAGCTGGAACTCCAGATTGGATCTTGTTGCCTCATGAGCACTCAGCCCACAGGCTCTAACCAGGGCACATCATTCATCTAACCCACCAAAGCATAAAATCCAGGTGGTGGCAAAAAGGTGGCCCATTTGAACCAGCTCTCTCCTCCAGCACCTGCCTGGTCTGTGACTCAGTGATAGAGAGAAACAAGACATGGGGATGTTTAGGAGGGAGTTGTTTGCAGTGAGGGTGGTGAGACACTGGCACAGGTTGCCCAGGGAGGTTGTGGCTGCTCCCTCCCTGGAGGCATTCAAGGGCAGGTTGGAGGAGGCCTTGAGTGACCTGTGCTAGTGCCATAGTGCCTATGGCAGGGGGGTTGGAACTAGATGATCCTTGAGGTCCCTTCCAACCTTACCATTCTATGATTCTATGATTCCCCTGTAAAACCCAGAAGTGCCTGTGATTCTGCTCACCTCTGGCTGTGGACAGGCCAGCTGCTTACAAGGGCAGAGCAGGGACTTGGCAGTGATTCATTCTCAGATCCCCTTCCAAAAAAAGCTGCTGAATGTTGAATGGCTGTGCCCTTGCAAGGGCCTCTCCTCGCTGGGCAAAGGAAGTGCAGCCAGCAGAGCTGCTGACCAGCCAAACCAGGGCATCTCTTCTGCTATGTAACCTACAGCTCCAGAGCAGTCCTCCTGCTTCTCCCACAGCTTTCCTTTTCCTCAGCACTAGAACATCAAGTTGTGCAACAGTGTAACAGGAATGATTTTTTTAATGCAAAAGGCCCTGCTTTTGAAGCCAGAGGTAAAGAGATCATAAATCTTTAGAAGCAGCTCATTAGGAAGCTGGAATTAAGCACAAGTGAGTAGGAATTTTAAAGATGACATTCTAATTTTTTTCATTCATATTATTGATACTGCAATCTTCTATTAATTTCCCCATAATTTGTGCATGCACTTAAAAGAACATATTCTCCCATCCATCTTGTCAGGCACATACACTGGGGATTTTATCAGCAACAGACTGAGAGAATAACTCCAGGTTATTAAAGAGAAGGCTGCAGCCACACCCACAGTCACAGGGGAGTCTGAGTGCCTCTCTGGCAAATACATCAGAGTTTTCTAACACAGGATGCACACAAATCCTATAGCTTCACAGCTTCCCACCCAACACCCTCACATCCCCCCTCCTTACCTCAGCTGAAGTGCCTTAAACACAGCACTGAAAATGTCAGCGAATAAATCAATATCACCGGGAGGAGAGTGCCGTTGGTGCAGCACTGCATGGCTTGTGAAGAGAGGAGCAGCACTCCTGTCTGCAGTGGTTTTGCTTGGATGGCTACAGCTCCTGACATACTGCCCCTAGGGAAGAGAAAAGTGGTGGGATGTTAGCTAACCATCCTCTAATTCATCTCAAAGCTCAGAAACCATCACAAACCATTCCCAGGATCTGCCATAGCAGACAACTACATTGCTTATTTAGAGAGGACAGGAGTGATTTTCAAATAACCATTTTCAGCTGATTCTTTTCACTCCCTACCTGATGCCCCAAAAGACACCCCTTGCCTGTGGTGAGCAAGACAAAAGCTCTGTGCCCACAGCCAGTAGCTGCAGGTGGTGGGGAAGAAGAGATGTGTGTTCACCTGGGGAGGTGCAATGTACCCAGGTAGCTTCAGAAAGGCTGAGGTGCAGCAGCAGCAGGTGGGAAGCACTCCTGTGAGCTTTGTGACAAAATGGTGTGGAGCAGTATTTTAAAAGATCCAGTAAAAACAAGGGAGTGGTTCATAGTTTTCAGTGCAGCTGTGCCAGACTCCTTGCAAACTCAGAACAGTGGCCCAGAATACTCTACCACTGTGATCCTCACCTGCTTGATGCATTGCAGGCAACCAATTAAGTAAGAAGTCAACACAAACATCCTTCTTACAGGAAAAAAAAGCAGAGAGTGTCCTCATCAGAGAAATTTGCTATGTGATTGGTCTTGTTTTGATACCATAAGAGAGAGTTTTAACTACAGTTACAGGACATGAAGGGTTTTTCCCTCCTTTTTTAACACCCTGCTACTTGCCATTACTAGGTAGTTTTATGTTATGCTATGCTTACCTATTATGCTGTGCCAACCCATTTTTAGCCACTTAGTCACTTCCTTGCCTTGGACTTTATAACAATTTCCCCCCAGTTTTCCTTTTTTTGTTTGTTGGTTTGGGGTTTGATTTGGCTTGGGTTTGGGTTTTTTTTTGTTTGTTTAATGCTCCTTTGTGCATTGGCACATTATCTGGTGACCACAAGATGCTGCAGTTTAAGATCCTTAGGGCATCAAAGAGGGTGTGAAGCAAGCTCACTGCTCTAGGCTTCAAGAGAGCAGACTGGATGGTTGCACTCAGAGAGCTGCAGGCAAGGGCTCAATGCCCACATGGAGATCAGTGACAAGTGGCATCCCTCAGGGGTCAGCAGTGGGACCTGTGCTGTTCAACATCATTGTCAGTGATATAGACAGTGGAATTGAGTGCACCCTTAGCAAGTTTGTGATTGACACCAAGCTGTGTGGCCCAACAGACACACTGGAGGGAAGGGATGCCATCCAGAGGGACCTGGACAGTCTTGACAGGTGGGCCCAAGACAACCTCATGACATTCAAGAAGGTTAAGTGCAAGGTCCTGCACATGGGTTGAAGCAATCCCAGGCTGTGTATGGAGTAGCTTGAGAGCAGTCTTGAGAAAAGAAGGCTCCATGGAGACTTTAAAGCTGCCTTCCCGTACCTGAAGGGGGTCTACAAGAAGGCCAGGAAGGGACTCTTCACAAGGACTTGTAGTGATAGGACAAGAAGGAGTGGCCTTAAGCTTGAGCAAGATAGATTTAGACTGGATATTAGAGAGAAATTATTTATAGTAAGGATGGTGAGACATTGGAACAGGTTGCCCAGGGAAGTTGCAGATGCCCTCTCTGTGGAGGTGTTCAAGGCCAGATTGGATGATACCTTGAGCAACCTGATCTAGTAGGAGGTCCTTCTGCCCATGGCAGAGGCATTGGAACTAGATGGTCTTTAAGGTCCCTTCCAGCCCAAACCATTTTACTATCTTAGATTTTTCTGGACTTTGTTCTGATGTAAAATACATTCAGGTTGCATATAAAGCCTTTGAGCTTCTCCATCATTACCTCTTTTCTGGATCTAATTTTCCCTAGACCCTTGACAGCATTACCCTTGACAGTATTATTCAAAGTGTTTCTTGGCTGACCAGTTGGAATACAAATGCCTGATGACTCTACTAAGATCTAGACAACAAGAAACTTCCTCTACTGACATGCCAAATACCCAGCACCAATCACACACTACCCTGTGTTGTTCTTTGCTTCAGAGTGTGACCAAACAGCCCTTTTTACTGTCTTCTGTTGAGACCAGTCCCGTGCTGGTTCAGTCCTCACACCCAGCGGCGAGGACCAGAGGCAAAGCAGCCTCAGGTCTCAGGGCATGGGGCCAGAGCAGAAGAGAGCAAAGCTCTGCAGCAGCCGTGCTGCAGAGGTGGCCCTTGTCTGCACTGGGACGTGCTAACTTCAGCTAGGGCAAACAGCCTTACTGCAGGGGAAGGTGCCAAGCTGCCATCACCTCCTTCTTTCTGCTGGCTCCTCTTTTCTCAAAGGGACTACACAGGCTACCAGTCTGCTGAGCAAGATCCCTTGCCAGCCCTGCAATGACAATGGCAGGCAGCAGCAGAGGCTGCTGCCACATGGCACTGGGAGCTGGGAGACAGTGAGGGCACAGCCCTAAGGTTGGCAGGTTGCCACAGTAAGTGGTCCTATCGCCTTTGAAATGCTCTTCACCATTTCTGAGGCTCAGCTCCATCAGCCAAGCACTGCTATGGGGCTATGCTGACTGCTGGTGTTCATTCTAAGCCTTCAGCTTCCCCATATGTGTTAATGTGTTTCCTTCCTATGCCTTCAGGATGAGTGTCATAGAATCACAGAATGGTAAGGTTGGAAGGGACCTCAAAGATCATCTACTTCCAACCCCCTGCCATAGGCAGGGACAACTCCCACTAGTACAGGTCACTCAAGGCCTCCTCCAACCTGGCCTTCAACACCTCCAGGGAGGGAGCAGCCACAACCTCCCTGGCCAACCTGTGCCAGTGTCTCACCACCCTCACTGCCCTTGTCCTGGCATTGCAAGCCCTTGTCAATAGTCCCTCCCCTTCAGGAGTGTCATTAGACTTTATACAGGAGAGTGCTTTTCTATCTGGTGTGGTTGAATCCATTGTCAGAGTGACATCAGCTGGGAAAAGCTGGTACTGGACCAGAAATATATTCTATTTCTTTCCACTCAAAAGCAAGCTCCCCCCATGCCACACAGAACAGCTCATTTCTTCCAAAATCCACAAATGCCAATCAAATGATAACTTTCAATCATCTGAAAGCAAACAATTATCTCCTTCTTCAAGAAGGTGTGGAGCATGCCAAAGTAAGTTATTCATGTCAACAGCAAATTCTTCGTACAGGTAATGAGCAAGAGAAAACCGGAGTGTGACAGTGATGCTCAGCCTGATTGTAGGTCAGAGTTGAGCACAGTGGGGTTTTCTCTTTTCAGTCATACAGGAAGCTTCAGCATCAGCTGTTTTTTTGGTGCTGGAGGTGGCAATTATACTGAAGGGATGGCTGCTTGATAGGAATTCTTTTGCTCTTTCTGGTGGCAGCAGTCGTGTTTTACTGTTATATTCGGAGTGCAGGCTTCTCATTAAAAATGAGAGGCAGTTGTGACACAAGACTAAGTGATTTAACACATTTGTAATAATTTCTGCTTCTGCCTGGCACTGCAAATTACTATGCAAGAGCCTAATGTGTTTCACAGGACTCAGGCATAAATCAGGCTGATATTTCTTTTTGAAAGATATCGACAATTGCTCTGAAGCACCTTGGGCAGTCCTGGCATACACACAGGAGCAGGAAATACATCAAGATGTTTTCTTTGACAATAAAAGCATGAATTCTTTATTTCTGCATATGTGACAGGGGAGATTGGATAAATCCTTCTCAAAGAGGAGGACAAGTGAAGAAATCCCTGGAGACTCAGACTAGCACTGGAAAAAAATTCCTTTTTCTCGAGGAGAAAAAAGCAGGAGACTAATGCATGTGATTTTTTTTTTTTCTTTTCAGTGCATCTGAGTTTACAGTGAGGGTGGTGAGACACTGGCACAGGTTGCCCAGGGAGGTTGTGGCTGCTCCCTCCCTGGAGGTGTTGAAGGGCAGGTTGGAGGAGGCCTTGAGTGAGCTGTGCTAGTGGGAGGTGTCCCTGCCTATGGCAGGGGGTTGGAACTAGATGATCCTTGAGGTCCCTTTCAACCTTACCATTCTACGATTCTATATACATACATACACACACACACACACATATATACACACAAATATATACACATAAATACATATATGCATATATATATGTGTTTGTGTGTGTGTCTGTGTGTGTGTATATATATATATATATAAAAGTATGCACAGCATTTTTCTGGCAGGACATATTCAGTCACTCAACACAAGTCTGTTTCACTTCAGTGCTGTGCAAAGCCTTTCGGATGACTCTTGCAGAACTCACCTTCTGTTCCAAGGAGAAGCTTGTCTGTATTACCTCTAGTCTGGTTTTATAGGCTTTTAAAAACTACTCTCAGAAATTAATATCAATATTTTCAGTTTAGTGGTATAAACAGGCTATCAATGTGGCCCTGCGTTCTCGGGGGTTACCAACCACCCCTGAAGAGGGATTTACACTCTTTGACAAAATATTTCAAGAGTAGCAATGAAACTAATGAGAATCTGTTTGAACTAATTTTCTAAGGAGTCTATGAATCACAACTCTCTCCTGTTTTCTCCTGCTTCTCCAGTTGAACAAAACTCAGCAAGCAGACAGTCCACAGAAGTATACCATTGATTGCAAAAAATAAATGCTGAATTTTCCTTCCCAGGCATACCAATTTGAGCATGATTGCACTTACTCAGCTCTCCAGTTTCACAAAATGCCTGAACATTTATTCTTTATAACCCCTTAGATGTAGAATCATAGAATGGTAAGGTTGGAAGGGACNCTAACATCCAGTTTCAATCTCCCCTCTGCCAGTTCAAACCCATTGCCCCTTGTCCTGGCATTGCAAGCCCTTGTCAATAGTCCCTCCCCAGCCTTCCTGTAGCTTCAGATACTGGAAGGCTACTCTAAGGTCTCCTGGAAGCCTTCTCTTCTCCAGGCTGCAGAGCCCAAACTCTCTCAGCCTGTCCTCACAGCAGAGCTGCTGCAGCCCTCTGAGCATCTTGGTGGCCTCCTCTGGACCTGCTCCAACACTTCCATGTCCTTCCATGTAACTGCCCCACGGACTGAAAATGTGTTACAGCAGGAATGACAAACATGTCTCCAGTTAAAAAACCTTCTACATTAGAAGCATTCAGCATTTGTTTGGTCTTTTGTTTGGTTTTTTTTTTTTACAACTTCATTATTATAGAGCTCACTTTAGGCCTGGTGAATTATTCCTGAGGACAAGTTCGAGCTCCTCTTACAGCTTACAGTTCCTCATTGGGTACAGTTCAGGTCATCTTATTAATTTACAGTTTGTAAGCCAAACTGCTTCCCCATCAGTTCTGCCTCCCTCAGCAGTCTTCAGTGGACAAGAGCCAGGACAGACTCCGGTTACATGGAGAGTTTCACATCCTCCCCATCTGTCTCTAACCTCCTTTCACTGATCTCAACTGGGAAATCAAAGTCCTGAGGCAGATACTATAGATTCCTGTATGGGGCAGATTCTGAGAAACAGAGCAGGCCTTAGGAAGCAGGGAGGGTGCCTCACTTTGGAAATAAAGCCACTTGGAGTTTTTGGACTAAACCATTGGTTTTATGAGAAACATCAATGAATAAATAATACCTTTCCTGTCCTAACTCTGAAGTTTAAACAACTGCATCCCGTAGGTGTCTTTCCCTCGACTTAATCTCATTAAATCTCCTCTCTTGCATTCTCCCTCTTCCAGACCCATTTTCCTCATGCAGGTTGTTAGCAGCTTTCACTCTTAAAAGATTTTTAAAAACATGGAGTTTTTTTCTTGTTGTCTTCTGTAGTTGAAGCTTTTTCTGCAGCTGAAGCATTTTGCAAACCCAGTTCTTACAAAGCATTTCCTGCAGTGTCCTTGAAAACGAGACTATTGAAAAACCTAAGGTTGCCAGGATGAAGGAGTAAACAGCTAATTAACATTTTTCCATCCTTACAATACCTTTCCTAACTGGGAGGAATTTCAATAGATCTTCTAATATCTAAGAAACAATTTGTTTAGTGCCATCCATGCTTGCTTCAATTATATTGATAATTGAGAACCATTATATATTCTATTATAATAGATAATTTCTACAATAGATAATTTCTACAATAAATAATTTATATAATTTGGGTTTTTGCCTGCTGAGGTGGAGGTATTCTCCTTTGAATGGTGAATTCTGACACATAACCCACATAGGACTAGAAATACAGCTCCTACATACTCATCTCTTCCATTTAGGTTATAAGGTAGGTTACAAAGGTAAGAAAAAAACACAATCATGTAAGAAGAAACCACAAATATAGACTCATAGAATGGTAAGGTTGGAAGGGACCTCAAAGCTCATTCAGGGTCACACAAAGCCTCCTCCAACCTGGCCTTGAACAGCTCCAGGGAGGTTGTGGAACACAGAAGACTTGCAGGGAGGTTGTGGAGCACAGAATCACCCAACGTGATCAAAGATCACGTTGGGTGATTCTGTGCTCCACAACCTCCCTGGGAACCTGTGCCAGTGTCTCACCACCCTCACTGCAAACAACTTCCTCCTAACATCCACATTCCATCTCCCCTCTGCCAGTTCAAACCCATTGCCCCTTGTCCTGTCATTGCAAGACCTTGTCAATAGTCCCTCCCCAGCCTTCCTGTAGGCCCCCTTCAGATCCTGGAAGGTTACATGTCTAAGGTACCAGATTTATTATGGACAACAGGATTTATTTTTTTTTTTAAATAGTAAAGACTCCCAGTTAACTTAGATCATTAGTAGCAAATACCTGAAGCAATTTAATAAACAGAATTAAATGTTTCCACAAGTTTCCACCCTCACCTAAGCTGTGCTAAATTAAACAATCATTTTCTCCTGCTGTTTCTACAACGCCAGCTACCTGAAAATGACTGTAAATAAATTGAAATGATATTACTATGTGCTGCACAGCAATTGTTTTGTAAGTCAAGAACTCTCAGGCAATTATAAACACTGCAGGTAGTTTCAGCTGGTTTTAGTAAAGTGAGAAAATTATTTACAGGAGGATTTCAGTTCTGATACAGAATTCTCTCCTCTTTTAAGCTGTCTTTGTATTTATAAATGGCACAAGTAAGTTTCATAGACTATGATCTTTGTATTCTTTCCTTTCTATTATAGCCAGTTACAGTGACACCACTTACATAAAGAACATAGAATCACAGAATGGTCAGGGCTGGAAGGGACCTCAAGGATTATCTAACTCCTGCCATGGGCAGGGACACCACACACTAGATCAGGTTGCTCAGAGCCCCATCCAACCTGGCCTTGAAAGCTTCTAGGGCTGTGGCTTCCACCACCTACCTAGGAAACCTGTTCCAGTGTTTCACCACTCCCACGGTGAAGAACTTCTTTGTAACATCCAATCTGAATCTACCACTTCTAGTTTTGCTCCATTGCCCCCAGTCCTATCACTACCTGAGATCCTAAAAAGTGGCTCTCCAACTTTCCTGTAGGCTCCCTTCAGATACTGGAATGCCACAACAAGGTTTCCTCAGAGTCCTCTCCTCTCCAGACTGAACAGCCCCAAGTCTCTCAGTCTGTGTCCATAGGAGAGGAGCTCCAGCCCTCTGGGCATCTTGGTGTCCCTTTTCTGGACATGCTCTAGCACATCCATATCCTTCTTGTAATACAAGCTCCAGAACTGGATGCAGTACTCCAAGTGGGGTCTCACCAGAGCAGAGGAGAATCACTGCCCTCAACCTGCTGGACACACTTCTCTCGATGCAGCCCGAGATACAGTTGGCTCTCTGGGCTGCAAGTGTACACTGATGGCTCATGTTGAGCTTCTCGTCCACCAGCACCCCCAAGTCCCCTTCCTCAGAGCTGCTCTGTGACGGTTTGGGAGTTCCCCAGCCCCCACACTTTGAAAAATCCCCCAGACTAGAACTCAGTCGGCTGGAAGTTAAGAGATGAAGCTCTCTTTACAGCTCAGCACAATGTACAGCAGAGACATACACAACAGACAGGAATAGTTACAGACATAGACAAGTTAAAGGGAATACAGAAACACAATCCCCCTGTCAGAAATCAGAGACCCCAGGAGGGGCTCCCAACCACCCTTCCACCTTCTTCCCACCCCTGTACCTTACCCCAAGGTTTGCTTTAATTGCAAGGTAATTTAGGAGGATCAGCCAGGAGAGTTAGAAGAAAAGTGGTTAATGAGGATTAATCGCCAGAGGAGCCAGAGCCCAGAAGCTGCTAGACTGCCCCAGCAGCTCCTGCTCCAGCAAGAGGCAGAGACTCACTTATCTAATGTTTTGGTTATTGTTCCCAAACAACTCTCCAGCAAGCCTATGAGTGAAGTAGACATCATGATGTTTTCCTTTCACAGCCTAGAGTGTCATTTTCTCTATTAAAATATTCTAATTAGCCTCAAACCAGCACATGCTCTCAAGCACATCAGTGCCCAGCTGGTGTTGATGTTTGGGATTGTCCTGACTCAGATGCAGGACCTTGCACACAGCATACTTGGATGTTAAGTATCACAAACTCTGAACACAACAACTGATTTCTCTGTTTTTCCAGGCAAATGAGAGCTGCTCCATAGGTTGCAGAGACATCTTCTGATACCACTAACATTAGCACCATTTAATCTTATTTTCCAGAAGACTAGTCCACAAGTAAGCAAGAACCTTAATTAAAGACAGGCACATAAAATTTGTTTCTCCCTTCTCAGCATTTTTTAAACCTTAGATTCAAATAATTAATGGCTAAGATACCAATACTCTAAAATTGCAAGGCTGCAAAATTTCAATTCGGTGACTGATTTTGAAATAATGATGCAAAATGTAGCTGAGATCCTGCAGTACACCTCTCAGAAACAATCAACCATTCCTCTGCTTTAATTATCAAGCAATTTCCTGCTTAGCATCATCTGTAACAAGAATTAACTTTTCCAAAAGAAAAAAAACCCACAACCAAAAATAACAATTAAAAAACCCAAATGTATTGTAGAAGCCCTGATATACCTGTATTAAACCCACAAGCTTTAAAAATGTTTCATCTCAAAAACCAAAACCCACCAGTCCAGTCAGTAAAATTATTCCTCATAGATGATCTTAGATCATCTTGCTTTAAAAAAACACCAATAATTCCCATAAATCCCTGTTAATGAACCTTATATCTCACTTCTCTCACAACGGAGCCCTCTGTCAACTTTATTTTGCTTAAAACTGCTAACTGTAAGCTGTTAGTTTGTAATTCCCCACTTTTGTTGTTCCAGTAATCTCTGTTTTTTAATTCCCTGGTTTTATAGACTGTCAATCTCACCTGGGTGCTGGGGAAGGTCGTGGAGATCATCTTGAGTGCCATCATGCAGCACACAGAGGACAACCAGGGGCTCGGTCCCAGCCAGCATGGCTTTGTGATAGGCAGGTCCTGCTTGGCAAACCTCATCTCCTTCTATGACAAATGGACCTTCTTAGTGGACGAGGGAAAGGCTGTGGATGTTGTATACCTGGACTTCAGCAAAGCCTTCAATGTACTTCTCCACAGCATCACCTTGGGTAGACTGGCTGCCCACAGTCTGGGCAGGCACACTGTTTGCTGGGTCATAAACATGACCTGAATGGCCTGTCCCAAAACATGGTGGTGAATGGAGTTAAATTCAGTCAGTGAGCAGTCACAGTGGTGTTCCCCAGGGCCAGCTGGGGCTCAGTTCAACATCTTCATCTATGACACTGTGGACTTGAGGATCAAGTGCACCCTTGGTGAATTGGTAGACAACACCAGGCTGAGAGGGTATTAATCTGCTGGAGGTGAGGAAGACTCTGCAGAGAGGTCTGGACAGGTTGAGGCCAACTCAATGGTAGTCAACAAAACCATGTGCTGGGTCCTGAACTTTGGTCACAAAACTCCCATGTTTGGGACACAGTGGCTTGAAAGTAGCTTGGCAAAAAGGGAGCTGAGAGAACTGGTTGACAGACAAGTGAGTAGGAGCCAGCAGGGTGCTCAGGTGGCCAAAGCAAACAGCCCCCTAGCCTGCATCCAGAATAGTGTGGTCAGCAGGACCAGGGAAGTGATGTCTCTCTTGGCAACAGTGAGGCTACACCTTGAGTACTGTGTTCAGTATTGGGCCTCCTGCTACAAAGATACTTGTAGGGGCTCAATTGTGTTCAGAGAAGGGCAACAAGGTTGGTTAGAAGCCTTGAACACAAGTACTATGAGGAGTGGCTGAGATGGATTGCTCATCCATTGTGCACAGGTCAGGGTTGGACTTGATGGTCTTAAGGTCTTTTCCAACCAGGTCATTCTACAATTCCACTCTTGTAACAAAAATTTCAGTCTGAAATGGGAATCCCAAACCAGGCTTACAGGGATATAAAGTCACTAATAAACACAAACAAAAGGGCCTCAGTCAATGAGACACTGTACATCTAAGTGTTCTTTAGAAGGTGATCAACAAGTTACTGAAGTGTTCTAAACTATTATTTTCAGTCCACTACATGCTGTTGCTGCTAAGATGAACATAAACATTTTGAAATCAAACAATCTGGTAGGTGTAAGATGACAAAATATTTCAGTCTTGAACATGGCAGTCCAGATGGAGGAGTTCAGAGGTATGATGAGAGTATTCTTACCCAGACACAATGTAAAAGATGGTGCCAACAGTATAATCACATTTTTGTCTTTTAGCACTGACATACCTATAGAAGCTTTTCTTACTGCCCTTGACATGTCTGGACAGATTTAATTCCATCAGGGTGTTTGCTTTCTTAACCTGACTGCTTTTTACATAGTACTTTTAACAACTTAAAAGTAGTAAGTCAAATTAGAGATCAACATGAAACTTCCCAACTTCAAACATTTTAAAAAGCATAGATCTAACTACAAGGCTCCTTTTGATCAAAGCACCATTTTGATATTTACAGTTAGGATGCTAAAGAAAGCTGTTACATTGCTGAAGGGCACTGAGCTTCAGTTTAAAGGTAGACAGATGCAGCCAAGTGCTGAGTCAAAGACACACCTTCAAAAAATGAGGTGAGTCTGCACTGATCCTGCAATTGGTTTGTGAGCTTAAGAGTAATGAGAATAAAGTGCATGCATTAATCTTTAAACTGGATGCCCCTGAGTGATGTTACAAAGGGCTTGCTAAAAAAATTAGAAGTCCACAGGCAGTAGCTGTATAACATTTTTTATTTTAGTATATTGACATTTTATGCACAAATATTTTATCAGAGTAAAAATAGAAAATAATTGTTTCATGTAAAATTACCAAAAAAATGCAAACCACAAAAGAAATACATAATTATTAGCAGAGTATAAGTGTCTTTATTTAAAAAGTATGCAAAAAACCTTCCATTTTACAAAAAATTGGGAATATTCTTTCTATGTTTTCCTTCTGGCAGCAACAGAACAACCTCTGACAATATATTCTACATCTTCTTATTATTTCATTGAAGACATCAAGTTAGTCACAGATTTCTCCCTCAACTACAGAGAATGTGACAGTGATTTTACACCATTTGAAAGATCCCTTCTTCACTAATTAGAACACAGTGGAAAAGCAGATGATCCCACAACAAAGAACCCCAAAGGCTATCATAGCTACTGAAAAGCATCAAAATAATTGGATGTATTTACAAAGGAAGTGTGATAGTAGATTCCCCTAGAGGGTTTATCATGTAACAGGAACATTCAGGGGCATAAAGTACTGATACTACCTTTCAGTTTTGCTGTTAGCTTATCCTCCCACAGGCCAGTTTGATCTGGAAAGCTGTTATTTCAACCTTTTTTTTTGTACAGTATTTTAACTAAAAAGGCCTCTCCTGAACTCTGCTAAATAAAACTAGTGGCTTCTACTAGACTTCTGTTTAGCAATGGAGCAGTGTTACATGTTTGCTTTCACTGAATTATCAGCTTCATCTTGTCCTTAGTAGGCAAACTTGCATCTGTTTGCATAAGTTCACCTCAAACACTTGCCAACTGGTGGTATCAAACTACTCTAAGGGTGATAAATGGTTTAGTGGTTGGCCTCTTGTGACATTCACACATTTTGCTCAGGGCTTAAGATCTTTCTAAAAATAAAATAAAGCCAGCAAGCTCAGTAGATGGAATGCTTTAAGAGCTCAAGAATGAAAACAATATTAAGACTTCCTGAAAGAATTTGGCAGCGCCCCCCACTTATTACTGTGGTGCTGATGAAAAAAGCAGGCTACAACTACATGCAAAAATTATCTGCAGATGAACCCTCACCTATAAAGATGCATTGAGGGCAGAGCTTTTTAAAATAATGTGAGCATTCTGTGTTCTCTATGCTCTGCCTGCAAGTGCAGGGCTCTCACTACTCAGGATAAACACATTTCATGTTTAGAGCCCCACTGGACAAGCATTTTTGATTTAATGTTTAAGAGCAGCTCATTCCTTCACAGAATTAAAGGTTTTCCCTCACCCTATTGCATTTTAATCGTTAAGAGGAGGCTGCGCTTTACAAAAAGCTGGAAGAGACTCCTAGTGAGATAATAAACTGTTTAGTAATGAGTTACTAACCTTAGCAAATGGTAACATTAGAAAAAGCAAAACCAAAACTGCATCATTTTTAGCCATCAGAATGCAGAGCCATCAATACAAAAGCTCAAAAGTCACAGCCTACTTTTTACTGCATGTGTAAGTTTCTATGAAGTACTCTCTGTAGCTCAGAGTTCAGTATACATTCCTTTTTTTTTTTCTTTACCCAGACTTCAAATTGCATTCAGCTCTGGAGCATGCATTTGGCTTATGAAGCTTCAAAAGCTTCACTTGAAGTTCAGACAGAAATTAATTTTCAATACAAAATACATATTTGTATTTTAATATATGGCAGACTGTACACTAATTCAGAAATCAAACCAGTTCTCTGTAAAACTATTTTCAACTTCCTTTTTTTTTTTTTTTCCTAAACAGGGACTACTAACTGTGATTAACTTAGGTCTTCAGTTACTATGGTTGACTATTATGCAAGTATAAGCACCTTGCAGATCAGAGCATTAAAATGCTCTGGGTGAGGGCTGTTTTATCAAGTTTTCAAATCACCTGATGGGGAAGGAAATACCAGAGCAAGAAGTTTATCTTTGCTTTTTGCTATTTGGCTAGCATTAACAATGTCATTCAAACCAGTTAAGTACTTGCACTCATATATGTGTATCTCTATTACATTGAAATACTCTTCATAGGCTTTTCACCTAAGCCAGATCTAAACCTGGATCTTCTTCTTCAGCACTGACCTTGGTTCAGTCTAGTCTTAGTTTCTTTTGCTTATAAACACAGAAGCTATTTAAAGAACTGGACCATCTGTAACATTTAATGTGTCTTTCAGCTCTGCTTGAGTAAATGAGAATACTGAATGTTTTAACTTCAAAATCAACAAATGCTATTTGGTAGTACTGCAGAGTGTAAAAGACTGGCAATGACTAAGTTCAGGCAAGTGACAAGCCTGTTTGCTGTAGGTGTTCCCATTTGTTAAAAGCACTGCAAAAAAGTACTTTGCACACCTTTGGACACAGTGTGTTGACCAGTTCAACCTTTCTCACCTATTTCAGATTGCATACCATAGAGGCTCTGACTCAAAGGTGCAGAAGTTGTGGTGATCCCCTAATATACACTGAAACAGATGCTGATAAAAGATCCAAATTTATGAGAGTCCCAGTTCTTTATAGAAAACCATGCTCTGTATTGTACTCTCAAGAAACAAAAGTAGTTCCCAATTCTGATAAAGGTTAAGAGCGTCAACTGCTCTGGCTATGTAGGAAAGACTCCCACTTTCAGGTCCTAGTGCTTAATTATCTTTCTCTGTTTGCAGGGATGCTGTGGCTAGTGCCACTGCTGTAACTGGCTGTGCAATGCCATGGAGCTGCATCTTGGCTAGTTTCTTCTGCTCACATTCTGTAACCAACCGATTCAACTCTGCTGCACTGTATCCAATGAGAGTTTTCAAGTCGCAGACAAATTTGTACACAAACCTCTTGCCTTGCACTTTGCAGATCATATCTCCATCATAGTAATACCTGTAAAGAAGAAAGCAAAAAGTCAGTTTGGGGGAAGTAAGTTTTATTTAGCACTTTGCCTTAGAAAGAACATGTTGTCTCCCCTTGTATTACTGTCTGTTGCCATCTTTATTCCTATCTGGTTTCCTCAGGAAAAAAGACTGTTAGAAGAAACAGTTTGAAAATTAGCACGGCAGATTCTATGGTAATAAAGAACAGACACTCTCTATTGTTTCTAAAGATGGGAGTAAAACTATAAAAGCATGTTTGTTCATTGGGGTTTTGTTTTTCTTTATAGCACATATGCTGGCAAAACTACATTTTTTGCCTTTATTTACAACTAAAAGCGACTTCTCTAACTATGACAGCTTCATACATTGTGTGATGAGAACGATCACACTGGGCAGAATGCAGTAAGGATAACAAACTACACAGCCCACTGCTTTCCAGAGACCTTAGGTGGTATCAACAAAAGAAGTTCACATTTTACAGTTTTGTTGCTGTTCTTATCTCACTGTAGACATCAGTAAAATGGATGTCACACTCCTCATTAATAAAACCCTGTGGTTAAGACATAAGTACAGACATACAGACTGGATGATCAGAGGGCAGCAGCAGCTCTCCTATAAGGACAGGCTACAAGAGTTGGGGATCTGCAGCCTGGAGAAGAGAAGGCTTCCAGGAGACCTTGAGAGTTGCCTACCAATATCTGAAGGGGGCCTACAGGGAGGCTGAGGAGGGACTATTGACAAGGTCTTGTAATGCCAGGACAGGGGGCAACAGGTTTGAACTGGCAGAAGGGAGATTGAAACTGGTTGTTAGGAGGAAGTTCTTTCCAGTGAAGGTGGTGAGACACTGGCACAGGTTGCCCAGGGAGGTTGTGGATGCTCCCTCCCTGGAGGTGTTCAAGGACAGGCTGGACGAGGCCTTGAGTGAGCTGTACTAGTGGGAGGTGTCCCTGCCTATGGCAGGGGGTTGGAACTANATGGCAGGGGGATGGAACTAGATGACCCTTGAGGTCCCTTCCAACCTTACCATTCTATGATTCTATACCTATAGACACACACACACATACAAAATTAAGTCTATACAGGCATTTATATTTATTGTGCAGTCCTGTACTATAAAGCCTGTCTCAAAATAATGCTGTAGAAAACCACTTCACAAAACTGAATAAATTTCTCAAAATTATTTAGCCCACATTCATGATATGTTTAGAAAGGAAAAGGGGCACAGGAGATTATCCTGTATTTAAGCAAAGCCCTGAAAACCATGCCAGATTTACACATCTCATGCAAGAAACACTCAAGTTAGAATTGAGGCAATGTGATGAGAGGTTTTTTACAATATTACATTGAATGCATTTCTGATTATAGCATTTGTCTGTTCAAAAATACAGAAATCTAAAAATAAATACCAATGCAAATTTTCAAAGCCTTAGTTACTGGAATGTTCCAAGTCACATGAAAATGTTTTCAGGGTAAGTTTTCTTTTTCACAGTAAAGAAACACTGATTTTAGAAGATTTACCAAGGTGTACATCACAAAATAAAAGGTTTTCTTCTATTTTCACTCTGTTATGGTTTCAGTATGGCTTGGTTTTCCTACAGCTGGGCAGAAAAGCTAGTGCATTTCTCAATACTATTTTCTGTATTAATCAACACAGTAATTTCAGTATACTAATAAAAAAAAAATCATCATTTAATGAAATTTTAGCTTGGCAACATTATTTATCATGGGAGTAGCAAGAGGCAGTAAATATCCTTTCAGGCATTCAAGTGTTAGAAAACATATTGATATTGATGTGGCTGCCAAAACAGCAGCGTTTTGAGGAATGTGATTTCTCTAATTGTGTAACTAAAATATAAATGCAAAACTTCTCTAATAGTGATTTATGCAAATTACTGACATCTGGTTAATATCTCAGTAATAAGAACATTATTCTAAAGTTCTTCAGCTGCCTTTGGAATATGCAGAGTTTGCTGACAAACCTCAAAACCTCCAAACAATTAGCCATATTTTTATGTTCCAGAAGTTTTCATGTACACTTTCATTACACAAACACAGATTCTCAACAGGTTGGAAATATGGGAATGTTACTGCAACAGTACAGGCTGAGGAGCAACTCTACTGGAAAGGCTCTGCTCTTTTGGGCAGTGGTTGAAGCAAATGCCCTTCCCACACAATAGATTCTATGATCCTGTGAAAGAGAGTAACATTTCAATTCAATATAAATAATGCCAAAGCAGCCACTTCAGACCAGACTTAGGATCTGTCTAGAACACAACAGATTCCAACAGGCACCTAAGGAAAAGTATTAGAATAAGCATATAGCATTTCATTGATTTTTTTCCACTGTCCTCTCAAACTCAGAAATTATTTCTGACCTACACCAGAAAGGCCACAGGAAGTTAAAAAACAAATGAAAAAGCTGTGCATCTGGTGCTTGTCAGTTTCTTCTGATTCCTCCTGTTCACATAAAGGAGATACTGAGTGATCATTCTTTACCAATTATGCCATGCGTGACCTCCCAGACTTCCACCTCCCCCAGTGAGAGTACTCATTCAGCATTATGCATATTAATATCATTGAAATGCTCCCTTAAAGCCACAATATGGTATCTTTAATATAATTTTTCATAGATTTTCATATCATTTTTCCCCCTCTTTTAACACACAATGCTAGATGAATTTACTTCCTTCAATAAAAAAAGTAACATGGCCAAATGGGAATGCTACCAAGTAAATCTTATATCTCAGACTTCAATCAATATGCAACTTCATTTATCAAATGAGAGTTCCTAAAAGCACTTAAAATAATCTACAGGGTTAGGCATGAACTATCTTTCTTGAAAAGTAATCAAGAAAAAAACCCAAAACAGTCAGAAATTAGAAGTTGAATCAATGATTTCAGAGAACTTCACTGAATCGTCAAATGACTCCAGAGATCAAAATAATCAGGGAAAAGAAGTCCAAAAATCAGATACTTGCATTCTTTCTCCTCCTCAAGCACATCACATAAAGTGACTGAAAAAGTCCCTTTTACCAAACTATAAAATCATAATGAAATGAAAATAGTCTGAAATGCTTTCTATTTGTTCATAGAACATTGTGAACTTTACAAGTTCACTGTGTTAGAATCACAACTATTGAAATCTACCTGTCAGTTGTATTTTCAATATAACATCCCTACCATAAGAACAACAAAATGGATCAAAGAATATTTGAGCTTGGTGGGGGGAAAAAGTGTTACATACAGAAAACTACTACTATTTATGGAATTACAGGAAAACTGTCTGCTTTATTTCATAACAAGAGGAACACAAACAAGTAAATTACAAAAATCTAGAAGTTAGTAGTTCAGAGCATTCACATACTTCTATGCATCCACATACTGTGTGCAGTTCTGGAGTCTCCAGCACAGGAAGGACATGGAAGTGTTGGAGTGGGTCCAGAGGCGGACACGAGGATGCTCAGAGGGCTGCAGCAGCTCTGCTCTGAGGACAGGCTGAGAGAGTTGGGGTTCTGCAGCCTGGAGAGGAGAAGGTTTTGAGGGGACCAGATAGCAGCCTTCCAGTATCTGAAGGGGGCCTACAGGAAGGCTGGGGAGGGACTATTGACAAGGTCTTGCAATGACAGGACAAGGGGCAATGGGTTTGAAGTGGCAGAGGGGAGATTTAGAGTGGATGTTAGGAGGAAGTTGTTTACAGTGAGGGTGGCGAGACACTGGCACAGGTTGCCCAGGGAGGTTGTGGCTGCTCCCTCCCTGGAGGTGTTCGAGGCCAGGTTGGATGAGGCCTTGAGTGAGCTGTACTAGTGGGAGGTGTCCCTGCCTATGGCAGGGGGTTGGAACTGGATGATCTTTGAGGTCCCTTCCAACCTTACCATTCTATGATCCTGTATTCTTCACCAATTACCAGTATTATTTGGCACAATACTGAAAGTATACATGTTGAAAATACATCAAAAAGAAACATATTTCCAAAAGTGAGCTACTTCAACCTACCACTGTCAGCATTCAGTAATCTTCAAAAAGGAAAATACATTTTCAAGAAGTTATTGTACCAGCTTCTCTAAAAACCATCTCCAGCAAATACTTTGCCCCTAAGACCAGTATGATCTGATGTGAAAGAGCTGTTTTAGAGGATCTGTTTATCCCTTTACTAAAGAAGCCCCAAGTCTTGATGTTACAATAGTTAGAAGCGGACAAGTGGAAGCAAACCACTTCAGACCTGATCATTTCCTTACCCTGATCAGTTTCTTACCTTAAAGCTCGACTAAGCTTCTCATAATTCATCGTGGGTTTGTTTTTACGCTGTCCCCATTTTTGCGCAACCAGTTCAGGCTGATTCAACTTAAACTCTCCTTCATCACCAACCCAAGAAATACAGTCCCGAGCATCTTTGTCAGTAAGAAGTTCTAGTAAAAACTGCCACAACTGGATCTGGCCATTGTTTCCTG
This sequence comes from Eubucco bourcierii, assembly GCA_013396675.1. NCBI lineage: Eukaryota > Metazoa > Chordata > Aves > Piciformes > Ramphastidae > Eubucco > Eubucco bourcierii. The sequence continues at coordinate 81,210 of VWZE01010279.1, forward strand.
TTGAAGTAAGAATGACAAGACCCATTTCATTTAGCTCTTTTTATATTCGACTCACAGCTAAACATTTTCAACCAACATATCAAAGCTGATCAACGCAGAATATGTGACAGAAGAAAAATTTGGACTTCGTGCATTTTGATTATCTTTTTGTAAACATCTTCCTGAAAAGTCAGTAGTATTACTCTATTTAAAAAGAAACTAAAGAAAACAGAAAAATATTCAAGATTTCTCATAAATCTGTCCCCTAAAACTTAAGGGGAAAGAAAAATATTACATAACACTACATAGAGTTATTTACATACATATCTACCTCTAAACCTGAACACATTTAGCAAGAGTTGATCATTCAGCTTCAAGCATACAAAGAAAGATATATGTTACAGAAGTCAGTTTTAAAAATATTGTCTCCAACTTTCAACATAAAATATTACCAAGAGAAAAACACCACACCCAAACTTCAGCTTGCACCAATATAAAATTTCTCATGTCCAATCACCAAGATTTCTTTTTAGCTCAGGTATCTGCAGTTAAAATTTCTACTTTCTGAAAGAGATTAAGAGCAGATCCAATGTCTAAAGAGATGAACACAGAGTATACTCCCCACTGATATCAGCTGATAAAATCTCGGCCAAGAATCCTGAGTGTCATTATAACAGACATTAATAGAGGGTGTAAAACAAAATCTCAATAGGTAAGAGGGGAAAAGATTTAACAGTATGATTGGACAGTGGACAGAACCCAAGCAAAAATTACAACAAAAGAAAAGAGACAAAAGAAATTGGGATGACTCAATAATCAAGAAGTACTCCCAAATAGCAGTAATTGCAAAAACGAACTGCAGATCTAGTGTGCAAAACCAGAAAGCTAAAGACTTCCTAAATCTCTAAGTCACCAAAATGCACAAAGAGGAAGAGAGGAAAAAGGGAGAGCAAGTGGCAGCCAGGCCATGATTCTACAACATACAGTTTTATTTTCTCCCCTTTCTGCAACAAAAAGCATAAAAAAGTTAAAAGTTTGAATAAATACTACATATGGTTTGAGAGAACAGACTACTATGTGATAGGAAAAGAAACAATTTAAACACATTTTATTTACTTCAAGAATCAAAACCATTAACATGTTGGCTTCATGAGCTAACCAAACTGCCAGGTCTGTAGGTGCTTGTGATCCAATTCGCAGCTACAGTCCCCATTGTACACATGGACTTCTTACAAACCTGTCCCAGGTTGGGAACTATAAGGCTAAAAAGAGTCCTCTGGGGACTGGAAGATTGTTATTCAATGCCATAATTCTGCTATCTCTTCATAAGCTCACAGCAAGGCCAGCTTGTGCTCCTTTCCTCCCCCTCCAGCCTTGTGCCGGGCAGGAGCTGCCTTATCAGGATAAACATGTAAGGATAGGCCTTGTTTTGGGGCCTCCAGAGGCTCTGTTTAGGTCTCTGGAGGATGGCAGTGGCATGGGGGGGAGAGGATTGGAGCACTGGGGATTGTAAATTTAGTTTTGGGTTGGGGGAAAATTCAGGGGGTTCGCTTATGGATTCTGTATCTGCTTTGCAATTTCTGTCTATAACACTTCTCTCCAAATACAATTCTGTTTTTCTCCAATTCATTTGAGAGCTTCACTCTGTCAGCCATGACAAAACCTCACAGAGGGGCAAAGAAACGTTCCTGAAAAGTGTATTCTGGTCTAGCTGAGAGGATCCCTGCAAATGACAGGAGGGTTGGAACTAATGATCTTTAAGGTCCCTTCTGACCCAAACCATTCTATGAATCTATGAATTTAAGTGTCCTACTGCATTTGCATTTAAAAATTAATGAAGACAGTACCTGTTCTGTTCCCAGGGGAACTTCTATCTTCCCCGGAGATCCTTGGAGCTCTCTGTACTTTAGCTGCCTTTGCACTGCTGTTGATTACTTTAATGGTGGTTGGGGTAGCAGGCTGTACTGATGCTGGAATAATCTGCACAGCTGTAAAGTAGAGAAGATTGCAGAACATCAATTATAAATTGCTGGCACAGAAATAAGCATATATAATTTATCACCTTCATTATCAAAACATCCAGGAGCTAGTTTTCCCCACTGCTTAAAAGTCACAATGTTAAGAATAAGGCCTCTTTACCCCATTAGGGTGCAATCTGTTTTAGACTCACGCTAGAGATGCCACATTACAGATAAAACATTGGTTTTAGTTTACTACCAAGTGTTTTACAAGTTTACATAAAAAACCTCACCTTGTCATGCCTTTTGTTTTCATCTTTATGCTGTTCTCATATGACCTAGCCCTAATGCATTTTTCTCTATAGTCACTGTACAGCTCTCCCCTCATACCTGCTATTCAAACACCGATTAAATATCATTCTCTTACGATAGTAGAGGTGGATGCAAATGCCCCACTCTAGGTGACTAACTAGACACAAACCCAAGATGTAATATTTGGTCCATCTATTAAACATGTAACCTGCTTACACATCTCCCAAAAATGGCTTCATTTTAATAAGTTGTAACACTGATTCATCTGGGAGAATGCATGTTAAAACCATGGAAATTTACCTTAATCTATTTTTTTTTCTAGTACTGTTTTTTAAGCAAACCTTTTCTTACACACTCCCTTTCTATTTTTAGAAACACTTGAAATTATGACATTTTAATATCTCTATTCATTAATGCAGTTCAAAGCCTAAAAAAACCCCAGAACTCAAGACCTCAAATATGTATCCTAGACAGTTTATTTCAAGACAGTGGAAAACACCTACCATCCAAAACTTTTATCATTCAGGTCAGACATCACCTTCCAGCCAGCAACAAAACGCTTTCCTCCCCTCACCAAGGGAAAGTACTCTCCCAAGTGATTTTCTAAATGTGGTACTACTACACTGTTGATCTAAAGTACAGTGCTAAATCTGCAAACAATTAACAGGCTGAATTAAATTGCTGGTAGAAGTACTTACGCTGATCAATAGTAACAGTTGCTATTTCTCCAGAGTGTTCTTGGCTAGCCAACACATCTGCAAATTAAGAAAAGGAAAAGTTTTTATTTAACCTACAAATTTCAAGTCAGATGAGGTTCAAAACTTTTCCACAGAGGGGGTGGGAAAAAATTGTTGCCATTTTGCAAAAAAATAAGCATAGACTATGGTTTCATAAGTGGAGACATTTCACATCTGCCATACTGTTTTCAAAAACAAGGATGCATATTGTGAATTTCAAGGTATTTTATGCATTCTCCATCCCCTAAAATCTTTAGCTATATCACGTAAATGAAGATGGAAATAGGTTTTCAGTCTATCAAGTTCTATCCAGCATGGTATATCTGAAGTGTACACATACATTACATACATACAATACATCACTTTTTAGTTATGCAAGAGAAGGCTTCGAGGGGACCCGATAGTAGCCTTCCAGTATCTGAAGGGGGCCTACAGGAAGGCTGGGGAGGGACTATTGACAAGGTCTTGTAATGACAGGACAAGGGGCAATGGGTTTGAACTGGCAGAGGGGAGATTTAGACTGGATGTTAGGAGGAAGTTCTTTACAGTGAGGGTGGTGAGGCACTGGCACAGGTTGCCCAGGGAGGTTGTGGCTGCTCCCTCCCTGGAGATGTTGAAGGCCAGGTTGGAGGAGGCCTTGAGTGAGCTGTGCTAGTGGGAGATGTCCCTGCCTATGGCAGGGGATTGGAACTAGATAATCCTTGAGGTCCCTTCCAAACTTACCATTCTATGATTCTATGTTGTGTACAATCTAAAGATTTTGTTGCCTATGCTTCATAACCATCTGCTGTGTATCTATCATGTGAAATCTCACAACAAATATTTAATTGTAAAACTGTCAAATTCAGGAGATGTGCAAACAAACTCTTTATTAAAACAAAGGAGGAGTCACCAGTTATTACTTGCTATTTGTTATGAAGTTTGAGGAACGACAGGCAAACAGTGGTTAGAAGGCAGACAGGTTGCACAACAGCAGACATTATTACTAATAACTCCTTTTACAGCAACTCAATGTGTTAAATCTCTTTCACCGTTTTCCAGCGCAGGGGGATGAACACCCAGAGGATAACTGGTCTGACTACTAAAGACTGAAGCAAAGGCAGCAAGAAGTACCCTTCAGCCTTCTCCTCGTCTATGGTGGCAATGTTCCTCTCTTGCATGCAATAAAGGGTGTAGACTCTTCTTGTCTCTGTTGTTAAAGTACTTGTAAAAACCTTTTTTATTATCTCTTACAACAGTGGCCAGATTAAGTTCTAGCTGAACTTTACCCTTTCTGATGTTTCCTCTGTGGGATGCAAGTAGAACCCTGTACCCTTCTTGAGTTGCCTGTCCCTTCTTCTTAAGGTGGCAAACTCTCCTTTTTTTCCCCCCCCTTGAGTCCCAGAAAAAAAGGAAAAAAAAACAGAAACATGCTGTTCTGCCAGACCAGTCATCTCCTCCAACACTTTGTCTTGTTGACACATGGTGACAACCTGCTCCTGTGCCTCCAAGACTTCCTCCTCAAAGAATATCCAGTCTCCTTGTGCCCTTCAGGACTGTTTCCCAAGGGACTCTCAAACAGTGCCCTGAACAGACCAAAGCCTGTCCTCTGGAAATCCACAGTAGTGGTTTTGCTGACCCTCCTCCTTACTTCACCAAGAATCAAGAACTTTATCATTTTATGGTTGCCGAGTCCAATATGGCCTCCAACCACCAGTCCTGTTTGTAAACATGTCTAGGGAGGCACCTCCCCTGGTAAGCCTGGTTACCAGCTATGTGAGGAAGTTATCTTCCACACAATCCAAGAACCTCTTAGACTGTTTCCTCTCTGCTGTGTTGTCTTTCCAGCAGATGTCCAGTAAGTTGAAGTCCCCCATTTGAACAAGGGCTGGGTATTGTGAGAATTCTGCCAGCTGTTTGTAAAATGCTTTGTCTGCTGCTTTGTCCTCGTTGGGCAGTCTGTAACAGACTCTCAACAGGGTATCAGTCACCTTGGCCTTCCCTCTCATCCTTACCAACAAGCACTTGACTTCACCTTCACATTTACTGATCTCTATGAAAATCAAAACACTCCCTAACACTCAGAGCCACCTCACCACCTCTTCTCTTCTTCCCCACCTACCCCTTCTGAAGAGCTTAGAGCCATCCACTGCAACACTCCAGTCGTAAGAGTCATACCACCATGTTTCTATGATAGTGACTAAGTCATAGCTATCCTGCTGTACAACACCTTCCAGCTCCTTCTGTTTGTTACCCATGCTGCATGTATTGGTGTCAATGCACTTGAGCTGGGAATCCTCCCTCCCAACACTGGAATGCCACCCCTATGCTCATCTCTAGTGAGCTTCCTTTTATTCACTTCTCTGTTTGAATCTAGTTTAAAACCCTCTTAATGAGCCCTGCCAACTCATGGGTGGGAACCCTGCTCCCCTCAGTCCATTGCCAACAGGCTCAGTGCTGCATAAACCTCCCCATGATCCAAAAACCCCAAAGTTCCACTAGTGGCACCAACTCTGAACCATGCGCACTGATGACCGCATTTTTACTGTCCATATTAAGCAAGGGAAAAACAACTACTCACAATTGGTTTCACCTTTAAAAGGAAGGAAATAAATGTAAAAAAGAGTAAAATGATTACAGAAAAACTCTCCGTACATTTTCGAAGAAGCTCCAAATGGCTCCAGAGGATTTCTCCTCGTGGGACGCGCTGGAAGAAGTCTTCTTGACTGAAGCTGCAGAGCTCCCGCCCGGGAATGCTGAGTGCATTGAGGTCAATGTCAGTCATGCTGAACTCCTTCATTACCCACACCACCCAGTGGAGCACCTGGTCTGTCGACCACTGCACTGGGTCTGGGGGGAAAAAAAAAAAANCATTACATACTGCAGGGTTCTTTCTCCCTGAGGATACAGAGTTAGTCCTTACTGTAGCTGAAAACAACATGGAAATACAGGTAGCTGCTGACTCTCAGTGTTCATGCATAAACCACAGTTTGGGGTTTTTTTGCATGACCTTTTCTCAAGGTCTTAAGAAAAAGAAACCCCACACCACTTTATTTAAGTGGTTCTTGCTCTTGTTTGTTTTAAAAATTACTTTCCTCTAGGCCAGTCAGTGCTGCTATTCAGTTAAAATACAATTACGGTACATTTTTAATTATACAGTAACTTCCATAAAATAAAATACCAGACATCAAGAAGCATGATCAAATCTGAGTGGATGGAAAGCTGACTTCTCTTAAAAGGCTGTGGTGTTGCTTAGTGGGGTGATAGACAGGGCAAAAAGATCTCTAACAAAAGCTTTTACATCAGAATCATGCCAAACGTTTCCCAAGCACAGGTAATTATTTTTCTTTCTCTGCAAGTTTCAAGAGTAGCCTTTCTCACATTAGGATGTTCTTCCCCAAATATGTTGATTAGCATGTGATGATCATGAAATGCTACATTTGAAACTCATTCAGGTTATCTAGTGTCTATACTATTTAAAAAAATCACCATCATACTGGGTTTGCCTGGGACAGAGTTAAGTTTCTTTATAGCAGCCCATATAGTCCCGTCTTTCAGGATGGTTATCAAAACAGTGTGGTAGCTACTGCTAAGTAGTGCTTTGCACAGAGTCAAGGCGTGACTAATGGCCGAAGGGTGTAATGTGACACTCTTGATACAGAAAGAAAGGTCAGCGAAGATGGGCAAGATTGAAGTGCCCATGAAGCTCAGGAATAATTCAAAGAGGCTGACTTTATCTCAGAAAAAAAGGAGGTGGAGAGTAGCCTTTGTTTTAGACAATAGCTATCAACAGTTGAGTGTATCAACTGGTGGTGCAAACGTCTCTCTTGGTCAGCCAGACCAGCACGGTGGGGAATGAATACAATGCTCAGCCCAACACAGCACACAAACTAGAACACTAGCAAAAGACTGAAATGCACTTGAGTTGGTTTCAACCCATGCATTCCTACCCAGTGACTGGGGACACTCAGCATCATGATAGTGTGCACATTCACGGGAATCACACTGGTACTGTGATTGAACAGCATATTGCAATTGCTGAATCTAAGTATAATTCACCTTTTATTGTGTTTTTAGTATAATTTTCACCACTCTAAAAATCCCATGTAACACCAACCATCTTAAGCTAAATTTGACATTAAACATTACATACTCCACGCATCAAGGTACTGATGATCAGAGTACTAGACTCTGACACAAGGCCTTCCTTTGCTTCTCACTCCACCACTTCCAGTGAGTAGACTGGGGGTGCAAAAGAAACTGGAAGGGGACACTGACAGGACACCTTCTTTATTAAATTGTTTTAATCTTGACCACGATATTTTTTTCCCTCATTTGATTCTTTTCCCCATGCCTCTAAAGAGGAATTGAATTAAGTATCAAGTTTTGGGAAGCATCCAGTTTTATGACTTTTCAACAGACTAAAACATGCACATCATTTAAAGGACAGTGCCAAGCACACAACAACAGGGACAACTCGCACAGAGGAATGCATAGAAACGGTAATGAATAATCAATGCAAGATATGTACAATGAGAACTCAAGACATGTTAATGCAGGAAGTTTGTTTTCATTCACTGTGAACAACATAGCAAGATGATTGATAAATCTAAGCATCATCTTCAAAACTTCATTAATGTTGTACGCAATATATTAAGAAATGTCAACGAGTACTAAGTGGAACATAAATGTAAAGCAGAGATATTTACTTCATTATCTCAAGAGCAAAAAATAGAAGCAGACCAATGATGCATTTTTAAATTACAATACCCCAAAGAGGTGTCACCTTGACAAGTTTTTACTGGCATTACTAAAAAAAACAAAGATTTCTAAGCCTTTAAACATCTAGAAAACAAATTCTATTCTGTTTAATAAAGGATAGTAACACTGCATTGCCTTTCACTGAGACTGCCTCAAAGCATGTAACGTAATCCTTTGGGAAAAGCCATACCAAAAGTATTTTGATCTTCAAAATATTACCAACAGCAAGTTTTCATCAAAAAACTCCTAATTTGTTCTTATTGACAGAATATAATCTGCAAGGTAACAAACTATTACATTCTCTAAGCACTCAAAAGGTCCCACTGCTCTCTTTTCTGACTTTATTTCTCATGTCAGTTAATATTTCCCTTTTTCCCAGGCGCCCTGTAGTTCTGAATTTTTGGATTCTATTAGCAGAAGTACCTTGGGTAGCCAACAATTCACTGGAATTCTTAAACATTTTCAAACATCCCACCTGCCAAATGTAATCTAGTTTTGTAGGTCTACTTATACAGCACAACCTCATGTGCTGAAGAAGCCTTGACATTACATTTCTGCAAGTAACAACAAGCAACTCAGTTGGGTAATTTCCTGCATGTGATGTGGGTCTAAAACACACAAGTTTCATATTAATACTGAGAAGGAATTCAGATAAGCTGATGTAGCAGAATACTTACCTGAATCATCTTTTTCTGTGTTGAAGCAAGCATGTCTTTCCATGCAAAATACTCAGCATCCTACAAACTATGAACTATGCATTCCAGTACCTCCAGAGACAGTTCTCACCAAGTACTGAGTATAGTTAAATTCACACACATCAACAGGTTGCCCAGAGAGGTGGTGGATGACCCATCTCCAGAAAAATTGAAGGTCAGGTTGGATGGGGCTCTGAGGATTCTAATCTAATTAAAATTGCCTTTACCTACTGAAGTGAGGGTTGAACTAGGTGACCTTTAAAGGTTCTTTCCAACTCAAAGCACCCTGAATCTATGGAAAAGAGCTTTATCACGAACAGAGTTTAAGAGGAGGAGAAAAAAAGAAAATTACTTTCTGAAAATCGCAATGACCAAAAAGCTATGGAGCAAAAATAATAAGTTTTCTCTGAAATAGTGGAGCTCTTCAATTATATAACCCAAATTATTTATCAATTGCAGGGAAAAAACCACACAACCCAACCAACAAAAAAAAAAAAAAAAAAAAAAAAAAAAAAAAAAAATAAAAAAAACCCCAAAATCTACAACCCTCCACACCAATCCTCCAAATGAACAAAAGAACTCAGCCCCTACCTGAAAAAAAAAAAAAAATGCACACACAGAGACAGGTTTGTGTATTATTACCGTATGGTATTCCAAGGCGCTCCTGCTCCTTCCGGTAGCCTTCCAGTGCTGCAGCCCATCGCGTCACTTGTTCAGATGTTTCATCTGAAATTGTTGCAATGTGTTTTGTTCCATCCAAGGTTATCACTTGAGCTTCCTCAACAAGGTGAGCTTCAGCCTCTGCATGGTGAGCATCTGGATCAATCACTACCTCCACAGTCTCCACAGGTTTCACAATTTCAAGGATGTTTAATTTGGGCTCTATTCCTAGATATGGAAAGAAAAAACAACCAAACTTAAAAATAAAATCATAGAAAGTTAAGGTTGGAAGGGACCTCAAGGATCATCTAGCTCAACCCCCCTGCCATAGGCAGGGACACCTCCCACTAGTACAGCTCACTCAAGGCCTCCTCCAACCTGGCATTCAACACCTCCAGGGAGGGAGCAGCCACAACCTCCCTGGGCAAACTGTTCCAGTGCCTCACCACCCTTACTGTAAAGATCTTCCTCCTAACATCTAGTCTACATCTCCCCTCTGCCAGTTTAAACCCACTGCCCCTTGTCCTGTCAATGTAAGACTTCCCCAGCCTTCCTGCAGGCCCCCCTTTAGACACGGGAAGGCTACCAGGTCTCCTGGAAGCCTTCTCTTCTCCAGACTGAAGAGTCTCAACTCACTCAGGCTGTCCTCATAGTGGAGCTATTACCTCTGTCCTCATAGCAATGTAAATATGATAAAAATGTTGTTTTAACACTTTCTGATTAGTATTAGTATACTTGCAAAAGAAGCATGATATAAAAGCATCAACAGATTTCTGTAAGTGTCCTAAATAATAATGATATGTTTTCTTATAGAGTGTATACTTGAGTAACCTGAACAGAAAGCTGTCCCTCTTTCTTCCTCTAGCATTAAAGCTTCCTATTTTACTTAAGTGATTCATTTCACATAACTTGGACAGAATGTTCAGCACATGGGCACAAAAATTAAAGGCAGCTTCCCTCCACCCCCCCCAAATAGAACAAGAATTTGCCTCTTGCCCCAACCAAGGGGCAATTTCTTTGTCATTATTTCCCTGTTATCTTTCAGTATCCTGCAAGAGTACATTAACAGAATGAACAACAGAAGACATTCCTGTATCTATTGTGCAGTATTAAGGAACATACTCATAAATGCTAACAACACTCTGTTGTCTTCTGAGAAGGTGTTGTGCCCAACTGGTGCCTCACCAAATTTCTGACTTTGTATAAGAGATTTTTTTCTTGTCATTATGCTAAACAGGAAAAAAAATCCCACAACTTCCCACTTTGGTGACATATAATTCTCATTACAACTAATCATCACACACTTAAGACATTTTTATCAGCCATATTTGCACATTAAAAACACCAAAATCTGTAAATTTCCCTTTTATTATGACTTAGAAAACCCCGACTAGGGTTAGGTAGTAGAAAGCAGGATTCACAGAACATCACATGCCCATAACAACTTCAGTATCTCATGCTGTAAAGCATCTTTGTGTCTCTACCTTTCTAAGCTGAATATGAAATGGTAGGTTCTGTAGGTATCGGTCTTAGAATTTAAGACCACAATTCATTCACAGTTTATAAGGGAAAACAGATGGAGTACTTGCCTGTAGCAGAAGTAACAATAAGTCTCAGACAAGTACTCCTCCAGACTTTAGAAGAAATTCAGCTTAAGAGAAAGACCATATGTACAACACAGAGCAATACAAGATAAAGAAAGTGGAAACAGATGTAGACAACCACTAAGCCTTTATTAGATGAAGCAGCAAACCAGCACTTTACTTAGTAGTGTTCTATCTAGGCCATCTAAGATTAACATCTACCACACCAGTTTATTCTGAAGCCAGAAATGTTGAAAGGAACACATTAAGAGTAAAGTTTGTGTTATTTTTCTTTCTTGAAGATCAAAAGTGAAAGAAAAAGCTTCTAGAGAGGAACAGTTCACTATCGCTCAGTAACAGAGTATCTCTCAAATAACTACATATCAAATGAACTGTGAATCTATTGCTTTATCCATAGTGCACATAGGGAGAACAAAGTGACGAGTCTCATCAGCTTACAACCAAAAAAATTATCTGCTATAATTTATATTAAGATCATACAATCACCAAATTCATTAAGTTAAAAGGTCATCTAGTCCAATCCCCCTGCAGTAAGTGCAGACATGTCCACTAAGATCAGGTTGCTCAGAGCCCCATCAAGCCTGACCTTGTATATCTCCAGAGAAGGGGCTCTCCACCACCTCCCTGGGCAACCCGTTACAATGTTCCACCACCCTCGGAGCAAAGGACATGTCCAACATAACAGAGCATGTCCAACATAAATCTACCCTGCTCTAATTTAAAACCATTATACCTTGTCCTATCGCTACGTACCCCTGCAAACAACTCCACTTCCCAGATTTCTTGTAGCCCCTCTTCAGGTACCAGAGGGCCACACTGGAGCCTTCACTTCTGCAGGTTGAACCCCAACTCTCTCAGTTTGTCTTCAAAAGAGAGGTACTCCAGCCCTCTGATCATTTTTTGTGCCCTCCTCTCTGGACCCTCTCCATCAGGTCCATGACCCTCTTCTGCTGAGGTCCCCAGATATGGACACAGTACTCCAAAAGAGGTCTCACCAGAGCAGGGGGGAAGAAACACCTCTCTCAATCTGCTGGTTATACATGAATTAAGAACAGTTATTCTACCCTACTTCTACCTACTTCTAAAACCAAAAAGGTACTTCAATCTCCATTACATATGGGGAGCCAAGGATTCAACCTACCACTAGTCACCCAAGACTCCACACTAAACGTAAATCATCAGTCTTACTTAACATTTCTGATACAAACCAGAAAGGCTTTCTTCTTCCCTTTAGCTACACTGAAGCCAGAAGTAATCAATACATGCTCCCCAAATTTTGTTAACCTCTTTTGCTGACGTAAGACAGATAAGACACAGTACTTCAGTAGGAACTTGTTGTCACTGTTGGTTTGAAAATAGAGGAATGAACATCTTCAGGTGTTTCCAGAGTCTGACATGAATATTGTCTTCAGTGAGTGATTGCAGTCCTTCAGCCCTTCCACTCAAGACACATGAAAGGAGTAAAGGGCAAGAATATGGAATAGAGTCGAACAATGATGTTAGTAATTCCTGAGGATTCAACAAGGGGATACCCTGTCACATCTGATAATACAAATAAAAACTATGTGTGAACAAATCCCTCACCTACCTGGTTAATGCTCCTTTGTCACAACTGTTTACCCTGGTTTCTCTTCCCAAGAGAACCGATAACAGGTAGTGATCCAAGCCTTTCATACCAATTTTCAGTTATTACACAAGCTCACTCACCTGACAAAGACCAAATTGTCACCTACCTAAACAAAAAACTTTTGCCTGTCTAAATACTTAATCTCATATGAAAGCCTCAAACTGTAACTGTTACCATTTGACCTAGGTTTGGGTTTTGTGGTTTCAAATGTATTGTCATGGATTTTTTCTGTTGGTTGTTTGTTCTAAAAACTCAGAAACTGATATGAAGTTACTGTAAAAAAACCCATTTTGAATAGCATCAATCACCACATTTATTTTGATTACTATTACTTACACCCACAGTAGACAAAGAAAGAGACATTCTGAAGCTATGGTCATTCAGTGATTTTCCCAATTTTACAGTGAGAAATAGTAGGGGATTGGGTTTACTCACTCCTACAGTATTATTTTGTCTGTATAATACACAAATATAACTGCTTACCTTGCCTAGATATTACTTGCACACTGAGTTGCACTGTTCCATCTGTTTTTACTCCTTGATCAAAGAGACTTCGATCTGGGTCCAGCTTGATAAAATAAAAGAGTTTTAGTCTCACAGTTACAAGAAACTTATAAATTTTAAAGGAAAATAAGTGCTTAGTGTCTGCAGAAAATTTTCTGAAGAAGAGTGCAAAGATACTATGTAGACACAGCACAAGACAAATAATTTGACCAAAATTTGAAACTCATCACCCTGTTCTGTTTAAGGTAGTTTCACATACAAGGACATTTTCTTATCTAACGAAATGCAATGCAATATCTGGAATTACTTTGTGAAAGGTATTTATAGTTCCTTTTCTTAGTTTTTTAACACCTTCACTTTTTTTAAAAAAACAATACTCCTCATGTTGTTTATGGGAAAGCCACAAATGACTATCAATAAAACATGCAACTCAACACAAGGTGGAACAGTTACACTATCTAACATGTGTCAAAGCCTGCAAAAATAGAGGGCAGTTTCTTGAGCAATGTTTTGCTGTCTATGCATCTGAATGGTATAAAACCCTTCTTGTTTTACTTAAGATTCAAGACAAGATCAGACTCACACAAGTTCAGGAAGTGAACAAATGTGGGTTACCTCAAGAGAAGGCAGTATTGCTGTTGACATCATTCTTTCACTGTTAAGGTGGTTTTGTGTCTTCTTACTTTCATTCCAAAAATCCCAAAAGTATTTTGACTTTATTCATACTCAATTAGTGTTTATATATTAAATGGTCTGATGGTAGTGAATTTGATATAAAATTAAACTCTTAATTTTAATTAACATACTAAATGAAACATGAATTCTATGAACAATGAGGAAAAGTGATGAAGTTATACAAAATGCTTCTCCATTAAGAGGTTAACTCTTTCACAGACTTCAATTTACCTGGATATCTTGCAGGCAAATTTCATGTGCATCCAAGGAACACTGCAGTCTGGGTTCCAGCAACTTCTTAAGATTTCCAATTGGTTCATTGATGTCAATAGCTTGACTCACAAATTCTGCTGTGGTGTATGTTTGCTCAACAATGCTAAAATACCAAATTAATACAACAAAACATTATCTACATGTTAATATAGTAGATATAGAAAAGCTTTTTAAAAGTTAGAGCTAAACTACATAACACATAATACTGACTCTGAAATCTTAATACCATGCAGAAAAACTATTAGCTTGAGTAGAGAGCAAATTAATAGATTTGGTCCCATTACAGTTGCATAGCTTCTCTTTTAACATGTTGCCATTAAAAAGGCTAGGTTAAACACCAGGATTATTTTAAGACTAGTTTAAGAGATTAGGTCATGATTGGTGTATTACACACCATTAACTTGAATGTAGAAAGAACTATTTGACTTCCCTAGACTCTATTTAAAGACGTTCAAGCTAAAAACACAAACTTAGCAGGCTAAAAAAAGAAGGGAAAAAAGTCTACTCTAGCACAGAGACTGTTTTCACCAGTCAGCACAAGGGTAAACGTCACACACACAACAGGCAATTAGAAGGAACTACATGGACCCTTGAAGGAAACATTAGTCATGTGTCATGGTCATCCTGCACTAACATGATGACAGTACTAGTACTGACATTCCAGAAACATCAGTGTTACAGGACTCATGTCCTAACAACGACCTTAAACAGTCAGTCTCTGCTTTTACAGAGAACGAAATTGTGAAGTATACAGACAAACAGTTTGCAAGTAGTAAAGATATGCAGGGAGATCAGAAAAAACAGCTAATATGTGGTTTTAAATCAATTCTAGAAGACAGGTTCTCACACAGCGGGGTCATCTACCAGCCTCAGCTGTTTTTATCCAACACATTAAATGTCTCTCCATGTTTTCAAAAACAGTTGTAAAAATTGGAACTAGATGATCCTTGAGGTCCCTTCCAACCTTACCATTCTATGATTCTATGAATTAGGAAGGAAGCATTAGGAAGTAAAACCACAAACAGCAGTTTGGGGTACTTAAGTCAAATTATATCAGATTCCAGTATTTATGGTTTCAATGGCCCTAACAATGTATTTAGCAGACACAAAACATCGTTTCTGCTCTGTGCAACAGCAAAGCAACGGACTGAGAAATGCAATTGTTCATCTCAATCCAGAACAATACAAAGAAGCAGAAAGGTTTGCAGCATGTACATACAGATACTCTCACAGACATTGAAGTAGGGAAGGAAAACTACCAAAAACACAGCAAGCGATAAACAAAACGATTGGGATCTAAGCAATTACGAGTGAAGAGTATGGTGACACTATACACATTTTCTATAGCTGCTACAGCTCCACTTCAAGAAAACCATCATTTTATTAGATAAGAAACAGAAAAACTGAAGAGTACAAGCAAAATTTAGACTTTCCTATCTAGCAAGAAGTTGAAAAATGGCAGAAACAACCAAGCACAGTATTTCCAAGATCACAATGAACCAGTTCCTTGTAGCAGTTTAAAGTTACTACTTTTGCCTAGCTAAAAAGCACTTGTACTTATTTCATAACCAGGACCACTTCTGAAGCATTGGACAATACTCCGTAACAAATCTGAATAACCAAATCCAGTGCGTTCAGCCACAAACCTGAAAGTAATTAAAGAACACAAACAAACCAACAGCAGCCTACAGAGCCCAAAAAGCAAAGACAGTACATACCTTTCTTCGGTGCATTCTTGTTTCTCAGTTCCATCAATTTTTATTTCTATCAGCTCCTCTGCCTCTCTCTTAGTCATGGTTAAAACGTCTTAAGAACTGAGGTATGAACAGAAAAGCATTTTTTGGTGAGTCACAGATTAACAAAACTAGACGATGGGTTCTGTTTTATCAAACATTTTTTAAACCAAAAAAGCAGGACAGCTTCTTAAAGATGAGAATTCACCTAACAAATAAGCCAAAAGGTATTACAGATTCCATGAAATAGACAGCAACACTTGTTCCTCAAACAAGTGTTTTAGGGGCAAATCCGGGACTAGGAGTGGACATTAGGACAGAGTCCAAAGCCTGATTTTCTTGGAGGCATCCAAACTTACAGAATGTTTTTGTTTTGCACTAGCTACAGCTTTTAGTAGTTGCAAAGAACTTTTGAAAATTCTACACAGTTTGCTGACTAACTTCAGGTACACATTATCTTCTTAGCAAGGCTGAAAGGTGCTGCTTATAAATTTAAGCAGCATTTTACATAAAAAGCTGCAACAGGAAGCTATACAACAGACAGCTAGACAGGAAACTGCCCGTTTCCTCACAGGCAAATACACTCAACAATAAAGCATTCTGTGACTGTTCCATCTTTCCACCAGTCCCTCACATGGGCTATGGCTTGATGTTACATGCATAACGAATGCATCTTAAGTTCCAAACTAATGCAGTGCTTTTGCAGTTAAAAGGGAAGCTATTCTGTGCAATACTCTCACTAACACAGCAGTTTTTCATGCCCTGGAATCTGTCGGAACATAAGAGGCAAACCAAGAACTACAGCATTTGGTCTATATATTGTATAGTATTACCATTTTTCAATAACCATCCCAATGCATCCTAAGTATGAACACATACAATAAAGAATTGAGACAAATTTCATTAACAATTTACAACAAATAACACCATCAACTGCTAGGAAAAGGACTAAGAAATACAGGAAACCAAACCAAACCAAAAATCCATCACAGTAGAAAAACATGCTATTTAAATATTCATAATAGAAGAGATTACCAAAGATTTCATCCTGAAATCATTCTTTTTCAGAAAATACTCTAACCCAAACTCAACAGTAGCAAGATAATTTAGTTTTAAAAAGTTAGTAAGGGAACTCAGCAAACTCTAAAACGTCTCCAAAGAAATAGCAATCAACTAAGTTGTAGAATCATTGTTATGTAAAACTAGTTTTGATTAAATCAAGGGCTGCATTTGTAACAAGATAAAGTAAACAAAAGGTAAACAGCTCCTCATTAGTATCTCACCACTAGAAGAAAAAACAGAATTTGTTTTGCTCACAGATCCTGCTCCATGAAAATCCTCTAACTGCCTGATTATGGTCCACTGAACGGGGCTCTGAGAGTCCAATTCACATATTACTTAATCTCATGCATCATCTTCATGATAAAAGGGAAGAATAAAACATCACTTCTGAAGAATGCAGACAACCTCAATTTAGTATCTGGAAGAACTAACACCTGCATGGTTACAGGCAATACGGATGAATTGTTAAAAGATTTTTCAAAATTAAGGTTTGAGTAAAGTCCCTTACTGGAAACTTCCAGAGCAGCTAACTGGTACCTATTAAAAACTCAACAGGAGTAAGTTATCATTCTTCTTTTTAGTGAGGAAGTTTACCAGTAAGTTCACAAAAGGGCTTCGCATAGGATTTCTTTTTCTTTATCGAGAAAACTGTACAGACCTGCAGAAAGAACTTACCACCTTGAATGATTTCTCACAGAAAATATTCAATATTGATACATGCAAAGCGATCCACAGTGAGCAAATATTACAACAGCAGAGTAACTGCATAGAATTAGGCAAGACATTTTGAAATCCCTATGGATTGGACTCCAAATTGGCAGCTGGACAAGTAACTGTTCACTCACTCACTCTTCAAAGGCAGTTTGTATCTTGAAAGCTCTACTACATTTCTAGTTACTCTGGGGAGGGGGGCCGCCACAGGCACAGACAGACGGTAAATAAGGAGGAAGAAAGATGGCTTCACTGAGCACAGATGCCAGAAATTGAGATGATGGGTGGAAAATGGAAGAATAACACCAGGAAAACATGTAAAGTCATTAACAGTTCAGAGAAACCTGGTGGGGAAGGTTTCTTTTTCCTATGCTAGAATAGACTCCCGACAGAAACATTTCATATGAAGTCTAGCAAAATTTTGTTGCTATAGCATGATGCAGAGATTTAAAGTGTACATAAGGTCAGACAGAACTAAGCTGAGCCTTCCCTGGAGGAGAAAAAAGAGAACTCAAACAGCCTGGTGTCAGGGTCAGTCTGTCAAAAAACAACAGCAGTAGCATTTGTTTGAAGAAATATACAAAAAACGCGCAGAGCCTACTGATTTGTGCTTGTTTTTATTTTTCCTTCAACCTAAAAAGCCTTAGTTGCAGCTACTTCTTATCCAAGACTCTGTCCGAGTAACACTTGCCAACAGAGGAGAAGGTTGTTACTTGTCAACAGCCTTTTCAGCCCAGCACAACAGTGCAGCACTACACCAGTACCTTTTGCAGCTCGGCACGTGCCGCCGGGGAGAACTCCCTTTTTAAAGATCTACACACACTGGAACAAAAGGAATTAGACAAGTAACAAACCCATCACGATAGGGGCACAGACTCTACCAGAATCAGCATCTGTTATTCCACCAGGCAATTGTGATGCCGGCGGCAACGAACGCCTATGAATTATCAAGTGAAACGGAAATATTCGTGCTCCGGGGCGGCTCTGGTGGTTCAGCTCTTCGCGAAACGTTGGGTACCACCCATCCCTCTTATAATTCGAATTGGTAACTACCAATACGGCCAACCCCTCCTTTACAGATCAGCTTTTAATAGTTATCAGCTAGTTGGGATTTCAGACAAAGCCAGCCGATCACTACACTGCGTGGAGTCCTGCCAGATTTCGAGTGTTTTCCTTTCATAGCAACAGCCAGAAAATGCGAACTGGGAAAAGTGGTTTGTGCAGCACGTACCTGGCCGAGCACCATGAAGCAAACTACGCAAGATGCCAAATACCCTCTTACGCAAAATTAGTTTTTACAGAGAAAACTTTTTCAGTCCCGCAGAGGACTCCGTGCCGCAAGACTCGACCCCAACAGCGACCGCAGGAGCTGCGGCGGGACGATATGACCCTCCTCCCCCAGCGCGCTAGGTCCTCTGCGCCGCCCGAGGGGCCCTTCCCCGCGTCCCGCCAGCGTCGCCGGCTCCATTTCCCGCTCGCAGGGTGCCTGGCCGGCGTGCGGCGGCCTGACCCGAAGGTGCCAAGGCCCCTCGAGTAGTGGCGCCCCAGCCCGCTTCTCTGGCTGCCGCCGCAGGCCCCCACGAGGGCGGGCATGCGGAGCCGCAAAGCAGGCCGGCGCAGACCCGCCGCCGAGTGAGGCCGTTCCTCCTTGCAGGCCNTCACGCGCCGCACTCACCCGCCGCTTTCTGTCCGCCGCGCCAGCCCCGAGCGGAGCGGCCGCACGACGCCTCCCGCCAGCCGCGGCCCTTACGACTCCCCAGGGTCCCGCCGCCGCCGCCCAGAGGATGCCGTTGCGCGCTCGGGATTGGGCAGCGCGGGCCCAGGCGGGGAGGGTGCGCGCCGACACCGCCACCCCCCGCGCCCGTGGAGGAACTACAGCTCCCGGCGGCCCGAGCGGGGCTGGTGGCGCCTGTCACTCCGACCCGTTTGCCGTCACCCGGAAGGAGATCGCCCACTTCCGGCGGCGAGGGTAGGCGGTGAGCTTCCTAACTTGCCCTTCCTCGATCTCCGGTCGCAGCTCAGCAGTATTGTGCGGTACGGAGACCGCTACCGCCTCGAGGGCCTTGTGTGCACGGCTGCGGCGCTCGGCGCTGTGGCTGCGCCGAATCGCGCGGGTTTCCCGGCGTGCGTTGCGCGGAGGGAGGGGGTAGGGCGGAGCCGGGGTGGCAGCGGCAGCGAGTCTCCCAAGGTGACTGTAGCTGGGTCGGGGTGGCTTCGCGGGGCGCCTGTGCTCCTTCTCCCGCAGTGTCGGTGCATGGCAGGAACGGCTCTGCCTCCGCCAGTTTGCGCTTGAAGCAGTTGGGTTAGCGCTAACGGCATCTCTCGACCCTGCCTGTGGAGAGTTGCCAAGGCGAGTGAGGTGAAGAATCGGGAGGAGGAGTGCTGAAGTCGGTAAACGATGCTGCCAAGTTAAAATGGTCACTTTTTCTTTAAAAACGAGGCAAAACATGAAGTTCTGAGTTTGTCTGGGTGGCGGGGCGAGCAAAGCTGATGGCAGTGCACAATTTGAACGGGGGACGTCTCGCATCGTTCTTTGGGATCAGAGGGTGCTCGAGATTCCACC
>VWZE01010279.1:101150-116752 GCA_013396675.1 Eubucco bourcierii
TTAAATATTCTTTGTGGTTTAAAGCTCGCTTCTGAACGATTTTTTCCCCCCGTTTTATGAGTTTGCGTTGCAGAAAGAACTAACTACTACGTTTGTGTTTTCGTTTGTTTGCGTGTTCTAATTTTGTAGCTAAGCCACCACCGTCATCATGATTCTGCACCAGATTCTGCGACTGTCTTCGGTTTTTCGCACCGCTGTTTCCATTCACTTGCGCAGAAACATAGGGCTTTCTGCTATTGTCTTTAATAAGGCAAAAGAGCTTGATCCAGTTCAGAAGCTCTTCGTGGACAAGATCAGAGAGTACAACACAAAGAGCAAGTAAGTAAAGAAGATCATATGGAGGCTGGCTGCAAAAGAGGGGAAAGTACAGATTCCGATAGGTGCTGAAATATGCTGGCTTTGTAAGTTGGTCTCTGAATACTTAAGGTGTATTTTCCTGTGAACTTATTGATGCTGTCACAAGTGAGAAGGCTTGTTCTTGCATACCTGACAGAAAATGCCCAATTTTCTCATTAAAAAATGAAAAAAAACCAAAGCTGTAGCTTCAGTGAAGTTTTTTTTTTTTTCCCCACTGTGTGACCATACCAGTGTGTTAATTTTTAGCCATCTGTGTGCTCTGTATCAGAGTGGGGAAAAAACCAAAAAGACAAAATCACAGTTATTATTCTGTGAAAGGAAATCTTAGTCCCTCTCGAATATCTCCCTCTCAAATCTCTCTCTCTAATGTCTCTCTGGAATCCTCTCTAAAATCCTCTCTAGAATCCCTAGTTCTTCTAGAACATGTATGTTTCCATATGTAAAAACCTGGACTGTAGAGGGAGGTGTATTTTTGGTGGCTTTACTAATTATAAGCAATATTTGCGGTGGTAGAGCTGAGAATTGTAATCTACAGTTACTATATTTAACAATTTTGAGATTTGTATCCCAAGCAATTCCTTGTCTGAATCTATTTGGATGCAAGTTTCTCTGCCTCTTGGGATTTCTGCTTGTTTAGTACTTCTGTCTTTTCAAGAACAGATCACAGGGTCACAGGATGTTAGGGGTTTGAAGGGACCTCTGGAGATCATCAAGTCCAACCCCCCTGCCAGAGCAGGACCGTAGAATCTACTGCAGGTTGCACAGGGACACATCCAGACAGGTCTTGAAACTCTCCAGAGAAGGAGACTCCGCAGCCTTTCTAGGGAGCCTGTTCCTGTGTTCCATGACCCTTACAGTAAAGAAGTTCTTCGTCCCGTGCTGTAACTTACAGCCATTGTTTCTTGTCCTGTCACAGGGCACAAATGAGAAGAGGCTGTCCCTTCCTTCTTGACTCCCAGCCTTCATATACTTACAAGGATTTATTAAATCCTCTCTCAGTCTTCTCCAGACTAAAAAGCCCCAGGTCTCTCGCCCTTACCCCTAAGTTAGGCTTTCCTAACCCAGATCACTACTTTGGACATAGTGGAGTTACCAGTCACAATTCTGTTAAGGAAATCACACCTGCAACAAGTGATAGTAAGAGCTCTGAAAGCCTAGATACTTGGTTTATGTCTTGAAAGGCTACTGGATTTTCATTATTGATAGAAGAAGGCCTGCACTTTGCCCTGAGAACTTTGTTTATGTATAAATACTACTTTTAAAGTACTTTACTACTTAAAACTGCTTAAAACTACATTTTAAGTAGTTCACATTAGCTGGTTGTCAAAAAGATTTTTAATTCATAAATAGCCATGAAAATGTAGAACTTCCACATGAAATTTCAGAACTCAATTGTTGATGAGAACTTTTAATGTTTTTCTTAGGCAAGCTGGAGGCCCTATTGATGCAGGCCCTGAATTTCAGAAAGACATGAATGAGTCTCTTGCTAGACTTCAGCGGGCATATGGTGAGGGAGATCTAACCAAGTTTCCAGAATTCAAATTTGAGGGTGAGTTAACAATCTTGTTGAATTTTTAATTGCAAGTAAGAACTGACTGTTTTCCTTAATTCCTATTTAATTTGGACTATTAATTTAATATTAGGTGCCCTCAGTGAATCTCCTTCCTGTCGTACAGTTCACATCTTATTCCATTTGACTCCTTTGATTATTTGCCTTTTCCAGTAGAGATGTGGACTAATTTATATTGATAAAATAGATGTGCACAACTATTTTAGTCCTCATGCACAACTCTTCTAAGGTGGAAAAGATGACTCCAGTATATTTCATTATTAAGTGCTGCCCACTTTGAATCATAGCCTGGCACAAAGTGGTAGTATAGATTCCAATGTACGTGAGCTTGCTTAAGCATGTCAACTTTGTTTTCTTTGAATAATAGATGAATTGTGGCATTGGAAGCATGAATAAAAAGACTAATAAGACTTTATCTCTCTATCCCCTTCCTCTTCTAGAGCCCAACTTTGAGGAGACTCCCAAGTGATACCTGCAAGTTGTGTACCAACAAAGATGTGTATCAATGGAGTTGCCAAATATGGCACCAGTTGTAACGTAATAAATGAAGTCTGACATCAGGGACATGACTAAGTCCTTATCTGTATGGTGAGCGTAGTCAGCTATGGTCATCAACCCTTTCAGTGACTGAGTTATCTGATTAGTGTTTCTCAACTGCAGAACTTCTTCACCACACTACTTTTTAGTACACAGAAGTTAAAACACTCAATGATACACCAAGAAGGAACAATGTGTTTTTTCTCAGATTGTCACATCAAAAAGCTTCTGCAGGGGAAAAAAACGAGGAAGCCACAATATGTAGCAAAGCCCCATGGTAGCAATGGACCTGCAGAGTCAAAAGCATAGGCACAAAATACTCATTTTATACTGCCTCTATGAACACACAAGTGCTGAAGTGTGGCTATTACATAAGCAGCTGAAACTTTAATGAGGTTGACACAAAGACTTCAGGTTTTAAGTAAGTATTTATTTGTCACACTTCCAACAGTTAGGGTCCAGATACTACAGCTTGACTTGTATTAGTGTGATTGTTTTGTTGTTTTTTTTTTCCCCCCCAGAGTAAAATTACACATGCAGTCTATAGAGGGAAGCTTCCTGGAAGAGAAGTTGTGGACTTTTTGTATTAGGCAAGACAGAGTTTGACACTATTACAGGAAGCTTTATCTTGTCAGGGTAGCGAGTTTAAGGCTGCATGACTACTTACATACTTAGAGATAACTTTGGCAAATCTACCACAATGTCAAGGTACCAATAAGTCACAATTGCAGGAGAGTTTGAGCCCTTGACAATAGTGGAGATGGAGGTAGTGGAAGTAGTGGTAGCAAGGTCACCTATGAAAGTTACTTGAATGGATTGTTACAAGCTGTAAGTGTGAAACCCATATTGCTGCATGTGTACAGAGACTCAAGAGACTCACCAGATAGCAGGCTGGAAGGGATCTCTAAGACCATCTAGTCCAACCTTTCTTGGGAAAAGCATGGTCTGGAGAGGTAAGGTGGCCCAGCACCCTGCCCAGCTGAATCTTGAAACTGTCCAATATTGGGGAATCCACTGCTTCCCTAGGGAGATTAATGGCTGATTGTTCTTGTAAAAGGTTTTCATCTTGTGTCTTAATTGCAGTGTCCTCAGCAATAACTTGTATTTTGTCTTGTGATTCCTTGCATAAAGGAAGACTCCTTCTTTAAATACTGGCACATGATCACAACATCTCTCCTAAGCCTTCTTTTCTCAAGGCTGAATATATGTAATTCTCTCAGCCTTTCCTCATATGGCAGATACCCCACTGCTTTGACTATCCTTGCAGCCCTTCTCTGGCCCCTCTTCAGCCTGCCTGCATCTTTTTGTTTGGTTTGGCTTTATCACAGAAGGGACTAAAACTCACAGTATTCAAGGTAGAGTGGGATAATAACTATTTCTACTGGTGATGCCCTTGATGCAACTCAAGACTCCCACTGGCTAGCTTTTATTGCTGCAGCAGTGTTTGTTCGTACTGAGCCTGTTGCCTGCCAAGACACCATGAACAAAATGAGAAACCTTCATGCAAAGTATATTCCGTGTCGTTCTATCTTTTAAGTTTTGATGGGGTTTTGGTTTTGTTTTTGCTTTTTAAAGAAAAAAAAAAAAAGCCATCACAGACACATTGACTATACCTAAACATTGGCAGTTTCTATTTTCAGCATGTAAACAATATTTACAGAGGTCAAAAGATCCCTTTTGATACTTTTGTATAACAAGTAGTCAGTTGATGTCCCTCACAGAGGCTGATATCTTCTAAATAACAAAGGACCTGGTATGCTTGAAATCCTAAATGAAGCAAAGAAGGTTGTGTAAGTAATAGTTCAAAGATTTTAACCAGAGTAACATTAAGTGTACATTTCTGAAGACTCAAAAGTCATCAAGATTGAAAAGCAGCATGCTTGAAACACTGTTAGTCACGTTATCCTTTTCTGGAAAGGGATGTTACAGTTTCCACTGCTATGTGGAATCTAAGTAATCTGTTTTTAAAAAATACAAGCATCCAACAGCTCTGTTGAGCATCTAATTCATAAACAGATGCCACAGCTCTTCAAGAGTTTGCTCCTTCCTACTCAGAGCAACCAGGTAGCTGGCCTCAGTCATACTAGGTGAATTAATAAGAATGCTATCCCTGGTTTGATTAAAGACATGGGTGCTGGTCAGTGAGCTTTTAAGGCTACTACTGTAACTACAAACTTTACATAGTGAAATTAAGTTGCTCCTAGTTGAAACTTCAGCTGGAGCTCCATTCCTTTGGCACCCAGCTGAAAAGCTGGATCAATATATATGCAGTTAAATCCTTGAGTCTGCTGCTCAGGGAGAAAGAGGGAAAACACTTAATATTTAGTCAAGTCTTTTGACCCACGCTAATCTTACAGGAATTAAGTCCTAATCTCGCTCTCACTGCTGCCTTAGACCGTGTCTGAGTTAGTTTCTTTGGTTAGCTGATATGTACAAAATGAGTTACAGCATAAGCCATCACATGGAATGACATCATTAAATGGACAATATAGAGATGATATTGCCAAATAGTCCAAAACTCAAGTAGAAATTGTCAAATCTGATGCAGGGGAAATGGGAAAGAAACAGAAGAAAAGTGAGTCATAGAAAAGGGAAGAAATGGGAAAGAAAAAGAACAAAAGCGAGTAATAGAAAAGGGAAGCGTAGGAAGAAGCAGGTAAAAGAAAACCAAGTAAAAATCTGGTTAGTGTGGTAAAGATGATGACAAAGTATGGAACAAGGAACTGTGCTTATATGGCACTTCATAGGAAGCTATAAATGCAAACAGGTAAGGTATCTTCGGGTATTAGTGCCATCTGTGTGGGGCAGGGGTGGGGGTGTACATGTGCACAAACATCACAGATCTAGGGAATTCTGAAGACACCTAACAAAGTTTTTAAACACACTGCTGAATGCAAAATAACTTACCTTTTCACTAGAGGATTGATAGTTGGTTGTCTTTCTGTTAACAGACCAGAGGGGAAAAAAACCGTAGGTTAAACAGTGACACTTCTGGTGTTTCACCCTCTGAGAATCTTGTTTATGAATGAATTTTGTCTCTATTTGCAACAATCCTTAAGGTTTTTTTTTCCTCTCTCAAAGTTACAATAACAAATCTGTTGAATGTTTTTAGATAGTCATCACTGTCTCCCTAGCTTGTCTTTTCAAGCCTTACAGTTGTGTTTATATGACCAGTACACATCACTCAGAATTTTAAAGGATTATTTGTATTTCTTTCTAGTACATTACTTTTTTTTGCCCTGCCAGTACCTAGAAGTGCTGAGACCACAAAAAACAAACAGAAAAAAAAAAAAAGCACAACACCAACAACCCAGAAACCTCAAAATTTGGAAGCCAGCCTCTGATGAAGCCCTTAATTTTAGCTGTGTGTGAGAGCACTGCAATAGCTTAAGGAATTCTGACTTGCTACTAAGAAATTTAAGAGCATGAAGTATCAAGGGAGTAGAGCAGACACCCTCAGAAAGTTTCCACTAGGGATATTTTTACAAAACATCTCCTGAAATAATCTGTAGACATTGCTATGAGCCAGACAGTTCAATTTGGTCTAGGGTGAGGAGCAATCAAAACTAACTATGTAAAAAGAGACTTCTTTACACAGCACTGTAATACTAATTCATTTTCTGAACAGCACACTGGTTCTAGTGAGGGAAGAAGATGGTGTGTAGGGTCAGGTTTATTTTGGGGTTCAAAAAAGCCCTCTTACAAGAATTACATGAAAAAGGCCTTGGGCAATCCTCACAGTTACTAAACCACCAGAAGTGTAAATTAAGTTTGCAGTGATTTGTATACTACCTGCATCAAGATACTTACTGGGAAGAGCTTTCCTCTGAAAAAAAGAATAAAAAATACAATCATTAGCACAAGAACAGTTTCCTTAGCTTATACAAAGTTCTCTGAAATAGTTGTGCATACATTATTCTTCAATTCAGTTTCTAGAAAGAGTTTCTGAACCAAATGTCTCTTTTTGAGGTAGGGAGTTTAAAAATAAAGAGGTTGCTTTTGAAGGTAAATGAACTGCCGAGTGAACATTAACACCAGGAGCTGCTCTGCTAGCCTGTTACTTTCAGGCAGGGGACCTTCTCAGACATTCGGCATCCCTCCTTGCTGTTCTGAGCCCTACAGGCACTAGTGTAAATGCTACAAAGACGGTTGCTTGGTGTCAAGCCCTTTGCAGCGATCCTTAAAAGCGCATTCTCCGCGACCCAGAAGAGGGAGCTCGTGGATTTAGTTTCCCCATCCCGGACCTCCTCCGCTCAAACCTAGCAGACTAAGAGCAAACTTGGCGCGGCTTGGTTTTATGTTGTCGATTTGCCATTTCCTCTCCAAACTAGAGCAGAGAAGCTCCAGGAATCAAACGTTGGCTTGTTGCTTTTCATTGATTGCTGTTTCGTAGCATTATGCAATTGCACACACATCTCTGTGTCGTTCATGAATTATCTTTTGCAGCAGATGTTGGCAGAATAAAAATCTCTGCACAGAAGAGCTGCTGTTATAATGCTCTTTATCTTAAAATACAATGGACTCAGCTCTGCTATGAGGACAGGCTGAGAGAGTTGGGGCTCTGCAGCCTGGAGAAGAGAAGGCTACCAGGAGACCTTGGAGTAGCCTTCCAGTATCTGAAGGGGGCCTACAGGAAGGCTGGGGAGGGACTATTGACAAGGGCTTGCAATGACAGGACAAGGGGCAATGGGTTTGAACTGGCAGAGGGGAGATTGAAACTGGATGTTAGGAGGAAGTTGTTTGCAGTGAGGGTGGTGAGACACTGGCACAGGTTGCCCAGGGAGGTTGTGGCTGCTCCCTCCCTGGAGGTGTTCAAGGGCAGGTTGGAGGAGGCCTTGAGTGAGCTGTGCTAGTGGGAGGTGTCCCTGCCTATGGCAGGGGGTTGGAACTAGATGATCCTTGAGGTCCCTTCCAACCTTACCATTCTATGATTCTGTGGACCTAGAGCCTTCATGAAAAGAAGAAAATGTTAACAGCCAGCAGAAGAGCAGACTTTTTTTTTTTTTTTTAAGAAGGAAACCTTGATTTAATTTTACTTACTTGCAAAGTAGCCTTTTTTTTGAGCATAAAATACTCCAAGGCCACAGAGTGCCATTACCAGAGCCACAACTACTACAGCAATGATGATGCCACTTATATTAAGGTCATCTGTAATTACAAAAGAGAAGTCCAATGTTGTAATCTGTAATTACCTTTGGCTGGCTTTTTTCTCTAGTTAGGACAAATGTCTTTTGTATCTGTACTTATTTTGCCCAAGATGCCTAAGTTCATAATTAATGTTTAGATGTGGAGAAGTAGTCCAAAAGCACTGCTGTATTACAGCTACATCAACAGCAGCACTCAATACACTTCCAGCTGCTTAGCTGGGGTCAAGAGTAAAGGAAGACTAAAAGAGTGCATACTCCTCATTGTATCTATCCCAAGTAAGTACTATTCAGAGTCATATGTCTCTAAGGGAAAAAAATCTTGCCATCTTTAGAAGTCTTAAAACAAGTGCTTTCAATTCATATAGTTAACCTGCCTAAAGTAACTGACAGCTGACAGCCATGTCAGATCCTCAGTCCTGAAGGAGGAGTTATTTAAAATTCAGTGCTTTCTTATTTTTAAATAGCATGCCTTTTAAAATTCAGCACAATACAGATGTCTGAAGTTAAACTCTGCACTGGGCTATTGAAACACCTAGCCATATTCATTTTGAAGGTGATGACTCATGCCTATTTCCTGATACCACCACTAAGAGCTTCAGAGAATCCTCCATTTCAGGCAAAACAACATTTTCCTAAGTTTTTGTTATATATCCAACTACTTATTTGGATCCTGGCTTGAAGCATACATTAATATATGGTGGGGAATTTTACTCCCAGACATAGAAATTTTAATGCATTGGTTGACAGCAGTTTCACACTACAGTGTTTCCCCAACAGAGGGATTCCACCTTGGAAGCCTATGGAACAGTTGCTCATTATCAACCAGGAATGCATTAAAAAACATCCCATGATCACTTTTCAGCTAAGTTCTGAGAAAGCAGCAGACAATTGCTATATTAAATATTTGGACATGAAATTCTGTGCAGATTTTTTTAGGATTTGATACCATCTGCTTTCCTATCATGTCTCCAAGAGCCAGTTTTATATTTTGCACACACTTTCATACATTTTGGGTTGTTACAGTCTCTACCACTCCAGCCTTTGCTCAGTTCTTTACTAGTTAATCAATGTTACACTTCACCTATCCCATGCAAGAAGAAAAGAGGCAGCAAAACTTCAAATATCTGAAGGGGGCCTACAGGAAGGCTGTGGAGGGACTATTGACAAGGTTTTGTAATGACAAGACATGGGACAATGGGTTTACACTGGCAGAGGGGAGATTGAAACTGGATGATCCTTGAGGTCCCTTCCAACTTTACCATTCTATGATTAAAATGTATTGATTTATTTGTTTTAAAGATACACTGACTTCTTCAGTGTTCCTCTGGCAGACATCAATGAGTCATTCAGTTGAATTTCTGATCTGTTACATTAAGATCTCACATGAATGCATCTCAAAAGGAAGGCTTTTCACAAGGAAAACAACCCAGCTGACTGGCACATCATCCTCTACACCTTCCACAAAAGCATTCTGAAATCTTCAGGTTCTCACATGGATACTGCTGTTCTGTGAAGTTCAGTGTTTGGCAACCTAAGGGCTGGCTACTATGCAACGCACTGAGAGAGATTTGTGCTGTAAGAAATGAACACTTTCAGCAGACACAGTAACTACGTGTAAGCAACTCATATTATTATTACTCACCCCACAAATGCCATAATCAAACAAAAGATATCATTCTCAGCATCTCAGCTGCACCATGCAATAAAGTAAACTCCCACTTCAAGACTGTTTCATGTCCTTATTTCCTTTGACACATACCAACTTGCATTCGCTTCACCGAGCATTTCTGAGATAATCCAATCCCATTGAAGGCTTCACAGAAATACTCTCCAGTGTCATTCTTTGTAACTGTGTTAAACAGCTGTTAAGAAGGAGGCCAAAATTATTATCAAAATGGAAAACAAAACAAAACAAAACAAAACACATAAAAAAACCAACCCACCCAAACAAACCCAAAAAGAACTTCCTGCAGGATAGAAATTCTGACACGTCAACAGGGTGGGAGTTTTGCTTGTTTGTGGTTTTTTTTGTTGGTTGGTTGTGTTAGGGTTTTTTTCAGCTCAAAAAAAACCTGAAAATGACAAATTCCAGTCCAGTTCAACCTGATAATTCAGCTCCTTTGTCACGTTCCAGGGTCCCTAACTTCAGAAATGCTAAGGGCATTTGTTATCAAATACTACTAGTGTAAACATGGAAAACGAGGAAGAGAGAGAAACTGACCTCGTGTCAATTCAATCATAGAATGGTAAGGTTGGAACTGCACACAGGACTCCAGACGGGGTCTTAGGAGAGCAAAGGGGCAGAATCCCCTCCCTTGCCCTGCTGCAGCCCAGCACACAGTTGCTGTCTGGGCTGCACTCACACTGCAGGCTCATGTTGAGCTTTTCATCACCCCAGACCCCCAGGACCTTTTCCTCAGGGCTGCTCTCAGCCATTCCCCACCCAGCCTGGAGTTGTGCTTGGGATTGTGCCTACCCAGGTGCAGGACCTTACACTTGGCCTTGTTGAATGTCATGAGGTTGGCCTGGGCACAGCTCTGCAGCCTGTGCAGGTCCCTCTGGATGGATCCCTGCCCTCTAGCAAGTCGACTGTGCCACACAGTCCAACCCCCCTGCCAAAGCAGGATCACCCAGGGCAGACCACACAGGAACACAAAACAAACTAAACCAAAAAAGCCACTGTAGTTACTTTCAGCCCCGATTCATTCCCACTGACCTCACAAATATTGGACTGGAACTTGTAAGTGGCACTGGACTGCACAGATCCTGGGCTGCCCTTAGTGCTGCACTTCCACTGAAGCGTGTAACACTGCCATTTCACATTTTAAAGGCACTATCCAATAAAACTGTCCACATGCTGAGCAATCATTCTCACTTGACACCAGTTAGTTCACTGGCAAAGGTGAAATCTGCAACAGATTTTCTAG
Organism: Eubucco bourcierii; assembly: GCA_013396675.1. Taxonomy (NCBI): domain Eukaryota; kingdom Metazoa; phylum Chordata; class Aves; order Piciformes; family Ramphastidae; genus Eubucco; species Eubucco bourcierii. The sequence continues at coordinate 111,689 of VWZE01010279.1, forward strand.
ATTCTGCTCATTTAGCACTACTGCAGCCCTGCAACTCACCCCCATTTGTATTACCCAGTGGCTACTACTCATCACTGATCTGAGGCAGAAACTATCTTCTATGTCTATTGGCACACATTTCAGCATGACTGGAGTCCCATGTGCAGTTCTGGAGCCCCCAGCACAGGAAGGACATGGAAGTGTTGGAGCGGGTTCAGAGTAGGCCATGAAGATGCTCAGAGGGCTGCAGGAGCTCTGCTGTGAGGACAGGCTGAGAGAGTTGGGGCTCTGCAGCCTGGAGAACAGAAGGCTTCCAGGAGACCTTAGAGTAGCCTTCCAGGATCTGAAGGGGGCTACAGGAAGGCTGGGGAGGGACTACTGACAAGGTCAGGACAAGGGGAATGGGTTTGAAGTGGCAGAGGGGAGATTTAGACTGGATGTTAGGAGGAAGTTGTTTGCAGTGAGGGTGGTGAGACACTGGCACAGGTTGCCCAGGGAGGTTGTGGCTGCTCCCTCCCTGGAGGGGTTGAAGGGCAGGTTGGAGGAGGCCTTGAGTGAGCTGTACTAGTGGGAGGTGTCCCTGCCTATGGCAGGGGGGTTGAACTAGATGATCCTTGAGGTCCCTTTCAACCTTACCATTTTATGACTCTATGACACTGATATTCAACACAGACTTCTGCATTTTTGAATTAAGAAGCCTGTGCATTGTGGTATGAACCAGTAAATCTGTTTTTGTTGAATATGACAGAATTGGTGATTACACTTACCAGAGTGCCAGACTTTTTATTCATGGTGTAAGTTATGTTTGCTGCACTAGCACTGCCTGTTCCTGTCTTTTCCAGCAAGGCAACACCGTTCTTGTACCACTGGTATTCAGATGGAGGAGATCCTTCAGTCTCCTTACAGCTCAGTTCCACTACTGTTCCCGTCATTGCAGAGCTGGGTACCTCACATACTGGAGTAGTTGGAGCAACTGGACAATGAAAATGCAGTTGTTACAGCATTGTCTGTATGACAAGAGTTTGAGAGTCACAGGTGAGGAGGTGAGCACTTGTGTACATGCTTAGAGACTGCCACACTAAGGAATGAGGTGCTGCAAAAGGAGTTAAAGGCAGAGTCCTGCTGCTGGAGAGCTCAGTAAAATTTATGAGCTGCTAAAAACAGAAGAAAGAGGCTTGCTCTCAAGCTCTTCTACCACATGCTGTGTCATCCTGTCTCCATCTATAAATTCTCATCTATCCCCAGAGAATTTGTTTCACCTGGCTTCTTGCATGGGCCTCTTGCTTACAGGCAGAGGATGGATAAATCAGGCAATCTGTAGTGCAGCAACTGCCCCTTCTGACTTCAGTATTCAAAATGGAAGTGAGGGAAAGAGATGTTTTGTAATGAAAGAAGTCAACTGGTGTTCTAAAAATGATTGTCAGAAAGAATTACCAGGACTGGCCACCTTCAGAGCCACTGTGTAAATCCCAGGTTGAGGACCAAAACCTATTGTTTGCTAAATTTGTGTTTCAGTTAAAGCCAAACATTTCCACACACAGAGAAGAACAGACCACTCTTTCTGCCATGAAGATGAATGCTTCTTTTCCAGTATTCATTACAGGAACAAAGAAGAAATGACATTTTTTTTTGGGGGGGGTGGTAACTTGAAACTATGTAGGTGAAAACCTGGATGAAGTAGAACACTAAAAGCACAAGTGACACCTTAACAAGTATTCATAGTTGGGGTTTTTTTCCCCTTGGGTGATGTTACAATAATTTTTAAAAAAGCAACTGCAATGCCAATGATTTCACTTTCAAAAAGGCTTGTGGGCAACATATGCACACTCCTTTGGGCTCTAAGATTTCAGCTTCAAATTAAGAAGTCACACTTAAAAGGCTCCCTCCCTGGAGGTGTTCAAGGCCAAGTGGGAGGTGGCCTTGAGTAACCTGTACTAGTGAGAGCTGTCCCTGCCTATGGCAGGGGGTTGGAACTAGATGAGGTCCCTTTCAACCTTACCATTCTGTGATTCTATGAAAATAGGATGGCTGCTGAGAGAGTGGAAGAGAGGAGGAATAAGTGTAGTTGGCTCTTTGTTTGAGATAATCAAAAGTCCATGAATTTATTATCCTTTATGATGAAATTTATGACTTCGTAATTTTTAAACGTAATTCTTATAGCAAAATAATATATAGAGAACTGCAAAAGCAAAATATTTTCTTTTCTCCCTATATGGTGAAAAGAAGAAAACTATAGCCACCATTCTTTACCACTCATCCACTGGGGAAAACACAAGGAACAATATAATAAGAACGTACTTAGTATTCACTTTTCCCTTCTTTCCCCAACTGGGAAAGAAAACACACGAAAAGCCACAGAGCACAACGACCCCCCAAGCCAACACCAGCTCTCCTGTAAATAAAGTCCCCAGATTGCTAGCTCACTGGCTGGCAATGCACAGGCACTGCAGCAGTTTCTCCTTCCAAAAACAGGAGGAGACTGTAGCATACTGGAATGAACTGCTTCTTAGGAATATTTGATAAGTGTTGACAGATGCTGACTTTCAAGTGCCAAACACCATGATCACCTTATCCATATTCCCAACCACTGAGTGACTTCAATTTGCTAAATTTTGAGAACCCAAAACCCGTATTTATACCCAAAACCCAACTTTCTAATGCAGTGTGCATTTTGCAAAGCTCTTGTGACGTGTGTTTTGGGATGCACACGAGCAGAAGTTTATAAACCCAGCCCAAAGACGACCCAAAAACCCAGCAGCCACACACCATACACACACCAAAAAACCCTTCTGATGCTGTGTGTTTGCAAAGCTCTTTTGTGATGTGTTTTGTTATGAACATGAGCAGTTTATAAACCCAGCCCAAAAACCCAGCAGCCACACACCATACACACACCAAAAAACCCTTCTGATGCTGTGTGTTTGCAAAGCTCTTTTGTGATGTGTGTTTTGTTATGAACATGAGCAGAAGTTTATAAACCCAGCCCAAAGACAGCCCAAAAACCCAGCAGCCACACACCATACAGATAACTCCACCCTGAGCACCCCTTCACATCATTCAGTTTCTTCAGAGAAGCCCAAGTAATAAAGTTTGTACCCAATACTGTGAGAGTAATTGTAGCCTCTCCCAGGCGTTGTCCCTCTTCACTTTTAGCACTGATTTCACAGCGGTAGGTCCCAGAATCTTTTCTAGTCACATTTCTAATACGGATTCCTGTATTCAGCATCTCTGCCCGGCCTCGAAGGTCACCTTGAAGAGAGAACAGAGAGGTTTGCTTGTAGAAAATGTCTACATCTCATTGGCTTGTTCTGAAATCACATACAGTTTATGAACTATTGCTCATCATTCAGTGTTAATTACCTAAAAACCAAGGAGCAATTTGTAAGCCCTTTCCTGAGGCACTGAAGAACCTTACACAGCTTGGCCATATTGGCTAGTCCAAGAAAATCTCGGTTCAAAAAACCTTCCTCTTTGTTCTGCTTTGAGGCTAATTGGAATATGTTAATGGAGAAAATTATATTATAGGGGGAGAAAATTATATTATAGGCTGTGGAAACCAAACAATGGTGATGTCTGCTTCACTCATAGGCTTGCTGAGATGTGTAAGAACACAAATGTAGATAAGACACTGTCTCTCTCTGAGAGTCTCGGGCTCTCTAGCATTTCATCTTCTCCTCTCTGCTGAATAACCTCACTAACCACTCTGCTTCTAACACCCCCTGGCACATCCTCCAAACTCACCTTGCACATAACCTAGACCCTGGAGTAAGGTAGAGGGTTGGGGAGAAGGAGGAAGGGTGGTTGGGAGCCCCTCCTGGGCACTCTGATTTCTGGGAGGGGGATTGTGTTTCTGTATTGCCTTTAACTTGTCTATGTCTGTAACTATTCCTGTCTGTTGTGTTTATCTCTGCTTGTACATTGTGCTGAGCTGTAAACAGAGCTTCAGTCCTTAACGGCCAGCTGAGTCTAGTCTGGGGGGTTTACTAAGTCAGGGGGGAGGAGGGGGCAGGGAACCATCACACTCTTTCTAATGTATTCAAAAATGGAAGTGAGGGAAGATAGAGTATTTTTTTTCTACAGTTGTTTCAAGAAAACATGTATGGCAGTAGTCAGATGACTACTAGAGACATAGCAATCACTAACTTAATTGCCTCACAGAAAGAACTGAGAGTGAGAGCACAGCAACATGTTGGACATTTTCATCTGGCAAGACAATCCTGGTGGATTTAGCAAAGATATTGGCATTATATTTATTATTGTGTGGGTTGGGTTTTCCTTCATTCTACAGCTTGTTAGGAAATTGAAGTTACCTGCACACACAGAACCAAAAATTCCACTGTTTCTCTAAATTACATATACATTAAAAAAACCCAACTTCATCAACAAGACCAGAACATATTGCAAGCTTCACAAACCAACAACATTGACACTCTTTGGTTTTACTTCAGCTTCCATTTGTTGTGTACCCTTAAGGTACCACAGACCCATGTTTTCTTCAACACATCAAGCTGAAGTAAGCCCTTTTCAGAAAGTGTACACAGAAATTCCACTTCTGAAAAATGAAATACAAATTATTTAAAATATACAGCTGAGTTTATATTTTATGTATATAAAAATTGCTACATTATTCATGTCTAAGCCTCCAGCTCTACCAGAGGCCTGAGAAATATCTTTGTAGGCTAGAAATGCAGAGCTTGCAGTAGGTTTGGGGAGTTGATATCTGAATGTAACTCAATTTTTTAAACATGTCAAGAATGTGCATTGCTATTTTTCTTAGTCTTGAGTTTTAAAGTATTTAACTTCATTACAAAAGTAACCAATCGTTGCTGATGTTATTAAGAATTTCATTTATTTTCCACCTGGGGAAGAATTCTTTCCCTCCAAAGGACAACTGTTCACCTTAAGAGAGCTGAGAACATTCTCTTTCAGTCACTTTCCTAGCATCACTATGTTACCTGGCAAGAAATGTACCAGGGGCTGATGTTGAGGGCAGAAGGGCTCTGCAGCGGGACCTCGACCGCCATGACAGATGGGCAGAGCCCAAGGGGATGGAGTTCAACAAATCCAAGTGCCAGGTGCTGCACT
>VWZE01010279.1:117266-129704 GCA_013396675.1 Eubucco bourcierii
CTGTGAAAGAGTCAATACCTGTGCTAGAGAATGACCATTAAATCATCAGGCTAAGTTTGTAGTACTGTACCTGTAAATTCATTTTTGTAGTAGACAAATGAGACTCCCTGAGATTGGATTTTCTTCCATTCTATTCTTAAGCTCATCCCTTTAGAAAATTTGTGCTTGCAACTAAGAATAGCCTCTAAAGGGGAAAGAAAAAAAAAAAGAAAGAAGTAAAAGAGAAAAATCACAGACTTTAGTATTATGCTTGGTACACATTGAGGCTCCATAAAATTAATATTCCCCCTTCAAAAGAATTTGATCAGTCAGCAAGGACCAGATCTACTTCTCAAAGTGATGCCACCAGATCTTCTCCAAATTTACATAATTTTGGGAAATAGAAACAGTAATTTTCCCACACTTTTAGCTTTCAGATCAAGCTTCCTACGTTGAGGACAGATATTCCCATCTTGGGTGGGCACAGATCCTGTATTACTACCCTCATTTTAGGTGTCACTATTTTTCTTTGTGAACAGATGATCATTAAAAAAGGACTCTGATCCTGTTAGCAACAGTATTTTGTGAATTGCCATTCTGATTCAGCGTCAGTAGTTTAATTATTTAAAAGTGTCACTTCAGGCAGATGGAAAACACACCAGTAAGATGGTTAAATAGTCTCCTAAGTAACTTACATATTGAATTGCAATTTCACATTGGCTACTGTACATGTATGTAGGACAAGGAGCAATGGATGGAACCTGCAGCACAGGAGGTTCCACCTCAACACAAGGGGGAACTTCTTCACTGTAATGGTCACCAACAACTGGAACGGGCTCCCCAGAGAGTTTGTGGAGTCTCCTTCTCTGGAGACTTTCAAGGATGTGTTCCTCTGTGACCTGAGCTAGATGATGGTCCTGCTCTGGCAGGGGCATTGGACTCGATAATCTCTTTGAATCCCTTCCAATCCCTGACACCTGTGATTCTGTGAAAGGTAAGAAACTGTTTACCAGTCAAAGACCTTTCCAGTTCAGAAGTGGTAACAAATAAAGAGGGCAGCATCAACAACAACCCAAAAAAAAAAAAAAAAAAAAAAAAAAAAAAAAAATCCCACCCCCAAAGAAAAACCCCACAAAACACAAACAAAACAACCAACCAACCACACACATGCATAACAGAGTAGGACTAAAAAAGGTGATGACACAGACAATTAGTCTTCAGACAAACTGAAGGGACAGTGCTCTGGACAAGTGGAGTGAGTGAAGGTCTCTACCTCAGTAGTTGGAGGGGCCACAGCTGCTAAGATTGTGTGCTGTGCATGCTCTGTGCATGTATGCCTGAAGTGCTACCTACTGAAGCAGAGAGGGATGGCTTCAGTAAATTTAGGACCAGCAGCTAGGGTCACACTAGGAGTATGGGCACCTCTGGGCTTGTGGTTCTGGCTTCTGGAGGTAGGAGTATGTAGTGCATGTGAAGCACTTTTCCCCCACCCCGAAACCTAGTGTGCCTGGAGGTGTGCACGTAATTTACCAGCAAACCTCAGGGTGGGCAAGCTGGTAAGTAGAGCAGGGGTGTAGGATAGGCAGAGGGGCTGTGCTGATACTCAAGGGATCTGAGAATGTGCATGTGCTTGTGAAACTAGGGAGCACTGTGTGGGAGCTGCCATCACTGAACTTCAATCTCTACCAGCCGGAGAGGAGGAAGGAGGCTCAGCTGTCTATACCTAATACTTTATATGTGCCCAGGTAGTGTTACATGTGGGTGCTGAGGGACTATTGACAAGGTCTTGCAATGACAGCACAAGGGGCAATGGGTTTGAACTGGCAGAGGGAAGATTTAGACTGGATGTTAGGAGGAAGTTCTTTACAGCAAGGGTGGTGAGGCACTGGAACAGGTTGCTCAGGGAGGTTGTGGCTGCTCCCTCCCTGGAGGTGTTGAAGGCCAGGATGGAGGAGGCCTTGAGTGACCTGTGCTAGTGGGAGGTGTCCCTGCCTATGGCAGGGGGTTGGAACTAGCTGATCCCTGAGGTCCCTTCCAACCTTACCAGTCTATGATTCTATGCTGTTGAAGGCAGCACCTTGTGTATGGTGGCCTGTATAACTGGCAGTGTCAGTGTTGTAGTTGTGTGTATAGGTGGGTGTGTGCACATATGCATGCATCCCTGGGACATGTGCACAGCCTTGCTACTGATTGAACCTGCAAACAGGAAAGTAGCAGCAGTGTCCATTGGCTTGGAACAAAGATCTTGAGGTCTCCATCTGCACTGGACTGGACTACAGTGACTGGGCAGAAGGAACTCCCAGCCTCCTGGAGCTGCTGATGGCAAAGGCTGCTCGTAACATCCCTTGGTGGTTATCTATTTCTCTTGAGTTCTTGAGAAAAGAAGGTTCACAAAACCTTTAGATTTATGTCTGCTCAAGTTTCCCAGACTTATGCGGAGTGGGTATCACCAACCAGATTTCACAGACAGACTGAGATTTCAAGAGTTACTGATTATTGCTAAAGTTGCAAAAACTGGGTAGGAAACAAACTAAAATAAATGCTCTTCTTGAGGAACATGCCATATTGGGACCTAAACTGCTCTTCTGTCCTCTCTCACAGCAGGGCATCAGCAGATGCCATGACTAATGTGTAGGTTGCACCATAGTAATTGTGGTCTGTGGTCAAGCCCACAGTTCTTGTGATGGAACCAAAGAGGGAGAGAAAACTTGACAATCTCTATAGGAAAGCTGTTGGGACAAACTCAGTGTTTTGGTAGTTTCATTCTCTATAGAATCACATGCTGAAATGTAGAATGTGTTTGGGGTTATTTTGTGTGGGTTTGGGTTCCCCCCTCCCCCAGTAAATAACTCTTAAGTCAAGCTATTAATAAGAATCACTGGGCAAAAATCATCAGAGGAAAGAATGCAACCACACATCTGACTCAAAATCTATTCATAAAGTAAGATGTAATATCCCTTAGAAACTTGTGTAAAAGAAATTCAGTATTGATCTTGCCATCTTTAGGCTGCTCATCTTTCAATATACAATAGATCAGTGATCAAAACCCTTTACAGTTTTGGCAACATGTGTTCAGCTTTCAGGAGACACACATCCACTGCTCAAACTTACAGTCAATCTTCATTAACCAGCACACTCATTTCCAGTTTCAGCAAGCAAGGCTGAAGGGCAATTAAGAGCTACCAACAGATCTATCCACTCACTCTAGAGAGTCTGATTTCCCAGGTCTGTTCTGCAGAGAAACAAAAAGCTTCCAGGAGCCCAGACTGGTAGCCTGGGTGATCTCTTGCAGGGGAAAAAATGTCCAGACTTGAAAGAAAAAATGAAGCAGGAGAGCATTCTTTGCCAGAAACGTTCCACACGCACTGGCCGCTTCGAAAAACATACTGTGCACTCAGGAAGCCCAAGGTTCCTGACTTCAGGTTGAGTGGATGGGTGGAGGTTTCCTGAATCTTAAGATTTGCTAAAGTTTCCTTTCCATTTTGTTTTTGTATCCTTCTAACAAAGAAAACTCATCATTCAAGCTCAGCTTGCTTTTGCTACTGACCTTGTGACAGTTGGCTGATCTCATGGGCTGGTATATTAATATACTCATGTTGACGTAGATGCAACTCCGCTCAAGTGTTCTCAGTTGAACAAGCCATTGCTGTCTTGAATGAGCTGCCACTGTCTTGCATGCCACTTCTTTTCTTTTCAGAAAAAAAGCTAGAATTGATATCATCTTGCTAATCTTATTCAAAGAAAGGGAACACAATGGAAGAAAAGGAGTGCATGCACAACAGAGACAACAAAGTTGTAGTTCCTCTCTCCTGTGTTTTCACATACTAACGGAGTCAGAGCTACTTTTCAAAGCAGGTCTACTCGACTTGCATTAAGGTAGATCCACTGGATGCTGAACATCACCACAGGTTCTGCCAGGCCTGGAAAAACCTAATGGGATCTTGGAGAGGTCTGGACGAGGTTTAAATTGGATTTATGCCTGATCTGGAGGCTATCACTTGGATATAGAATATCTCAGGTTGGAAGGCACCCATAAGGATCATCAAGTTCAACCCCCTGCTCCTCTCAGGACTGTTTAAAATTAAATCATATGACTAACAATATCATGTAGACAATCTTTGAACTCTCACAGGCATAGTGCTGTGACCACTTCCCTGGGGAGCCTGTTCCAGTGACAAAACACCCTCCTCTACCGTAACAGAAGTTGAAGGAGAAAAGAAAAAGGCATGTGAAGATCAGGTGTTAGAACTGCCGATGTATAGCTACATCTATCAGCCCCTACCATTCCCTTTAGCACTGCTACACAAAAACATGTCATTTGAGCTATGTTAAACAGATCTCACTCTATCACACAAACAACAAAAGAACAAAATGTAAACAATATATCATGAAAAATGTCTGGATCTAATCAACCAATATTACCTGAAGAGCTTCTCTTTCCTCCTGCCTGTCCTAAGTGTCAATTTTCCCTTCCCCAAAAGTGGCAAGAATACATGACAGGAACCCAGCTAGGAGCTTTAGAGACCTCCAAAATATTTGATTACCTCAGCAAAGAATTCTTTCAATTCCCAAATTCTTCTCCCTTTTAATTCTAACCAAAACCAAATAACCCAAACAAACCAATAAACCTCACATATGAACTACTTGGACCCCTTTCTCAGCTGCCCAGCAAACATCAGATTTCACTCTGTGCCTCCTTAACTTCTGTAGCACATTATTGGAAGTAATTTGTCATTTTACATATGACATATATAAATATGTAAATAGCCACTACAGCTACTGACCAAAATAGCCTTTAAAAGATAGTAACTGACAATCATCCAACTTACAGTTGTTCTATTACTAGTCCCTCACTTCCTTTTCTTGTAAAATAAATTAATGCTTCTCCTTTCCATCAGTTTCCATCATTTTGGGTGGAGGGAAACCAGGCAGAAGTTACAAAGTGAGTTACCAGGACTGACAAACAAGTCATAGAATCACAGAGCAGGTAAGGTTGAGAAGGACCTCTGGGGACCATCTAATCCAACCCCACATCAATAAAAGAAAACAGGGAAAGGCCAAGATGACACAAAGTCAATGGAGAGAATAGGAGCAGGACAATTTATGAAAGAGGGTAACAATCTTACATGCACAAAGAGCTTCTGTATCTATAGTTTGCATGTATTGCTCATACATTAAAAACAATGACAGCAATGCCCATACTGTACCCTGAAACTCCTCTGCTTTTACATTTTTGTTATCCGTTTCAATGGAAATGCCAGACACTTTACCATCTGCATGGGGACAGAAAAAAGACAAAAAAGAAGACAATTCAGCATTAAACACTTGCCATTTCATATGAGTTTCTGCAACTACAAGAAATATTTTTGAGACCTCCATAAACTGGACGGATTAGATATTGTCTACTAGAGAGAGTACAGAACTGAGTGCTAGAGCAGGGCTGGCCATATGGGTGGCCTTGAATAATTAATCTTTTCCTTTCCACACTCAGACACCTGTGAAAAATAGTAATATATCTCTTTTACAATATCATAATAATATTTGTGTGAGAGAAATTCTATATAAACAGTAGGAGTTGTTTTATACTGGCGTAATGCCTCTGCTTCTAGTTGAGGAGACTTGTATTAATCCAGTGTATTTTCCATTGCACTCTTATGCAAGGCATGTTTACTTAAGAATATCATGTACAGCTTCTACAGGGTAACAAAAGTGTGCAGCAACTGGTAGTTACCTTAAAGTCTTGTTGAAATGAGAAAGAAAACATTAGTCAACTTTTCTGTAATTTTATACCATCAAAAGAAAGGAAAAAAAAATAATTCCTTGGATATCTTTTGTACCCAAAATAATTAAATTCCAGAGACCAAGCAAAACAGTCACTAGTTCTACAACAAACCCCATTCACACAGAATCATAGAATTAACCCAGGTTGCAAAAGACCTCTGAGATCATGAGTCCGACCTATCACCTAACCATTCTAATTAACAAAAGTGTCTCATCCAGCCTCCTTTTAAAGGCTTCCAGGAGTGGCGACTCCACTACCTCCCTGGGCAGCCCATTCCAATGGGCAATCACTCATTCTGTGAAGAGTGGGCTGACAGCCCCAGCTCTCTCAGCCTTTCCTCCAAGGAGAGATGTTCCACTCCTCTGATCATTCTTGTGGCCTTCCTCTGGATGTGTTCCAACAGGTCCAGGTCTTTCTTGCACTGAGGACTCCAGAGCTGGACATAGTTATTCAGGTGGGGTCTGACCCTCTTCAACCTGATGGTGACACTTCTTTTAATGCAGCCCAGGATATGTTGTGGGTTTTGTGCTGCAAGCTCACACTGCTAGCTCACAAACAACTTTTCATCCACTATCATAGAATCATAGAATGGTAAGGTTGGAAGGGACCTCAAAGATCATCTAGTTCCAAATCCCTGCCATAGGGGGGTGTCCTGGCATTGCAAGACCTTGTCAATAGTCCCTCCTCAGCCTTCCTGTAGCCCCCTTCAGATCCTGGAAGGCTACTCTAAGGTCTCCTGGAAGCCTTCTCTTCTGCAGGCTGCAGAGCCCCAACTCTCTCAGCCTGTCCTCACAGCAGAGCTGCTCTAGTCCCCTCAGCATCTTCATGGCCTCCTCTGGACCTGCTCCAACACTTCCATGTCCTTCCTGTGCTGGGGGCTGCAGAACTGCACACAGGACTCCAGGTGGGGTCTGAGGAGAGCAGAGCAAAGGGGCAGAATCCCCTCCCTTGCCCTGCTGCCCACACTGCTCTTGCTGCAGCCCAGCACTCAGTTGCTGTCTGGGCTGCACTCACACTGCAGGCTCATATTGAGCTTTTCATCACCCCAGATTTTCATTACAGACAAAACAGATTCAGTTTAAGGAAAATTAATTACATTTCTTTCCAATTGAAAACAGAGTAACTGCAGGTGTTGTGGTCAGTCCATAATAGCTCATCTCTGCTGCTCCTTTCTCTGCACACTTTCCCCTCCCTTCAGTGTGGGCTCCTCTCCATGTGCCACAGTTACTGTCAAAAGTCTACTCCAACATCAATCCTCCATGCATTTCAGCTTCCTTCAAAGCATATCCACTTGCTTCCATGTAAGATCCCCCATGGGCTCCAGTGTGGATATCTGCTGCAGCAGGGTACTCCATGGGCTGCAGGGGATCCTGTCTCTTTCTGCTTGGGGCTTGTGAGGCTGTTTCTCACATTTCCCCTCACTACTGGACTGCTTTTTTCCCTTCCTTACACTCATCCCTTCCCTGAGGTTCTGCTATGGTAGCTGTGGGGCTCAGCTGGAACCATCTGGAACTGGCTGTGTACAGCACAGCGCAGTCCCAGCAAATCCTCAGAGGCTGCCCTGAAGCCACCTGCTATACCCTGGGTATCTGCATCACATATCCCTATATTACTGTTCAGTCTTGCTGCTTTCTAGATATCTCAGCATCCTCCCTCCCTTTTCCAAATGCATACCAAACATTTCTTCTTTATAAGAGAACACAGCTTACCACTTGGTAGCATAAAGTGAATTTTCATACGTGCACACTAGCAAAAGATCCAAATTCGTGTGCATCTATGCTGTAATTAATGTTTTCATTTTACTGTCACCTTTGTGTTACCCAGAAATAGTTACAGCACAAGGTTGCAATATGAAAACAATTAAGAAGTTAAGATGACAATTTCAGGAGTGCCATTTACATACCCTTAGAAGACTGAAACAGCAAGTAATATTTGCATTACAAATACTGTGCTCAGAAATCTTTCCACCTCATCATTTACTGTTGGACTTTAAAAAAAAAAAACAAAACAAAACCCTAAAACAAAACCACCCCACCCCAAAATTACCCCCTCCCCCCAGCCTGACAAAACCAGAGGAGGGACCTGCTTCTCCAGCACCTCACAAAGTTACCTGCATGTAACAATGGACAGAGGAATCAGTGCACCCTCAGCAAGTTTGCAGCTGGCACCAAGCTGTGTGGCACAGTTGACTTGCTAGAGGGCAGGGATCCATCCAGAGGGACCTGGACAGGCTGCAGAGCTGTGCCCAGGCCAACCTCATGACATTCAACAAGGCCAAGTGTAAGGTCCTGCACCTGGGTAGGCACAATCCCAAGTGCAACTCCAGGCTGGGTGGGGAATGGCTGAGAGCAGCCCTGAGGAAAAGGACCTGGGGGGCTGGGGTGATGAAAAGCTCAACATGAGCCTGCAGTGTGAGTGCAGCCCAGACAGCAACTGTGTGCTGGGCTGCAGCAAGAGAAGCGTGGTCAGCAGGGTAAGGGAGGGGATTCTGCCCCTTTGCTCTGCTCTCATCAGACCCCACCTGGACTACTGTGTGCAGTTTTGGAGCCCCCAGCACAGGAAGGACATGGAAGTGTTGGAGTCAGTCCAGAGGAGACCACAAAGATGTTCAGAGGGCTGCAGCAGCTCTGCTGTGAGGACAGGCTGAGAGAGTTTGGGCTCTGCAGCCTGGAGAAGAGAAGGCTTCCAGGAGACCTTAGAGCAGCCTTCCAGACTACAATAACGTCATTAAGACTGCAATAATTTTCCTTTTAACCTGCTAAGTCTCATTTAGATTTATGGACTGAAAATTTGACTTTTCCCTAAACCATGTTGTTTCTAGAAAAATAACACCCCACACCCCCGTATGCTATATACCTGTGCTGATTTGAGGCTAACTGGAATATTTATGTGAAAGAATTAGATTATAGGCTGTGACAAGGGGCAATGGGTTTAAACTGGCAGAGGGAAGATTTAGAGTGGATGTTAGGAGGCAATTGTTTACAGTGAGGGTGCTGAGACACTGGCACAGGTTGCCCAGGGAGGTTGTGGCTGCTCCCTCCCTGGAGGTGTTCAAGGGCAGGTTGGAGGAGGCCTTGAGTGAGCTGTGCTAGTGGGAGGTGTCCCTGCCTAAGGCAGGGGGTTGGAACTAGATGATCCTTGAGGTCACTTTCAACCTTACCATTCTATGATTCTATAAATGCCTCCACTGAGTATTCAGAATGCAAGCTTTAAGGATTTGATTTTAATTAACCATAAAAAGAGAAACAGTGAAAAATTGAAATATTACTGTACCATTAGGCCTTCTGCTCATTAAGTGCTTTTGTACAGATTAAAAAACATAAGGAAAGCTCCTTTTGCATGTCAGTAACTTAGTTTAGAAGTAACCCCCCAAAATACACACTTTCATCTGACAATGACTCACCAGAGCTGTAAACGGATACTATTAGGTGAAGGAATCATTAAGGAAAAGTGTATTAGTCAAACCAAACCAAAGGAAACAGTGTGCCTGGAGGAAATTACATGAGAACAGAATCAAAACAAAGTTGTAAGGACAGCAGAAAAAGCAGTCCTGTGGTATTTGTTTTGCCAAGTTCTAAATAGCAGGTGGTCTAGAGCAAAGCTTAACAAAGGATTTCAGAGGATACTGTAAGTTTAGGAAGTCTGATGGCCCAAGAAAAAAAAAAGCAACAAAGCCAGTACTATTACTGAAATTCCTGAAAGAGAATAGGAAACCAGACATCTGTTTGGTGTTAGCATCCTTCAGACACACAACCACCCAGGATAAACCATTAGTGATATGCTTGGATGCTGATGCAGCTTTCAGATAGGTATCTACCTGCCATAAGATAGTGAAATTGTACCTAGCGTTTTGTCACAGTCACATTGTTTAAACACATCTGGTTGGGCCCTCCTATTGCTGTAATTTTTCCTAAGAGAAATAGTTCATAGGTTATATAGCCCAAAAAATGGAGAACGGAGAGGAAAACCTTGTGCAACCTTAGTTGTTAATCACCAGAAATTAATTTCTAATTCCCACTCTTTTTAGTGGTCTAAGATGTGGTTGCTACAACCAAAAGGTTCCCAACCCTGCTCAGGACATCATTCACAGGCTAGGCTGTGTTAACTCAGCCAGGCAACCAGGACTCATACCTACCACTCTTCTCAGCTACACTGATGCCAGCAGTGTTTAAGTAGCCTTCATCTTCCATCACTTCAGTTGAGTGAATGCTAACCTCCAGTAAACAGGCTGTAGAGATATGAAGGGTATTCACAGCTTCTGCATCAGCCTCCTTAACCAGTCTCTGAAACTGGCAATTTAGGCACCAAAACCTAACCTGAAATAACTGGAGTCAACTCGGCTTCAGTCAGTAAACATGACATAAACACGGCATTAAGACTTCAAATTTTGGACATAGACTAGAATAAATTACCCCACATCATGGTTGGAGGGAGAGGAGGCAAGGAGAAAGCTCAACTTCATCCTTCCAGTTATCCTGGGTTATAAAATGACTTGAATTTAGAACAATAGAAGCATAGAATTTACTCTGGGCAGAGTTTATCCGGTTCACAATAAAACAACCCTGCATATCTTCAGCCACAAAAAACAAATGAGGGAGTAGTCTGAAGGGGAGGTCTGAGGGGTGGGAATAATAAGTCCATCTAAGCCGAGAAGTGGAGTGCAATTTTGTATTGTAATAGGCGTGGTGTGACTACATAAAGGATGGGCGGCACATTTTCTGGTTGACCAGCTAAAGGAGTCTGAAACACAAAAGGAACTTAAACTGCTTTTCAGCCACCCTTTCACTTATGTGGTTGCTGTCAGCAGCCATTCTGTCGTGTTTTGGAAACTGCTAGACTTCTAAAACACAGCAAGTTTTAGCCATTCAGACCCTGGAGCTGTTGCAGCTCTAAGAACTGGTGGTAAGGCATGCAGCTATTGAGAGCAGCTTAATATGGTGTGAAATATATGGCACGACTTTCAATGCTCTTACTGGCTAATTAGGATAGAGGTCTGGTAGATGTCCTTAACCAAGGAACCAAATGCATTCTATGCTATGTATCCCTAGGTCAGTGGAAAATGACACGAGTTTTTCTAGCAGCAGAAACTACTTTCAACAAAGAAGTAAAAATGTTAGTCCTTACAACTCTAAGGAAAACTGTTCCTTGATATGAGCAGATGCAGCTCTGGTTTCCTGGAATTACAAAGAAGTAGTTCTATTGGATCCATGCTTTTAGCATTAAGTGTCATGAAAAATGTATGTCTAGTTATATCCACTCCTTAGACAGTACGAGAAATGCTATGTCTTGGTCCGGCCTCTTTGGAATGACAGAAACAACTGAAGCAGACTTTTAGATATTCAGAAGGTTCAGAGAAAAGGGTTTGGTTGCAGGGAATAAAACCTCACTGGCAGAGCAACACAGCTTAACTTCCAAATTGTAGGCAGTTCCATAAGGACATTCCTTAATAACTTTATGGAAAGCCTTGTAATGAACAGCAATTTGTGTGCATAGATACCTGTTAGCTTTCCCTTCTCTTCTTTTGTACAAGTCCTTTCCTAACTCCTGATTGGTTTTTTGCCTTTGTGCAGAAATGCATTCAGATTTCAGAGCAAGGAAAAAGTGGGGGTGGTGGGGAAAAAAACAGCTAAATTCAATATTTGGTTTGGCTTCTCTTTAGAAAGAGCAGCTATTACAATACAATACAGCTGAGTATCTGACACACACAAAACTGACCTTCCTCCCACCCCCAGCAAAACCAAAAAGAATTCCCCTAAACCCAAAAGGCATTTTTCCACCCTTCTATCCTAGGCTTAGAGCCATGCACAATGGAGTAATCCACCACTAGGCTTGCTCTTCAGAGCAGAGCTATGCACTCGAAGCTGAAAACAAGGCCTGCATCCAGGTAGCAGGTCAGTTAGATATATTACACATACATTAACTCTCTTGCTGGGAAGGCAACAGGTACTCTCCTCACCTTTTGTGGGGTTTTTTAGTTGGTTGGTTAATTTGTTTGTTTGTTTGTTTTCTGTGGTGTTCTTTTGGTGGTGGTGTTTGTGGGTTTGGTTGGGGTTTTTTGGTTGGGTTGGTTGGTTGTTTTTCATTAAAAGGTCTCAAAGGGTGAGCAAACCCAGCCGATTTTTAATTATTAAAAAGAGAAAAAAAAAATTTCATTATCTACAGATATCCAAGTATGACAAAAGTCAAGTTTTAAGGTATCCTGCCAAGAGGACCTCTATAGCAACAAAGCAAGGTGTTCAAATTATCAGCAAAACAGGAAAAAAATGGACAAGTAGTACTTATTTTTTGTTTGGTTGGTTGTGGGGTTTTTTGTTTGCCTGGTTTTGGTTGGGGATTTTTTGGTTTTGTTTCAGTTGTTTTGTTTGGTTATTTTTTTTTCTGTATGTGTGGGGTTTTTTTGTTGTGGGATTTTTTTTGGGGGGAAGGTAAATAAACAAAATTCCCAACACTTAGACTAAAGTGCCAGTTTATGTAGCTGAGTTGCTCAAGGTCTAGTAGTTTTTCTTGGATTTACTACTTAGGGCATACACAAAGATCATAGAATCATAGAATGGTAAGGTTGGAAGGGACCTCAAGGATCACCTAGTTCCAACCCCCTGCCATAGGCAGGAACACCTCCCACTAACACAGCTCACTCAAGGCCTCCTCCAACCTGGCCTTCAACACCTCCAAGGAGG
>VWZE01010280.1:6649-46445 GCA_013396675.1 Eubucco bourcierii
ATCCCTGCCCTCTAGCAAGTCGACTGTGCCACACAGCTTGGTGTCATCTGCAAACTTGCTGAGGGTGCACTGCATTCCTCTCTCCATGTCACTGACAAATCTGTCCCTTACTTTTGGCATCAGGTGGTATAACAACTTACCTGCTACTAGGTAGGATTATTTTGCTCCAGAAGCATTTGGAGTATCTATCTCTCTGAAACTCCAGGAACATACTGTGTAGCTCAGGTTTTTGTTACAATAGATTACATAAGCCAAAGAAATAAAAGGACTTTGAGTAACTGCATACATTTGCATCTGCAGTATTCTGCAAGAACTCTTCTTTAGCTGTGGACAGAAGTATTCCATCACAGAATGCTCCTGATTTCTTTTGCTCTTTGTTTCTTAACTCGGATGGCTCCAAGGTTAAATACCTGCCTGCAAAACCAAATGTAACTTCAATTGCTTTGGGTCAGGGAGGGCATAAAGAAAAAAAAAAACCACACTGCACATATTTCAAGGCGACTGAGGTCTTAAGTGTGGAGAAGGATCTAGTTGTGGAACGACATACTGTGTCAGGAAGAAAAAGATTTCAGCTAATACAAATTTTAAAACATACAGAAAAGAACATCAGTATTAAAAGGTACTGACCTATATCATGAACACCAGATCCTTTTTGTCTGAATAATCTGATCCAGAACCTTGCAACCTAATATTATACAATACATACTATTCATGACAGAAAAGCATATCTTATGAGGCATTCCAGATTAACTGCGTGTCTTGAAAGAAATAAAAAACTATTAGGTTGACATTTCTGCATCAAAATTACTTTCTACTCATTATGTCTCTTAATGCCCCTGTCTTATGAATTGCTACCATCAACCAATACCTCTAACTTAATCTGCTCAAAATGAAAAAGATTGAGGCTTGAGTCTGTTCTTAATCAGAACTATGAAGATTGATGCATGCTAATTTTAACTTGGGTAAATAAATCAAAGGAAATAAAGGCTCTAATTTGTTTATCTAAGCAGAAACCAGTACGAGGAATACTGAAATGCTCTAAACGTCACTGAAGGCGATCACTCTCAAAATAATTTACAAATAGATGTTATTATGAACATGGAAATTTCATTGTCACTATTCTGTCTTAGACAAATCTATTCTACATACCTTCAATTTCCAGAATTTCCATTGACAATTTGATGTACAACCACACTGCTAGATGAGTATTTCTTCTTCATGAATACTGTGTGAATCTGAACCGCAAGCTACATTGCAAGCTCACCATACCTAAGTTTCTGAGATAAATGGTAAAATGCCTACAGAAATAGTAAAAAGATTAATTTCTCTATTGCAGCAGCTTTTAAAAAAACTCACTGCATCCTCTGGAAGGCTGAACTTCACAATAACTGGAATAACAAGCAGAAATTAGTATGTGCTTAGTCCAAAAATTATCAAAGCAAGACAGAATGCGACAAAAGTTTTAATTGTGGTGACTTTGATACAGAAGCCATGTAAGTGACAGAGCCCTTCTATTGACTGTTAGAACAGTAATACACATATGATTGTCTTCAGGCTCCAGTACCTAAACAATACTGGAATTAGAAAGAAAAATTGAAATCTAGCTGATTTCCAGTTGGAGAGGGAAGAAGAAAAATACAGAGCTGCATTCATGCATTGTATGGGGAAGATTGCATAGCTGGTTTAGAATGAAAACATCTTTCATGTCTTTAACAGTAGTTCTGTGCTTCTTAAACTTCTTCATGAGTTACAAACGATCATATTTCTTCCATTCAACATTACCAGCCCAGGACCCGCTTGGAGAATAAGGACACAGTTATTACATTTATCTTGGGAAGAAATGAATCATCTCTGCAGTTCTCATACAAAAGGCAGATACTTCAAGTTTCGTAAGGACGGGACAATCTCTAAAATATTGGTTGAAGGTAAGCACCAAACCCAGAAATGCAAACCTGGGATGTGGTTGTCTTCAACACTGGGAGCTTGATCTTGACTGCAGTTCTTTCACCTAAGTCAATTTCCGTGCAAGATCCCCAGCTGTACAGACACAGTGATAGAGGCATCTCATTATTTAAGGCCCACGCTTTCTTTCAAACACTCTTGGAAAAGTCACCAAAAGTCATCAAAGCTAATCTTTCCAACATTTGGGTTTTTTTGCACTTTTAAGAACAATATTAATATTCATAAATATAAAAAACTATGTGGAAATATCTTTAATAATAATCTGATTCTGCTTGTTTACAAAAGAAACAAAAAATCACCCACAACCCAACAACCAACCATCTTTGCCAGAGTGCTTGGCTAGCAGTGATGATAAAAACATGGCTATTCCAAGTATCCTGTACATTGCCTGATGCTTCTGTCTCCTCGTGGACCAGAATTCTTTCAGTGCCGTCTTCTGATTACTAAGAAGCCAAAATTAGAGCACAAAAGCCCCCAGAGTGCCTGAGATACAGAAAGGCTGGACTGGCAAGTCATTTCTGGTAACGCTGGCTCACAGAAACATCTTCAGATTCTTATGTGGAAAGTACTGCAAAGTAGACAAAAAAAAGAAATTAAGAGACATAAACACATTTGTTACTATGCATAAAAATTTCCTTGAACTACAAAAGGGAAGGTGTTGTGTAATAAATCTGAATCTCTTTTCTTATATTTTCAGGAAGACTTGAACATTCTGGGAGAAATTTCCATCCTCTGAAAATGTTACCCCATTGTGATCTAAACACAAGTCAAAAAACACTTTCCTCTCTTCAACGTGCCAAGCTCTGCTCTGGATTAAATCAAGTATGAAATGACCTACCTATTAGCTACAGAGCACAGCTAAATGTTTCTCAATGTTAATTCTGCTATGGCACAGCATTTGGGTTCCTAATCAAGTCACACAGACTTTGAGATCTTGCTAGGACCAAGAGATCCTGATTGCTATCTTCCTTCTATTTGCACTATGACACAGGTAAGCAGCATCCCTTACTACTGCCATCGGTTTTCTAAGAACTCCTGAGCATCTTAGCAGGACAGTAAAAAAAATTTGAAGAGGACATGCTGAAAGCTCCTTTTCTCCAGGTAGTAATCTGTGTCAATGTCATGACAGTGTAAACTACACATATGTTTCTCTCTTGAAAGAAATCAGAAGAGGTTATTGTGTATTTTTGTATGTAAATGCTATCACTTTGATGCCTATACCAAAAGAAAACTTTAAAGGGTGGGACTATGGGAGAGGATGAAGAGTTCTGAGTGTAGTTTTTTAACTTATCCACAGCTGCCTGATTGGAGTCAGGTGTTTACTGAAGAAAGTTTTGTTGTATGCATTTGGAGAAGATAAATTTTATATTCACAGCAATCCCCAGAAATTCATATCTAGGAATTAATTCAACCTGGATGACACTAAAAGGTACAATGTATAGTAGTCAGGCATACTAGCCTAAATGTTGTGAAAGAAAGCAAACAGTTATGTCAAGAGTTTACCAACACAGAAACAGAAAAATAGGAATGTCTTGTTCACAACTCAGGAACCATCTATAGCCCCACATTAATCCCAATTCTTGGCAACTTAATTCCCACAAAGGTAATATCTAGGAACTAAATATCTGCAGCACTATGTGAAAACATTTTAGGCAGGATTCGCTGAAATAAAACAATTCCATCCAAATTCACTTTACTGGAAATCTATTTGAATTTTTTACATTTCTATTAGAATGTCATTTTGGCTTTGGAGATGAAGCTCTTTAGTAAGAAGCAGTTGAAACACTCTGTGAAAAACAGTGACAGAAATTATTCCCTTCCATTGTTTTCTTGCCAGGAATTTCTTGCCAGTTTGTCACTAGCTCAAATTTTAGTCCTTAAGAACTTGATAATAAACATGTTGGGACAGATCTTATGAGATGCACATTTCCTGCAAAACAGCTTCTGTTACTTCAGCCTTAGGCAGGGC
Organism: Eubucco bourcierii; assembly: GCA_013396675.1. Taxonomy (NCBI): domain Eukaryota; kingdom Metazoa; phylum Chordata; class Aves; order Piciformes; family Ramphastidae; genus Eubucco; species Eubucco bourcierii. Next base: position 10,581 of record VWZE01010280.1, read on the forward strand.
TGGAGTCAGGACATTAACTATTACATGGGTGAAGGCCCACAAAGGTTTCAGAAATAGTGCATTGACAATTACATGGTCCTGTTCAATTTGTAGTTTCTCCATCTAGCACCTCCCAGGTGTTACTAATGCCATGTTCTTTTCAAACTCTATTTCCAATTGCTAAAGTCTGTTTCACCCTCAGACATTCAAATAAGCTTAAGCTTCTAGGATGATTTATAAAACAATTTCCTGTGGAAAACGTACCCAGTCTTGTAGAACAGAACACTCAGCTAGTGCCAGTTCAGACTGCTAACACTTCCATTAAACTACACAGAGCTTCTTAATGATAGCAATTTTGAGTGAAACAAACCTACTGGGATCAAATTTTCTGAACTAGCAACTGTCAGTATCATTTACAGCTTACTCAAGCTTCTGGGATAGCAGCCAAAAACGCATATATCTTCTTCCCTGGTCAATGATCAGCAGTGTTTTCTTCTAGTCTTAAAAAAATTCCTTAACCACAGCAGTGCAAATCAAACAATGGACTTCACTGCATCTTCATTTGCTTGACAGCAGTACAAAGCTTGCATAGGCTGTCTGCAGGAGATTAAACCTACACAGGGTCATTAAGTAAAGGTTTGAGAAACGAGTGATGAGATAGGGAAAATCGGTCAATGTACAGCAGATGAACTTTAGTTCACACCAGGTCAAAGCCTGGATGATGGTGCCAAAATGAATGCCTGCTCTGTACATTAAGTATGCACGTCAGTATGACAGCTTAAAAGAAACACAACATGTTGAGCTGCGTAAAAAAAAGTCTCCAAAAAAACAGAGTGCACATTGTTAGAGGAATCTGACCTGGGTTTTTGCAATCAGGGTGAAGGAGATATTCTTCCTCAGTAATTTCATACCTCATTTTAATGATGATGAGATTTTAGAGCTGAGTAGTTTCTTATAACAAAACTTCCCAATGTTTGTCAGAAGTCAGGTAAAGCACTGGTCCCATGTAACACAGCAGGGAGCACAAAATGACCTAGGACTTAGCTGTGATCATCTGCTCATGCAGTGGCAAAGTCAGGCATTAAACCTAAGTGGCCTTGCATCCTAAGTTTCCAATTGTTATTATGTGAAGAAGTGGTTTTTGCAGTGGTGGACACAAAAAACAGAACAAGAAATCCTTTCCTACAAATAAAATTAATCCATAGTCTGCTAAGTTATGCAATCCTTTCGATGGTACTATCAGCATGGCATTCTGGGATCAAATATTAAGAAGTGGTGATTTTCCATAGCTTCACAAAGTCTGCACTTACTCAGCATCTCCAATTGCTTCCTGGCAATCAGTTGCAAAAGTGGCTATTGCTTTGGTTCCTGAGGGTTTAATTTTCACAGCTGCTGTGCAGTTTAAAGTATAAATCAATAGACACTTAGGCTTCCTAGAAATTAAAGGCTGGAATGCATTCAATTGTACATAAAAAGTGGAAGATTATGCAAAACCAAATGAAATTATTACTGACTCTGGGTATTCTGAAGTGAAATCGATGGCTCCTTCAGAATGCAACATTTACACAATGTTTAGAAAATGGAAGTAAGTGGCTGGGATCAAAAAGTTCAGCATTAGCAGATCTGTCAGCCTATGATGCAGTGCATACAGCAAAAATATGATCAAGAACGTTCTCAAAAGAAAAACAGTAATTGCCTTAGCAGACAAAATGCACAGTAAATTGCAGCAAGGAAGAAGTATCGAGTCTTCCACACAGATTAGTACGGATATTCCCAGGGTGGGAATATTTGTTTTGCTGGCTGGATCACTATCATTTTGTAGAGAAGGTCTAATTTTGTATTACTCAAGTAACAGTTTATGCAGAATATTTTAATCATGTGTAAAAGTCATTGCCCTTTTCAAAAGAAAAGTAAACCGAGTCAGGGCAATAAGACACGATCAAGTCAGCTCTGTGCTGAAGTATTTGTCTGACATGCCATGTCTGATGTTAAATAGTGACAGCCTCAAAAAACATCTGATAATATGCAGAAGGATCCTTTTCTTAAAACAATACCTGAGAAAGTCTGGTGCTTTGGAAATCATGTTTTCAAAATCTGCAAATCCTAGTTTGCCATCACCATCCATGTCAGCTTCTTCTATCACTTTCTCACAAACCAGAGTGATTTCTTCCTCTGTTAGCTCTTCTCGGGTCAGTTTATTGAGGGTTTGTTCCAAGTCTGCTTTACAAATGAAGTTATCTGTGTTAAAATCTAAAGAACAAAAGAACCAAAGAAAAGATCACCAAAAACTTCTAATTTACTTCAACGAAAAAGCCATACAGAACTATCCCAATACAGTACCATAAATCTTAAAGGCATAGATTGCTTTAAGCTCTCTGGGAGCCATTTCACTGAGCACAGAGAACATATCCACGAAATCATTGAAGCTCAGGCTCCCCTCTCCATCTTCTGAGAAAGATAACACAATCCTTTCCTTGAAGGGATTCTCCTGTGAAAAACAGATATATTTTTTTAGTATTTGGATGATTATTTAGTTCCATAGTTGTCTCTTTTAAGACAACTTTCTTCCAAAATGCATTTAAAAATGTACATGTGCACGCTTTATCAGAAAGTGCCAGCAAAACATACTGCTGCATAGTGCCATTTCTCACCCAGATTTTCTCAGCTTTGTTATTTATCCTCTCCAAACTGGTGCCCATATTGTTTCTCCTCTGTGAAACACAAGCTTTATAAATGCTATGGTAAAGGTACTAAGAGTGTGAAGATCATCTGCACACCACAGGTTTTTATCACAGTGTATAACAGTCAGGAGGGTTACAGCTCCTGTGTTAATAAGCTAGCAAACACAACAAGGGGATGACAGGATGGGAAGTAAACAAAGATCAAGGTGGGCAGTCAATAAAACAAAGAGGCTTCTTCTGCTTTCTGGTGGTACCTGACCAAAGGCAGGAGTAAGGAACATTATTTATGAAACTACTTTAGAAATCCAGTATCGGCATTCCACACCTGACTGACATGGAACCATCAATCAACCAAACCATGTCTGTTCATTAAGGATGTAGAGTAACATCCCAGATTAATCTAGCAGAAAATCCTTTCATTTTCACTATGATGCCCAGCAGTGTCCAATCTTTGGTTGAACAGTCTAGAAATAGTAGAGTTTAAGATGGAATGTCATCTCTACAGAAGATGATACTAAGATCATTTCCTAGCACCCTACCAGCCCAGCTGATGTGCAATCTACTCTGAATAAGACAAAAAACTAAACTCATAAATACACCAGCAAGCATAAGAAGGGCTAATTTACTACTCTGATATCCAAACCAAATATTTTTGTAGTAAGAAAACAACTATCTTTCTCACAGCTACAAGAAACCCAAGATGAATCTGTGTCCATAAAACTGTGAAAATCAATTCAAATCAGTTGAATAAAACACACAAGCATCATTTGGGCTGTGAGCGGCATCTCAAAGCTGATCTAGAAACCTTATCTGAACCCAAGACATCAATTACCATAATGGCCTCCTGTAAATGTAAACAGCTTTGGTCATGGTCTATCAAGTTCATTATTTGGAATATGTATGCACCATTTTATTTGGCCTTAAAAAAAAAAAAAAAAAAAAAANGCAAGCTCAGAGATCAATCATGTATCTACTGAATTTCTTTTTTGTTATTGAAAGTTTACCTAGGTAACAGGTGTTCATAAATCACCCAATTATTTTAAATTATGTTTCATATGCCAGCTATATTTGAGAGATAAATGACCAGAAAACATTATTTTTCAGTTTACTTAAATTCTTTTTTGATCATTCACACATGGAACCGATGCACCTGCATAGCTGTAGAGACTAAAAGAATCCAAGCAGCATGTACAAAGCAGAACTACACGAACGGATTGATGTTTTATATTTATGCAGTATCCTTCATCTTGAAGGTACATAAAGTACCTTATAAGAACTGCACTACTTACCACTAATATGCAGCTGCCTTTGAAGTGAAATTCAACAACTGTTAAATGGTGTGCAGCAGCTTACAACAAGAGCTGATGATAAGGATGTTCAACTGAAATCATAGAGGAAATTCGGCAGCGTAATGAAATTTGTCACCCACAAAGAGATAGCATTTCAGATACATTTTGTTATAGCCACATATTGTGAAAAAGTTCTAAGGTTTCTTTCTAAAAGATAAGCAGAACATACAAAAGCTACATTTGCCTAGGAGAAATGGGAGGTGTGACTGTGCCCATGGCCAAGGACAGGACAAGGAGCAACAGGTACAAGCTAGAACACAGGAGGTTTCTTTCATTTCTACTTAAGGAGAAACTTCTCTGAGGGTGCCGGTACACTGGAACAGGTTGTGGACTCTTCTTCTGTGGAGAGTTTCAAAACCTGCCTGGACAGGATACTGTGCAGCCTGATATAGGCATGCCTACATTAGCAATAGGCTTAGAGTAGATGATTTCCAAAGGTTCCTTCCAGCCACTACCATTCTGTGATTCTGTGACATTTCAAAGAACATCCAGTTACTGGAAAGCAGTCTTCCTTTCTCCTCCATGTGAGTGGTTAATGTGTAGAGACACACTACAGGATGACTCTTGGCAGTGCCTGGTTCCACAAGGTGAGTAGAGGTGAGTGATCAGACATTACAGTACAAGGCATTGCCTCAGCAAGGCTACACCACACCTCCATATATCGGTCAAGTCACATCACCTGGCAAATTTAAGAACCAATTTCAGTGGCCATCCCAGCTGGAACTTCAAAATATTTTTTTCACAAAGGCTGTACTGGCCACTCATTCTGACAGCACACCTGATTCCAGCAGGTTTCTATTTAACCGTAACAAACCACTCAAAATACATCAACTACCTAAAGAGATGGCTTTGGGTATTGTAGTTCATGCTCTAGAACAGCTTCCATGGTAGAAACTAGTTTGAATTCACCAAAAGGTAAGTATCCATCTAATGACAAACCATACAGCATGTGTGTCAGTCCTGAGGATGGATGAGATCTGAGAAACAGACATTGGAAGCATAATTCCCTGAGACAATCAAGATTCAAAATTCACTACTAAATGCCAAGATCTTGAGTCCCTCTGGCTGAGAAAACAGCTGAGGCTGTTTTAATGGACAAGAGAAGAAGGAACCACAGAGCTATAGGCTCAAGTGGAAGCTTGGAAGCCCACTAAAATAGTCAATACTAAATTGAAATTGTCCTGCACAGTTTGAGGACTGTTCCACAATAGGGAGCACATATACAGATTTTAAAGGGTAGGAGATGGGAGATGAATGAGCTCACTGTACTCTGAACTCAATACATAAGGTTGAGCTCACTGTTCAAATAAAGACAAAAGCAGACCAGATAAATATATAAAAGTAAATAATGTAAAAAAAGAAGGACTTCTGAAAATAAAAAGACAACAACCTCAAGAAAGCAGTAGGGTCACAAGTCTCCAGAGTCTCGGAATGAAAAACACCACACAAGGCAGACTGTTGGAAGTCATTGTAAAGGGTTATGTAGTGATCATGCACATCATGGGGATCATGTGTATATGAGGTACAGTAAATGTGCACCTTGTGAGTACTGCTAAGGCCAAAGTATCTGACTTGAGTGCTTGGAAATATGCCTGCCTGTGGTATGAATGCACATACAGACACTCAGTGGAAAACAACTTATTTTATTGTTTCAAATGGTCAGTTCATTAACAAGCCAAAATAAGATTTATCTGTTAAATATTTGGTATGAGAGAAGGCTAAATAGCAGACTGGTTGAGAAAACATGTAAGAAAATTATCTTTTTCTTTCTAAAATACTGTATTGCTTGCTTTAGAACAACCTCATCACAACTAATTGTCATGGGAACAGTCATAAACCAACATCTTAGAGGCAGCATTGGGTAACGAACAGGGATATTTGCATCTGGGTACTTCCTATCAGCAGTGAGTATCACACCCAGGCCTATCTGCATCTGAAATGCCAGGCAAGATCTCTCTGACTCAATAAGCATATTGCTGTTCCATCAGATGAATTATCTATATGGTGTATCAGAGATCTTGAAAACAGATGAATTAATAAAGAATTAAATGGGCCTACGCTTTCTTCTTAAGTAACTGACAAATGGATGACTAAAATCTAAATGAAAAATAAAATCTTTCCTCATATTGATTTAACTTTCTCATATTATGTGTCTTCAGGCAGTATATCTGTGGCTTACACAATGGAAAGTATTAGCTTACCTTCACAGATACTTTTCACATCCTTTCTGTAATTTCATTACCTCTACTCTAAAGAGCATAAATTAGGGTTCCATCATATTTAAAGGAAAAGCCATGAGGGAAGGGAGTGAAGGGGAGAAGAACACTGCTCCTTTCTAAATTGTTTTCTCTTAAGCCCTAATTGTTCTTCTAAAAAGAATACTTTTAAAAGAAGTGAAACTTAAATTTGTCTTGTTGAAAAGTTTTTCCTATCCTCTCAGAATAAAACTGAGAGGGGAAACAAACAATAAATTATTGTTGCAGTTAAAACTCTGATGATCTGCAGATTAATGTTTCTGAAGCAGCTTGAAATAGTCCTTCTATGCATGCCATCTATCTTTTCCATGATCACTTTTACTAATCAGATAACTGTTCCTATATTTTTTTAATGTCACGTGGCATCTATCCCAAAATACAGACCTAAACGACCATGCAGTAAACCATAACTATTAATTTCCAAGAAACTGCTACTAGGATTATTTCTGAGATTGTGGCTCAATCTTACTGAGTCACTTGTTATTTTCCCTTGTCCTCAGGTTTCCATCACACAATCATTGATTTGTCCTTTTGCCATATCCATTTTGCAGGTTGAGTAATTAATTTGAAGCACTCTATTCTATTTTCACAAATTTTGCAAATTAGAGGTCGTAAGTAAAGTTACAAGACAGGTCAATATAAATAAGCTGGAGATGCTAAGCAGTCATTACAAAATGCTTCTCAGTTTTACATTCACAGAATCAGGATGATAATTTCCTCTATCGCATTTGGACTTAAGTCCTCTCTGGCATTAGGGAAGATGTTTACATGCACAAAGCAGTCTGCTTTGCAGGCTACTGAAAAACAGAATCCCTTTGGACCTCTTCAAAAGCGATCAGAAGCAAACCTTTCTCAAATTTCAGGAGTTATTCCTAAAAGCATAGAAATGAACTCTTCTCAGACAAACTTTAATGTAAAAATGTCTACGGTGTTCATTACCAGACCTCCCATAGGAGAGGTTTGTGCTTTGGAAGGGAAACACAGTTAAGAGTAACAGCAAACTACTCCTGAAGCAGAAAAAACACATTATTTTGTTCAGGTTTTTCCCCTGTCTTTTCTTCCTCAAAACCAATTTTTGGTTTCGGGCTTTTTTTGTTGTTTGTTTGTTTTGGGTTTTTTGTGGTTGGTTTTTTTTTCATATGTAGACAATCATATTCATGTCATCAAACTTGTCTGCAATGTCTACAGGGTGCTAATGGAGAAAATCCTGCATAAACCAAGGCTAAGATAATGCTCAGCTCTCTTTACTGAGGGCTGCACTGTGGTCAGGTCACATCAGCCAAATAACCAAGTATTTTGATTGCATACAGAACTGCTTAAATATGATAGAACATAATCATCATGAGAACACAAGGCATTGAAACAAAACCTGACTAACTAACCCTAGCAGGAAACTGCAGAGAACACTGGTTAACACTATCAAGCAGGTACAGATTTGCAGTTCCATGAAGAGAAAATGGCCCTCAACACTTATTACACCTAGAGCACATGAAAATATAGCTTCAGAAAAGCAAAGAGAGTGGTCTGAAAGGAGTAGAACACTCCCATCATAACTAGAAATAACAAGATGCAGAAGCAAAGAAGTTGGGATAAGCTGCAGGTGAGGATTAGTCACAGCAGATGTGGGGTTTTAGGAAGAGTATCATTGTGCGTCTCGGGTGTCACTGCCCACTACAAGGAAAGCTTTGAAACTGAGGACTATGGAAATCCCTTCTAACATTCCATCCTATTAAAATTGTAGGAAGTGTTTTCATTCCATTTTGAAACAACTCATGTGCATTCATGTTTAAATTTACCAAAAAGAGGGTGCTAACATTGGTTCTGATAGATGATCGCTGTTCCCTACATTTCCTTCCTTTCTCCAAATCCCTGTGCCTGCTGGTAATTCTCTTTCAGTAGTGTGTGGATTTATGAATTACCTTGCTCATCACTGCAGCTAATGACAAGGCCTGTGAGCATCCATGAAGTTACAGTGAGTCAAAAAAGAAAGAGAGCGACAGACTGTGAAGTCAATGAAACAAAAAAGGTTCCCCTCCAGGAAGTCCTTTTATGACCAACTCTTGACAAAAGGATTGCTCCACATTACAATAAATAGACAGGAGCCACGCACCAACTTAAAGGTTCGGTGTCACAAAGGAAATGGCTACCAACCCACTTCTACAGGTTGTATGTCAGCCCTGGTATCAGGTTACATTCCCACATGTAGTTCTGCGGAAATGCCAGTGATAAAACAAGTCAGATAGCTTTGGAAATAAAATAATTTTTGCTTTCTACATGCTCTCACACCAAACAGCCTATATCATAGCTAAAGTGTTGCAATATTAATTGCTGCAGTCTCATAGGTGCCCATATGTCCTGAAGTTAATTTGACTGCCTCCTGTGTAACCAAGATTGTCAAAATAAGAGACCAGAGGGATCAGTGAAACAGATGGAGTAAACTAGCTGTTAACTTCAGTATAATGATAGACCTAATCAGCTAAAAGTATCTGCCTCTTCTTCATTTATTTATTTCTTGCCCTGACTTTCAACTTTTAAGAATCACAAGTTAGTGAATAATTCATTACCAATTAAAGTGAGTGACCACCAGCATCTATTTTTTTTTTTCTTTGAAACACAAAAGTTCTGGCTCAAGACATGAATGTGTAGGGTAAAGATTTTTTTTTATAGTAGCAAAATCTAATTTAGGTAAGTGCATTATTGATTCCATCCATTTGTCAGAACCTGCAGTGGTATTGAGCTCAGCATTGCCAGTAACTAGAAATGTAATATGTATATGAAAAAAGCCAGGTGCATTGAAATTATCACTAATTTTATTAGAATTCAATAGACATTTAGTTTATTTATTTCTATTTTCAGATTTAAATGTTGCCTTTGTCTTCACCTTGATAAAAATCTACTGGAGAAAGAGAATGCCACAACGATTTATTTCACGGTCTGGTCAAGTTGCAAAGGTTAAAGGGTTTTTTTTCTTGGTGTTTAAGATGGAGTTACTACCTAAATTGCTTGGAAAATGAACTCTAGCAGAAAGACTGTATCTCTCACCCCACATCTGCAAAACACTGTGCAACCAAGACTGACACCAGTTTATAACTGAGATCCTAGGGTGTATGTTAATATTTTACTGTCAATGCTTTCAAAGAGTTATGGAGGAAGATCTAGTCTCCTCCATCTGATATTTCACTGGAAACAAGCTCACTAGCCAGTGAAAGCACTTTCCCTATGAATTGCTAAAATTCCTGCAATAAAATTATTGGTCTGACAACAATATTTCTATGGATCTTTCACAGCCTCAGGAGACTTGGGAGATGATTATTGTAAAATTAGACACTGAAATCTGTCCTGTTACTTTCAGGAAATCAAGTTTCACTACCTGGGAGACATCACATAAAGCAGAGTCAGAAAACCTCACAGATGATGTGGTGCAAGCAGTGAGACTATGACACACTTCATTTACAGACATCTGTCAGGAAGTCTATTACTATGACCACCTAAGTTTGCTAAGGTAGTGAGAGCACAGGATCACAGGATGGTAGGGTTGGAAGGGACTTCCATAGAATAACACATAGAGGTGCTCCTGTGTCTCAAAATCTAACCTTGGTCCAGTATAAAACTTCTGGTTCATATCTCAGCTTAAGTACCAGGTTGTCTTGTAAATATAGGAGTCTCGCATCTCTGAAGTTGGCATAGAAGGAGCTGTTCCTTAACTGTTCACCCCTTGTCATGGAAGCCTAAGAGTTTGTGTGTTACAGTTTCTTGCTTTCTTGTCTGAATTAAACTGACTTTTCACAAAGGAACTACTAACCATCTGGCAGTTAGACAACTCAGAGTCAAGTCAGTGAGAGAGAATTTCATACTCATATCTCAGCAATTTCAAGATCCTAGAGATAAGAACACAGAACTGAAGGAACACTGACTTAAGTGCCAATACAAGCACCTAAGATGCTACAGTGTTGAGTTGTAGCCATGTTACAGAGATACAGAACAACTTGTACCAATGGATGAACGAACCAAAACGCCTTGAGATGATAAATTTTATCACACATATTTAAATATTTATACATAAGCAAAAGTAGTAGATGTCTGAAATGGATCTGAATACTTAAAGATGCTCCCAGGTACATAGACTTTGTAAAGTCCATGCTACTTCATCCTGCCAACTACTAACAAAAACAACTAGTTTATGTTGACATAGGTAAGGCCATCAGTTATTTCTGTTGTATTCCACACAACTCTAATCTGCATTTTTATATGCAGGTGTCCGTACAAGAAGTCAGGCAAATGTTCCTACTCCACAATGAAGACTCTTCTTCCTCTTATACTAGCTACTGAGCTTCAAATGACTGGTTCCAGGTATCTGCTGAAATCAGGTCCTTGGATTAAATCACCTCAGAAAAATCTCAGTGGGGCATTATAAATAAATCCAAAAGGCCTACAGATTGTCTGGGAATTCTAAGGGAAAACAAAACCCAAAACAAACACACGCATGAAAATAACCTTGACTTGAAGTCTAATTTAACTGGTTTTCAATTCATCATCTGCCCAAGTGAAAGATATACTTTTTTCTTTAAGTATTTGGTATCTTGAGGAAGAACATTAAGGAAGAACTTCTAAACCATTAAAATGAAGTGGAAGACCATTAATTACATTTAGTAATCAATTGCAATTAGTAATATCTCATCCAACTATCACAGTGAGCTACTACTTGTAGAAATATGTAGAAAGAAAGTGATTTAAAACTATCAACTAGTTTGCATAAATTAAAAAGAACATACCACAAACCAACAGAATTCAATGAACTCTTGAAAAAATGCTAAAATCCATATTTTTTCCTGTTAAAACCATAGCCAATTGTTGAACTAATAAAACAATAAAACCAAATATTGTTTCAATTTTCTTTTACACTGACTTTATACTGTTTTATGCCTACTGGTTCCTTCCTTTGTAGTTACATGGACCATCTCTCCACTTTCTATCATGTTATGACTCCATGAAAAATGAAACCTCCTGATAATTAAGAAAAATAATATTTATTGTGCTCTTGTAGATGATGGAAAAAAGGCAAAACCTTTGCTTTAGATCAGCAATGTTCTGCATATCTCTGCCAAATTTCTTATCAATGGATCAAGGTAAGAAATTCTTGTTTCTGACCAGCTCTTCACCCAGAGATCACACTACTTTCTAAAGGATCAAGACATATATATATATATATATAAAAATAAAATATATTTGTTTCCCTTACAACCATCCCGACTATCTCTACAAGAAAGGCATTCACCTAAATCTTTTCCACTGTCTAGAGCTGGTTTTGCCCTTGAGCAGCAGCAGGAAGGAGAAGACCTCAGCATGCTGTATTGCTTCAGGATACCAAACTCACTTAGCAAAACCTGTGCCAGACGAGCTACATAACTTAAGAGATAGTTTGTAAGCAGTCAGAAGTTATACCTTCAGCTCAGGCATGTTTATTATAAGCTGCATAGGTAGTTTAACATCTGGGTCCTTTGTATAGTCCATGGGCACTACGTTTGGTGCCATTTCGTAGTATCGCCCATGTAACCTGTAAACAAGCAGAAAAAACACAGCCAATAACCAATTTTAAATAACCAATTACATTCATGCAACAGACAGGCACAAACTGGTCTTGCAGCTCTAATTAATTAGTACAGAAGTCTGAGCTCACCAAATTGCCATCTCTTTGGAAANAGTATCCAGCCTCACTGCTACTGATGCGTCACTTGAGGTGTATAACTAAGTAGTAGTTACAGTTTAAATACTTTAAAGCCCCTGTGCAACTATAATGCTAGAGCAAACTGTATTCTTGGGAGATCTTTGTCCTGAATTTAAGAAGCCCTTTTCCAGTCCGTGCCTCCATAACACACCAAATTTGATCTTACTATTCTATCTCTGGCTGACATCAACACTGACTAGTACTGCCCCATTCCATTTCACAGTTTTGTTTCATTCTCGCTGCAGTTTATTCCTCAAATTATACATTTTGTAGGCAATAAACAACTGTTTTTTTCCTGAGATGCAATTCAAGCATTTAGAAAACTAGTTTCACTCTAAAGCTTCTTATTGTGTTGACAGTATTATGCTATACTTTTGTAAGGGAGCTGGGAAAGGAAGAGTCAAAGGTCATGAAACACACAGATGCTTCTAAAGGTTTAGAAGCAGAACACCAGTACATCATAAACTTTATTAGTCTCACACACAACCTGGGAACGGACTGCACAACCATTGCTACATTACCTCCAATTGTTAACTGAATTAACTTAACAAGTGTTAATCCCACCCTTTTTTTGTTGTCTCCAAATATTCTAAGTACAAAAGCATAGCCCCAAAACCAAGAGAAATCAGCCCTATGTAAAGAAAACATCAAGTTAAGCAGGGTATAAATTTTAAAACTATCTTAGCATATTTATACTAACTGAGATGCTCACTTGAGCTAAGAATAGAAACACTGCAAGTAAAATGTCCACTCAAATGTGGAGCTCTCAAGCTATAGCTAGAGATCGCCTGCTAAGTAAAGCATTACCTGTCTAGAGGCAGTTCAAACATTGGAGAAAATTGTTCTCCTGATTTGCTAACTTCACTGATTCTAGTGATGCCCCATCCTGACAGGCAAGTGTCTAGAATCCAAGACTATCAAGCAACAGCACAAAAAGTTTGAAGAGGGAATACCTGTACCCTCACACTCAAAAACAAGGTAGAGATCAATACATTTAGCATGAATGTATGACTTGCCAGTCCTCTACAAAACAGTACATATGTAAAAAGAATAGGAAGGAAGACTGGGTAGCTGCTGTTCACAGAAACCTAGAAAATGTAGTGTCCTACAAAATATATTTTTTATCATATGTGAAAATCTTATCTTACACCTGATTTATAAACCACTTAGAGTAGAAAGAGGTCATTTTGCCTAGTCATATGTACTCAAAGTGTTATGGTCTCTCACTGGACCACATGTCCTGTTCATAAATATTTAAAAGCTATTATTTTGTGATTTATTTTCATTTTAATGAAAAACACCCTGTCTGCTTGCTAGGTATACCAACAACTGATGAGGTTAATACGTTTGCAAGAGCACAACTGAAACAACTAATACAGAAAGCAATGCCTTGACGACTCCATCTTTCCAGCAGATCCCATAAGCAACTGAGACATTTCTGATTATTGTGTGTAATGACTTTTGAGAACTAGAAGAAAATTATCTACAGGCACATTTTTGGTCATAATTATGGTGTGGCACAAAGAACACATGAAATGGAATATAGAAACATGTTTTGACTGGATCTTAGGAAATGAATGTTTTTACACTGTGCAACAAAATACTGCACCAGACAGGAAATTAAATATCCACTGATCTAAGCATATTTCAGTTGCTTACCACAGCTCGCCCTGACATTTCATAAATACTGTGTAATTCAAGATGCAACAGCCATTTCCCACCCCAGCAACTGATATCTCTGTTGTAAACAACAGCCACAAAGATCCCCCTAAACACAACAGAAAGAAACAGCCTAAAAGCACTTAAAAGAAAGTAAACCTCTCAAATCCAATTGCCATCTAAGGATTTCTTTTAAGCACTGGATACTGAAATGCTGTTCTGTCCTTAATGAAAGCAGAGCATTCATCACTGCAATGGTTGGCCATTACAGGCAGCATTTCAAAACACACTAGCTGGCAACGCCTGGTCATCTAAACTGCCAAGATTTTCTTCTCTGCTTTCTCTAGCATTAGACTTCTCTGTCTTTGCTCCATCTCCTCCAACAGGACTATGAATACAGACAGTGACATTAAGGGGGTTCTCCATAATGTCTTTCAGAAGACACAGAAAGGCTTGGAATAAAGTGGTCCGTGTTTCATAGCATACTAAGTTTATTATATTACTCTAAAATGCAAAGTATGGAATTTTAGTTCCCAATTAAAAACTCTTAGCAAATATAATCTATAAAAAAATCAAAACACTGGGTCACTTCCTTTGGGGAATGAACATATGACTGAAGTCTAAAAATGTTATGGAAAGTGTCTGTAACTGAAATGCAACCATACGACTGTTAATACCAACAAAAGAAACAGGCCAGCTCGGACTGCCTGCTCTCCTCCCACTAACTCTTCCCTTAATTCACCAAATCACTCAAAGATCTGTAGGTATGAGAGCTTTCCACCTGAGTGGATATCACACTAAAGCATCCAAATGAGTCTGTAGGAAATGGCTACCATCCAACTCCTGCAAACTGAATTACAGCAATAAAATAGTCTTTCATATGCTTTTATCTGCAGCTCTCTGTGATAGCTCTATTACACACCATGATTAGCTAATATCACAGTGAAAAAAGCCGTAAGATTTCTCTAGCTAAGGATCTAACAGAGCTGCAGAAAAGAATGCATTGTGCTGATGAAAGACACTAATGGGAACCGATTTACAGCTGAAGCTACATAGGCTTTAGCTCCCCAGGGATGCAATTTGAGGCGCACCTACTCTCTAGTCCTATAGTGCTGCTGTTGCAAATGCATAAATATATGATCTGAAAGCTGGTGAACAGATCCAGACACACCTATATTCCTAAGTCTGTCACACAGAGAAGCAGTTGCCATAGCTCCAAGAAAAGGAGGTTCTTAAATCTGAGGATGAGAAAGTGAGGAGGGGCCTTCACAGCTGCTAACATTGTCAGGCAAAGTACTTTCAGAGTTTCAGATTTATGCCATACACTCACAAATGGCTTTTCTAGCAACAGTTAAATGTTGCACATGGTAACTAAGGCATAAATCTCTGTACTGCGGCAACTCCTCAGTGAATTACTGCCTCCAACGCTTGCAGAAGTTTAGAATGATCTATTAGATAAAGGACTCTGCCATATGAAGCTGAAACCAAAAAGACTGGAAATTTGGTGCCACATCTGAAGACACCAGCTGAGAGTCTTGGACAGAAACTGGAGCCCCCTTGTCCTGTCACTGGGCTCCATCTTCACTGCATCTTCCATGTTCCATCTCTCTCATTCTTCATGTAATGGATTCTCCAGTCTCTTATCCACTTCAGTGGCTCTATGCCAGGCTCCAGCAGTTTCATCTCTCCTCTACACTGGGGTGCCCAGAACTAGAGACAGTACACCTGTACTCTAGATTCCATACAGATGGACACTGATAATTTTGTCCTCATCTGAGCCTAGCAAAACAAGTGCATCCTGACTAAAATAATAAAAGGAATGTTTTATGGTACAAGAGATGGAAGAATTGCTTAGAAGTCTTTTATTTTTCAGTCACAGAGGACAGAGAAAGGTTACCGGCGATGAGAACAGAAACATAATTAACAAGATCAATAGCAGCTTCAGAAGATGTTCTTCTTGTATGTAGTTTCTTGCACAAAATTCAGGAAGACTCCAAGGGTATAAATTTCTCCCAAGCTTTACTCTCTCAGCAGATGCTTCCCTCCCTACTCCCCACACCCCCAAGCTGTGAATATGAGATTTTTCCCTTTCTGCATATAAACCCCAAATTTTCTTTGAAATACAGGATGTGTCAGAAAAACAGGAGCCACGTTCTAACTCCTCCTTCCCCCATCTGCATAGCAACATACTCCACAGGGAGATGCATCTCAAGCAGTTTGGTGCATTTGCTCCCATATAAGGAAGGCTTTCCACACATTAGGAGGAAACCATTGCTTATCTCCTCAGTTTAATTCTCAGGTAGATTTCAGATTTTAAAGTCTAGCATACAGCTGGATTGACTAGACGGACTTCTCTGCACAACACCTTTCACCTTACCTGTCAAAAACATGTTAAAGAACAGGCAGAGAAGAGAATGCTGCAGAATCACTAATAATCTTCTAAAAAACAAAAAAAAGTTCAAAGGTTTATTGACTGTCCAGATGGTCCCCGGCTTCGTAATTTAGTGCTAAATCCTTTGCAGTTGCCTAGCTAGGTTAAGGCAGTCTCAAGCTATACAACATTAATTTACAGATTTTTGTGCTTTTTTTGGCTAGAACTGACATCAAAGAACACCTGCATCTGAATACTTGGGTATTTGCCAAATTGTACAAGTCTACAGGGAGAAATAGAAACTGATGGGCTGGATAGCAGAGAAGCATGATCACTCAAGTAACAGCTTGTCTGACACAAAATCTGAGCAGACTACAAAACTGAGCAAGAGAAATATTGCTTTGCTAAAGACAATTCAACTATTTGTCTATTTGTTCCCTTTTACAATGACAACAAAGGTGCATTATATAAACAGATTCATTGCTATGAATAAAGTGTTTTTCCAACCACTCTTCATATGACTTATCCCCCCTCTCTTATTCCTAATTGTCTCTGCTGGATGTTTTCCAGTAGACCAAATATTTTTAAATAGTGATGCCCAAAACTAGGCAGTCTGTTCCTACTGAGGTTCCAAAAACACTGTCTGGAATGGCATTCTCCCATTTTATATACAATGCTGAGGTTAAAGCACCCTAGAACCACACCTCCCTTCTTTTACAATAACATCAGGGGGATGGTGGGTTGTGTTTGTTAAAATTTAGCTCACTGTGATTAGTTCAAATATGCACTCACTCAAGTTTTTTTGTTGCACTGCGTTCTAAACTTGCAGATTTTCTTTGTTCTTATTACTTGACTACACAAATTTCCTGTTGCACATTCTGGATCTAATAATTTCTCTAGTATATTGAGCATGGCTGAAACGGTTATTCTTGGTTTTCATAGCATCTGCAGACCTCTGCACCACTCTTACATATTTTCTAACTATGTTCAGTAAAAGCTCAGCCAAGAGGTCAGTGGACTTAGACAGGTAGAGAAGGACTCACAGACAGAGGAACATACAAAAGGTTCAGATATGGTGCACCTGTCTTTTTTCATTTATGCACAGGACTAGCCACTTAAAAGAAGAGCTGTGGTTTTAACGAGTCCACAGTGGTTGCTTCTAAGCACATTCTAGGCATTAATAAACTGATTGTCTACCAGTGTGTTCTGACACCCTTCCACACAAAGTTATGTCCTGGAGTAATGCATGCTGGTATAATTTCAGCATTCTCCTTAAGAAAAGTCAGGTGAACACCCTAACACATACCCCCCTACCTACAAAATCAGCAGCAGCTCTAAACATCTGCCAGCTGTCCTATACGTATTTTAGATAATGTTTTTAGCATGTGGTAACACAAATATGTCTACATTACCCAAAATTATTTCACATCTTCTTGCCCTAGGCTCATGAGTGAATCCTCTTCATTGTGTTAAGTACTGCTCAAGATTAATTTTCATAAAGACTTAAGAGCATATTTAGGTTTTCTGGAGCTATGAGACTATCTAATGCCAATAGCGATCAATGGTTTCTATTTTCCTCTTTCACCAGGCATGCCTGTCTCTGCTGGAGTCTATGTACTACTTCCCCACCACCACCTCCCAGATGTACTTCCATTATTCTGTGGTCATTCCTTCTTCACCTTAAATTCATACATTCTACTATTCCCTTTGCACATTGTCCACACCCAATCACAAAAATGCATCCTTCACTCCTTTGACTGCAGCCTATGTTTATCTTGGCTTAAGCTGATGCTGGAACCAAAGGCTTACACACTGAAGTCAAGTTAATCCATCTAACACCTTACTAGTACTGAAACATTCCATCTTGCTCCTCTCTTCTTCCCTCATTTTCAGCAGTATTTGTTCACCCTGGCTTTTGTTCCAGCTTTAGCACTCATCTGATCCCTAAGAGATCTGATGGAGCTCATTAAACTAGCAGAAAATACATTCGTTGTTGTTTGAGCCATTTTTCCCATAGGGACAGAAAAAACACTCTGCTATTTCATCTAATTGTAATCTCATATTGATTTACATCAGTGAAATCAATCTCAATTGGAGATGCCATATGTATCCCTTCATCCTCACCTACATAGATGTGCCCCTTCCCTTGTGTCTTGGCTAATACTCACGCAAATGGATGGTGAGCCAGCCAGGGTAGCTGACTTCAGCCAAAAAGCTATTCACTTTTTTTTCTGGCAAGGTTACTGCTTGTTGGATTGTCTCACTGACCTTTACAGCTTCACGAGAAACTCAGTTCAGCCTGAACAGAACTGAACCTGCACTTCTTCATATCACATCTGACAGTATTCTGCACTATTTGCTTCCTTCTTAACCAAGATGGAGATATGTTAAATCATTAAGTGCTCATCAGCAAGAGCTTCATAACACGCTTTATTCTCACTTAGCAAAACCTGCCTTCAGACACATAGAAATACCTTGACTGTACTGCGTTCCTTAGACAGCAATTGGTACTCCACAGTTTAAGTACGGTAAAGGAGTGGTATTGATTGCATTACTGTCTGCCATATCATGAACTGATTATGGACAGAGGCTCCCAATAAGCAGAAGCATCGCAGTGTGAGGAAAAGGCAGAAGAGGAAAAACACTTCCAAGTGACTATTCCTTCTCCCATGACTTTAAACCTTTACAGACATACTCCCATTGTTTCATTCTTGTAAGCATTTTACATCACATAAATATTCAGCTTTGCATTCTGTACTTCTCAAACAAAGCATTTATTTTTCACCACCCATTAACTTAATCTCTTACCCCAAGAATATCTATTTTTCACGATCACATCCTACGGTTGCACTCTCACAAGTATTTTTAGGGTTGCTCTTTTTAGTACAGATAAGATGCAAAGTCATGCAGGCAATGGTTCCTTTATTTCCCATACATGGTTCATAAGCAATTAGGTTTCCTTTAACCTAACATAAATAACACAATTGAGTCTAAGTGCAGGCTTTGTTCTCTTCTCAGAAAACAGTTACAAAATATAAAATATATTATTAGGCACCCACAGTACTCAGGCTGATTTCCATTACAAGTTTCTGACTGGAAGAAGCTACACTGCTGTTTCACAATAAATTGTAACAGCTTGGGGCATTATCACTGGCATCAATCATGCCCTTCTATGTTATGTAAGACAGAAAACAAACCAAGACAAAATTATTTACTTACATGTCTAGGGGAAACAGCACTTAATACGATCTACCAGGGTTGTTTTAAGTTAAACACTATTATCCACACTAAGCACTCCACTGTTCATTTTTTCTGTTTAAATAAGCAGGTCCACGAGGTGACATGAACATTTCTTAGAGATACCATAAGCCTCAAAAACTATCCAGAATCTTTTTCACTGCTGTAAAATGTAAAAGCTATAACTATATATAGTTTTAGCATGCTACAGGCAAAAGAAGTTCCAGTTATCCTTACCACACAGAGTTTCCAATCTGAAAAGACAAGAAAAAGGAAATAGCCTGACAGTTGGCACAAAATAGTAAGTGTGGGTAACACAGACAAACGATGGTAGCAAATTTGTCAAAGGTGCTCAGTTGCTTGGATAAACTGGAGATTCCAATTCCCCTATATCTATTTCTAGTCTGATAGTCCTTTATCATGCCACTAGTCCCACAGGACAGTGTTGCGCTCTTAAAGTAAACTGTGACATGGTTTTACCATTCCTAAAGGTCCTGCATGCAACACACTCAGAGGTTTTGGATACAGCATGCACTAAAAACCAACCCCAGAATTCTCTTCTATAAAATACCTGCAAATCTTGATGATTTCCCGTTGTGATTTTTAACACATTCTGAAACCTGTGTTTCAGTACCCTGATATCAAACTTCCAACATCAGTTATCTCAGTCCCACATGTCAATAAAAACTGAAGAATGTATGTAGGGTTTAGGACAATTCTGTACACAAGTATCTCTTTCTTTCATCCACTTTTAATCTGCTTCTCCAAGCTGGACATTGCAAACTCATTTGCTACAAGTGGGTTTTTTTGTTCAACACAACCCAAAGAAAGAACAGAACTTGGTGACTTGTCATTTCACAGCCAGGTTGTGCAAAACAATAAATTACAGAATCACAGAAACATTCAGGATGGAAAAGACCCTCAGGATCACCAAGTCCAACAGATAACTCTACTCTACAAGGTTCACCCTAAGCCATGTCCCCACACATCGCATCCTGGTGGTTCCTGTTTGCCCACTGTACAAAGACAGATTGTATATCAAGGTAGTGATGTGAAACAGAAAAACAGGATTTGCTGATTTTTAAAAGCCTTAAAAGGTGGCTAAAGGTCTGGTTTATATAGGAAATTACACTAAATTACACTAAACCATCAGAGATTTTTTTTTTCTGGCTTTATAATGCATAATACACAAGGACGTCTTTTATTCCATATCAAACTGCTAGAAGAAATTATAATACAGGAATATCACTGAATTCTTTCTGATATCTAAACCACAAATTCCCTGTTATTATGGACTTGCAAGTGCTTTTCTGAAGAACTTGTGGTAACAGTCCAGTTACTGCCAAAACCAGTGTTCCATGGCAAAACAAACTGTTGTATGTTTACAGAGCATACAACGACCATTCATTTCTATTCACACTGCACAGCTTTCTGTAGAGGCCCATAGACACAGAATGACATCTCTTTCCAGCTAACAACTGTTCACCATTCCTAGAGTTTTGCAGATGAGGAATGCTTTGCTGCAGAAGATACAGCTGTGCTATGGTAGTCACTTTTGTGAAGTCCTGACTCACTTTGAGGATACCAGTACTCTGTTAAAGCCAGTTTGCACTAAGCTTATCTTACCCTTGGGGCCAGCTATCACCCATTCACCATCCACATTCTGACTCATTCAGTCACATCACCACACATCAAGAGAAAGTACTCTAACAACGTGACTAAATTTTAAACCACATAAAAATCTATTCTGAGTAAACAATGTTCTCTTACTGATATAAGTGAGCAGAAAAGCACCAAATTCCTTTCCTAAAATGACACTGCCTTTCAGCTGTTCAATGGCTTACCCCTAAAAAAGTCTGTGATCTTGACCTTACATCATAATCTGTTTCCTTAGACACACTTACCTACTCTAAGTGTACCCTAAGTCCAATCCTACGTGCATTTCATGCAAAGTAAGTATCTTCATTTGGTTTCCTCACAATTAGGAAAAGAGATTTAGTCCCTTCCATATAAATCAAAGGAAAAAATATTCAATGCCATTTACTTACCTCAGGATTTCTTTCCGAGTGAAGAACGTGCAATCCTATTAAAAACAAGAAGTATTATTGTACTACAGAAAAACAACTCCAAGTAATTGTTTTTCAACATTTTGGAAGGTATCATTGATCTGTCAGAAAAATATTAAATATACCATCTGTGTATCATCTGCTTTTGACTCAGAAAACACTATACGTTACAAAATAACTGAAATATCCTAATGACTCCACTGTGGAGCCAGAAGACCTGAAAGAAAATTAAATCAAAACAGTGAGGTGTAGGCTGAAACATTCAACACATGGATCTAGAAATATATAAATAACAAATAAATGAAGAAAACTATCTTCTAATTTGGAGTACTCTTCTCTTAAATAAGTATACAACCTTCATTATTAGATCAGTTGGTCTTTATCAGTTATTAACTCTTTTGGCTAACAATTACTTTGCACTGTGGTTATTTCAGCAAAGACTACAAACTCCAATATGTTAGGAATGTGGATAGGACAGTCCCTGCTCCAAAAACTGTTCAGCTTTCCCTGTGCTATCCAAGAATTGGAAATAACTTACTGGAAAGCAAAGCAGAGTTGAACATGACAAAGAGATTACAATCAATCAGAATAGTTCTGTGGTGGGACTGCATTTACACTGGTTTGAGTCACTCCATACGAACATCAGCATTTTGCTAGGAGGATTCATACTCTTTACAAAAGAACCATACTATGAGTAATGAAATCGTTTGCATTTCACGTGTTTCTACATTAGTCACAAAAGTTACATTTTCAGGTGCTGTTAGGAACCATAATCATCAGACCATCCCACTAACAGAAATCTATCTCCTAATCCCCAGTGATGGTAATGCAATATTGGATGGTCAGTTAAGAACATTATTCAGGTGAAATTCAGAGAATATGCATCTCTTGTCTTATAACTAGTGGCTGATGAGGCTGTACATATGGGGAACAAAACCCAAATCACAAAATTCTTCCTGATTATCCACCTCTCTCAGGCCCATGCGATGTGCCATGGCATTTGCTTAGGAATTCGGGTCTCAGTAATTTTAATCCTTCAAGGCCAACATAGTTTAAACAGATCACATATTTATATCAGTTAGTGACCAGACAACAACGTGACATTTGGTAAATGACACTGAGGAGTAAATGCAAGTAGTATGACTCCTCCAGTCCTGTTTTTTCATCAATCAATAAAAAGCATTTCTCTCCTAAGCTAAGAATCTCTCTGGCTAAATGCCTGCTCCTTCCAAGGTGGGGACAGCAAACAGCAAATGATCACAACTAGCAGAAACAGCCAAACAGCTCGTCTTGGGTATTCAGGTATGCCGTCATTCCTGCATAGTATCAATTACTGAGTTTGCTTTCTCCCCTCTATATAAAGTGGCAGAAGGAGGTCTTCCTTTAGTGTACTGTATAGCAGGATAGTGTTACAAGGCACAATAGGAAGCACCTTGTGAGCTGCTGACACTGATGTCACATTGTCTAGAACTGCATAAAGTGAAATAGGAGCCAGCAGGTTAAGTCTTCATTAACTGCAGCACAGTCAACACTTACAGTCAAACTGTCACTTAAGGACGCTTAATTCACTAAGGCAAGGCAGGTGCAATCTCACCAACAACTGTAATGCACTCAGCAGCAATTGTCCCCTGATTATATAGGCTTGAGAAAGCAACAGGCAGTTACTTCACTAGAAATCTGACAATTGATATGTAAATTGAGAGAAAAGATTTAAAAAGGAAAATTAACTTTTATCTCATAGAAAACAGGCAAAAAATGCCATTAAAAGACACATTAAGAGGTCTGATCGTGAACCTCTAGTGCTAAAGGTCCATGTAATTTCATTAGGTTTTGAGTCACCTCATGTCTTGCTCAACAAACCCTATTATCTGACTTTAAAAAAGAACAAACCATTTAGTAATATAATCTAAAAAAAAAAATAAATTATCAAAGACCTTCATAATCCAAATAGTTGCAAGTATCTGCCAGACCACTGCTACTGACTGTAGCATTCCAATTATGCCTACCAATTACATGGAATTGTGTGTTAGGGACCAGTGGTGTCCAAAAAAAAAAAAAAAAAAAAAAAAAAAAAAAAGCAACACAGGTACATGAAAAAAAAATCCAAACACAAATATCCCCTTGCAACAGCTTTGCAGACCTCTAGCACACGTCATAAAGCTACAAAGAATCAGAAGGCCACAAATTAATTGTGACCTGGTTTATGGTTTTGATCCACAGCAAGACCATATACACCACTTTGGAAATGCCTTACAATTAAGGAGCCTGCCCGGACTCAAACAGCCAATGTAAAAGCCATGCCTGGAGGCTCTTTCTGAAAGGGAAACCCAGACATCACTAGTGCTTCTTAACGTCTCATTCCTGCCTCTTCCTTTAGACAGACTTCACACAAGTATAACAAAGGGAGAATGCTGATAGAAGGAACTAATGTGTGTAGAAACTAAGCTAGCCAAAAATAGATTAATTTCCAGCTTGGATCACTTCTTTTTAGTGGCTTAGAACACAGTGCAGGCAGTGCTGGGACAGGAGATGAAGCAAAAGCATATCTACTGGTGGCAGGACTGCCTTTTTATTCTTTTTGAAAATGCCACCCTCAGCTGGACTGAAGTTGCGACAGAACAAGGGACTAAGCAATGTAATTATATTTTATAGATGCTGGAATGCCAGCAATTTAATTCAAATTTAATTAAAGACTTTTGGGCAAAGAAACACGGGGGTGAATCATCCAATTTTCCTCTGGCAACTTCATTCATACAGAAAACACACTATGATGGGCAATAAATAGTATACTAACAAGTTCAGCTAACTCACTCATAAGAAAAGGTGAAGTAGGTCCTGGAAAGCATTAATCATTGATATATGTGATGACATTCACCTTGCTTCCAGTCACACATATCATACAACACATTTGCTATTATATGAACTGTATTCAAGTTTGCTATGAACTTAAAAAGCATTCTGTCTGAACACTGAAGCCACTGGGAGCCCTACTAGAAAAGCACAAACTAAGTACTGAATAAAGTTTTCCTACTTCTAATTCCAAGATTTCTGACAGGAATTTATCCTAAGCGTTATTGTCTCTATTTCGAATGCTATACAAGAACCAGTTACAGGAAGCCCTTTTGTGGCTTTTAGGTTATTTAGAGTAGAGGCTTTGCCTTCAAAGGGCTCCTGCTCCAGCACCTGAGAAAATATGTGCTCCTTTTCCAAGATCAACAGTCCCACCCTGTCCTTGTGCTCTTAATCAAGCTAATTAGAAGTCTGTTACAGAGGATCACTTTTGTTTTTTTGGAGGCAAAATAATGCCTAACAAATCTCAATTATCCACTTAACTTTGTTATGTCCAGCAAAGGGGATAAAAATAAAGCAAACAGAAAATTTCCCATTGATTTAAATGAGATTATTAGCTTGTATAACGTGACTTGGTTCTCAGATCTGGCATATAGGTGGTTTAAGTGTTTCTCAAAATGTTTTGCAGGGAAGATTCAGAAAGCTGAGGCCCTTCAGTTCTGTGTGTGGTTGGTAGTATCACTTTCTGCAAGTTATTCAACATTGCTTGTTAAGTAGGGTTAATAGCCCCAGTTCTTAAAATTTGCCTTATAAAAGCACAGAATGTATAGGCTGGAAGAGTTCTACTTGATTTCCTGTGTCAGATGAAGGTAGGTTTAGTACAAAACAGACTGAAACATGGTGCTCCTCTACCTTCTCCAACAGTCAGTAAGACTTCACTGCAAATTCCTAGAGCAGTTCTGCTTTATGTTTAGCTCTACAGAGATTTGGGGGGAAAAAAAAAACCAACAAAAAACCAAAAAAAAAGCAGGATAAAGATAACTGTGCTGAGAATGCTGATACTGATTTATCTAAAGTGTACATATGGAGTATAACATGAGGGATGGCTCCAAAGCCAGACCACATGTCATTTGTTCTGTTGGATCTACTGCCAACACAAGAGCACAGCCTGTGCGCAGGCTATGAATGGCAGAATGTACTGAATGAAAGATCATCACTCGTCAGTTTGGGACACAGGTATCACTGTGCATGAAGCAGTTTTCTAATAAAACTCATTTCATGTCAATAAATAACACACTTCTTGGTAGAAGAGATGAAGACTGGAGAAACGACAGAATGAACGAACGGCAAGCCTCAAGTATGCAAAACTACTGTGAAATAATTTCTTTAACCCATTAAATGCATTTCTCCTCTAAGACAATACATATAGAATTTTGCCTTTTATATGGCTGGTTTCACAAAGGCAAGTTTATTCTGATCCTGCAACAGCTCCACTAGAAACTTTCATAAACAAGGAAAGAATATAAATGCCTTATCAATACCGAACCACTTCAAATTAGAAAAAGTCTCAGACAAAAGGCAGCAAGACACAGACAAAGTAAACCTATGACTAACAGGAATTTAGACAATATCCTTGAGCAAAACAGATTAGATTAATACAGTTATTTTACTAAGCAGCTTTTAATACAAGCACTAAATGATGCAACATTTTTAAGTATTAGCATTTTGAGCAAATTATTTCAGAGGTTTCATTTTTTAAAAGCATCATTTATCTTTTGGTCTGTGCCAAAAGTATAAAATGTGTGTGAGAACATTCAATCAAAACACCATAAAAACATAAGCCTATGAAGTAACCAAAAAATTCTAAGTTAAAAGATGCTGGGAAGAAGCAAATGACTTCTTTTATCAGACCTATTTTATGAACTCTATTCTGATAACAATTTACAGAAGCAATACTTTCATTCTAGTTGTCACACACGCTAGTATAAGGATTTGTGCAAGGCTGAGTCAGCAAACTATCTAGGTATTTTCAACACTGGAAATGTATGAACAGGTACTGGAAGCCAGTGAGACTAGCACCAGTCCTTAAGTTGCTTAACTGTTCAAGTACTTCAATAAATCCAAACTGAAAGACTAAACAACCCTGTCACAGTTAGTATCTGTATTAATACCAGTATTTGCATTTGGATTTCACCTTTTTAAAATGCAGGTTGCGTCAGAATGGCAATGGAGATTTTACCATCCAGCCTATCTTTATTTGTCATAGATGTTTCAGAACTACCACAGCACCGTTCCAGGAAGAATGTGCAGCCATGAGAACCAGTTTATTTATTTACACTACAACGTAAGAATAAAACAGCTAGACATTAGCAAGGACTGAGGAAAAAACAAACTCTCAACAAAATAATTTTGCTTAATTTATACAATCACCAAATGGTAACATGATACCAGAATCTTACTCATGGGTAATATCACAAAAGCTTTGCTCTGTAATTTACACATTAACAGAAATACTCTTACCAAACTGAAAATACTTTTCAGAGATCATCCTCATAAATCTATGATGAATGCACTTTTTGTATTCTTGCAAAGGGTTCATTTTCATCAGAGATCCTGATTAACTCAAGCACAGCTTTTTAAATCAAAGACAGCGTGATGACCTAGTCTGACTTTACAAATGGCATTTCTTGACAGATCATAATACAACTTCTTCCATCTGGCTTCACATAACTCTTGTGCAACAGAATTGAACCCCACTTTGACTAGAATTTTAATGATAAGACAGCTCTGCAATAGGTAAATTCTTGTGTAAAAGAAACAAGTCAATATTCCATATTACTAGGTGTTATTGCAATAGTGCCACTAAGACAGCCAGGATAAACATGAGTTTGTTTTGAGGCTACAGGAAATAATGTAAACAACCCCATTAATAAATACAGACAACGAGAAACAGCTTGCAATAAACCCAGTAATTACCTCATGTAAAATATTAGTGCCTTATATTCTCTAGGTTGTGTGCATTAAGAAAAAAAATAGAATCAAATTTGTATCAAGTTCAGATGACTTACCTGAGTAGCCCCAGAAATTGTAACAAGATTGATTGAACAGTGCAGTAGTTTGTTCCTACCCAAGCAGACTGACACGCATTTCCTGCTTGTTGTAACTGTTTGTCAGTCAGAAATGCAGTATACTGAGGCCAACATCTAGCTCTGAAGTTGCATTATTATATACTTGTATTTTCTATTGCTTCAGCATAAAAACTCTAAAATTCCTGTTCATTTTCTTTTCTCATTAGGACACTGGACATCCAAAATTGGGAGACAACTTGTAAAAGTTCCGTTTTACAACGTTCTTGGATTTAAAAAGAGCATGTCTTGCTGCTGTCTAACCAAGGCAGACCTTGGTAAGATTTTGCATTTAAGATTAAAAGAAGAAATTACAGAAAAACAAACAAACCATCCAACCAGTCATGCTCTAAGGGTGTAAGAAGAAATCATCCTCAGAATGCTTTTTCTTACAGGGTTAACTTTAAGTGAGGTCAGTTTCAGTGAGGAAATAAATGTTTGCAAAAGCCTCATTTCCAAAACATTTCCCTGATCTTATGATAATTTATAAGCTATCAGCTAGAACAATAACAGGTGATGCCATTTTAACCACAGCATATATTACCGGTGTTTAGAGCTTCTCAGTCTTTAATTTGCCTCTACCTTTTTTGAATTAAAAAAAAAAAAAAAAAAAAAAAAAAANAGGCATCTCTTCTACAAAGTTTTCAACTGGCCACTCACCATCAGCCTTCACAGACACGATTTAAAACACTCAGCTATTAAAAAACATGGAGGTCATCTCGAGGGTGACCAGATTTACAAATATTTCATTTAATTGTAAAAGTTCTGTTAAAAGCTGATTCCTCAATATGACAGTTTGTATGCCAAAAAGATGTTTATAGATGGGCATTTCAGAATGTTTTAGACAAATCAAATCAGGTCACTGTATCTCATTAGTATCGTACTAATGATCTGAGATTTCTGTATGCCAGCTCTTCAAGCAGGTGATTTTTCTGCTGCTTAATCTTTACTCCTGAGAATCAAGGCCTTGTATGAAACCACGTGGGTTTACTGCACTTAAAGGACATTAACAGCTCACTTTTCCATCTCAGTGTCTCCTATGGAACAAATGCTTAAAACACAATGCATTAAAAAAAAAAAAAACAAAAACAAAAACAAAACAGTACTGAAGTAGCATTTCTGATTCAGAGCATTTGTGGAAAACAGAAAAATGGTGTAAGTTACAGATAACGCAACGTCCAGAAACACATTCAAATAAAGAAATGATAAACCTAACCATGACTGGAGTGAGGTTTTGAACTGCCTTCTAACAGACTTGTGGTAAAGAAAAAAAAAACCCACACCAACAAACCAATCAACACCACCCCAGCCATTTTACAATAAGGTTGACTTTTTTGCTTCAGCCACACAGATATTGGCTGACTGCACAATGGGGTTACAGACAGGCACAACAGACTGTTGCAAAGGGGACCTTGGTACAAAGTGGTCTATTTTGGTTCTGAGGACCCAGGAACATAGCTGATGGTTCAAAAAAAATGACAGACCTGTATTTTAAAACCTAAGGAACTATTACCCATTCTCTTTTTCTGTTCCGAAGGAATTCCATAAATGAGGAAATGAGAGATAAGACAGCAAATGCCAACTCAGACAGCTCTGTCTATATTACAGCAACTGCATATTGCCCCATAAGGCAGGGGAGAGGCAAGAGCTCTGTGTGGACGGTTACTGCAATAAGCCCAGGATTTCTCTGTTTAGAAGATCCAAGAGGTACGCAGTCACTAAAGACTCAGAGGTAAATTGCTATCAGATCAAGGACTTGATCTGATTGCTCACTTCATGGGGCTAACATACCTTCCTGACAAATTCTGGAGATTATTATCCCGGAACTTCTTATTTTATTGTACTTCCCATACATAATAGGTATATTGCTAGTCAAAAACTATCTAGCACCAAACTAATGAACCACAATGTGCCTGCAACAGAGAAATCCCGTAGGCTGGCTCAATCCACTGGGCCTCAGGACTGCCAGGCTT
The DNA here is from genome assembly GCA_013396675.1 of Eubucco bourcierii. Taxonomy (NCBI): domain Eukaryota; kingdom Metazoa; phylum Chordata; class Aves; order Piciformes; family Ramphastidae; genus Eubucco; species Eubucco bourcierii. Next base: position 39,791 of record VWZE01010280.1, read on the forward strand.
TGAGATCAATTACCCAGCATTACAAAAGGCAGGGGCTGCAAAAGCCATTAGAGAAAGGCAATTTTTACATGAAGAGTAGTGAATTAGGGATGACATTTCAGCTCTTGCATTTGCCAGTTTATGCCATGAAGATAACATTAATTGCATTTGGATTTTGTTTTGTTTCACTGCAGTTGGTCTCTGTTCTGTGTTTACTTTTATTGGTAGTAGGAAGACAGACATTGGTGTTTTGCAGATATTTCCCTCTTGCCTATCTATCAGGGATATAAAAAGCTTTTCTGGATCTCAGTAAGCTGAAGACAACTAACTGAGTATAATGTATTACAGTGACAGACTGCTGGTAAGGGTAAGATGTGTGACAAAGACAGAATTAAAGAAGCTCCATTTTCCCATTCACTACAATAACAAGGAAAAGGCTAGGAACTTACTCAGAGCATTTACTTTATGTCTTATTTTCAGCATACCTTAACATTTTAAAGCATTTTTAACATATATTCCTACCCTGCCTCTCCATGGATGAATATCTACACCTTTGAAAAGTTCCTGTTAGCAGTAATTAAAAAAAAAATTAAATCAGTTTTTAAAAAATTTAAATCATTTTAAATCAGTTTCTTATTTAAGAGCTTGAGTTAAAGTTTCTGAAAATAAGTTGTTCACTTTTGCATGCATTGGATTTGTCCCTTCATTATCAGGAGAAACTAAATGTTCATTTCCTGTACTGTTAATGCTGCATTTATCATTTCATGTAAGAGAAGAGAGCAATGCAGCCAGCCCTGTCAGCATCTCATAACTAGTCAGCTCTCACCTGCTTTAGCATACTCCTAGTCAATATGTTGTCTCATGGTACTACCAGAAACTTGTCCAAGGTGCCCACGGTACAGAGTGCTCCCTGCAAGCCACATCAGAAAGACATGCAGTGTGCTGAAACACAACTGAAAACTGGACAACTATTTTTTTTTTTACCCCATGAAAAATTCAACTGATGTGATGTGAGGTCAACAAAGAAATGCCAATCAGATATCCCAATCAGATATCCCTGGAGATAAACTGCATACTTACTGTGTCAGGGTAAGAAATTGCCATCCAGGAGTGGATGAATGCAGAATGATACCTATTCTAGAATTACAGTGAGCATATTTCTATTACTCATCATTAGGAAAGTGAAAATAGACAAGATCTTTTCTGTCTGATTTAATTTCCCCTCTATTGCCATCAAAGCTATCAGGGAGACAAAAAGGTGGTTATTGATACACTTTCTTCTTTATGAAACTCTCAATAAAAAGATTCCTCTAAAAACTCCCACTGTCAGCTAGTCACAGCCTTTATGCTGCTTCTCAGTACAGACACTGAGGATCTGACTCCTTTCCCTGAATACAAAGAAGGAAATTAAACTGAGTATATTCAACGACCCAGTCTTAGAATACTGTTACAATTGCTGGAAGGAACAGTACAATACATGCATGTACGCATGTGAAGTTTTCATTGGTATTTGGAAAATAAACACTCCCAAACCCGAAAAAGGCACTACACAACGTGAGTATTATTCTTTTCCTTTCCCTAATGAAAACTAAGGTATCTTACCTGGTAGGCATCTAGCTGTTCATCAGTAAATATCGTTTGCTTATTACCCATCTTAATTGAGGAATTCTTCCTCTATGCAAATGCATCCCATTGGAAATAGCTGGATTCCTCTGTATTGTAGGCATTTAGAGCAGGTATACTTCGGCAACGTGCTGAAAAAATACCAAAGCCCGCATTGAACTGGTTTTGACTGTACCTCTCCAGTAAGTGAGGGCGCAGCACTGAGAAGTCTTTGTAAAGGCTTCAATGTGCCGGGAAGGAAAGCGTTAAAATCTCGGGCAGGTATCATCCAAAAACGGTGATGCCATTCTCCTTTTATCAGATGCTCTCCCAAGGAGCGTCCGGAGCTTTTAGCATACAGACCCAGAGCAAACGGTCCCAGCAGTCACTGGCTCCCTGCTGCCCCGCTGTGCGCTCGGCAAGTGCAGGCGTCGCTGCTCGGCACCGTCCCGCTCTGGAGCAGCTCTGCGTCAGTCCGCGGCGCTGGGTAGCGCAGCCGTGCTGCACACGGCGCCGGCCGAGCCCCCGAGCACGGCACGGCCGTGGACTCACGGCAGGTGGGAGCGCAGCCTAGACACTGCCCTGCTGACAACCTTAAATACGGCTGGGTGGAGGCGCAGGGATGCCCAGCGTCTGCACAACATCACGAGGAGCAGCATGGGCTTCCCAACGAACCCTTACGTCTGCAACTGGGGCTGTCACCAGCCTCGGCTACCAGGGATGCGAGCTTCTGCTATACCAGAAGTGCCAAACTCCCAGGAACGCCAGTTAAAGCAAGTGTTCCATCTCTCACTGATTAAATAAAAAACCATCAGGAAGATGAAAGTACTTGAAACAGACCTCAATCTGACTCCTTCGTCTTCAGCGAGCAGAGCTGGAAAGAGTTGGCACAGCCTACAGCACAGGTGGAAAGTACCACAAGAGGGCTCACAGTCTAGTTTATGAAGGAATACAGTGCCGTCCCTTATTTCCAGGAAAGCTGAATTATTAAATAAATAACTACAAGGATATGGAAGAAAGCTGTAGGCAGAAAAAAGAAAATCCAAACACTCAAACAAAAGTATACTACCCAACATCTGGAGATAGATAAACTCTTATAACACTGGCAGGAGGACAGCTGAGTAAGAAAGGATGAGAATAGGGAGGAAGACCTTCTAGGAGTAAGTTTCTTTGGACTGCTCACTTCCTCTTTGTGCACAGAGGAACAGGAGAGGTTTAAAAATATCTCATAAAATTCCTACTTTACAGCTCTGCCAATTATTGTTATTATTGTTACAGAAGACAAAATGTTTAATAAGGCACTTGAAGAACATGTACTGCTTTCCTCCTACTGCTTCTAATGATCCTGACCTTTTGAAAAGAAAACTCAAATACTGGGTTTTGAGGGTTTCACTATACTAGCTACATCTTCTCAAGCATCCTGTAGTAGTAATTGTATTTCACTGCATAATTATCTTACTATACTAAGTGGGTAATTTAAAAAAAAAAAAATATACAGACTCTTTCTCACTCCTGTTTGTACATATCAAAGATCAGACAATTTTACTGTTTGTTCTGTTTCACTTCTATTTGCATTTATCAGGTTAGTTTTATTTGCCAGTTGGGTGTTAAGCAATACTTACTACCAGCAAGAGTTACTGCAACAAATCAATACTTTTCCATGTGTACAGCAATAGATGACCTTAACGGTATCAGTACCAGCCTCTCATCACACTTTGTTGTATTTGAATTTCTCTAAACTGTTTCCCAAAGAAGGTGATTTTAAGCTATTTAGCAACACATAGCATGTATCTTGCAATCAGCTGCAAAAGAAGTTTACTAAGGAGAGGAGTAAACATACTATAGTACTGCCATTACATTGTCCATTGCACCAGAGAACATGGTTAAGTACCCAGAGTTCATCTGCTTTAAAAGTTTCATTTATGGAGGTGAAAATACAGTATTAACCATGAACACCAGATGGAATCTTTTACAGCAAGATGGCTGTCCACTGCAGTAAGTCAGCTCCCACCTAAGGCACCATCTGACCACAGCTGCAGGGACTTGTTTCCACAGACCCAGCTCAAGCAATGGAACTCAACTCACAGTAGCACTCCAGGTCCCCTTCAGTGCCAAGCCTCCTGCTCTGAACTCTTGCTAGCCATGGCTACTATTTCAAGTGACTCTATTCTGATTTGTTAGTAGAGGTGTAAGTTTAATAATCTCCAACAGACATGCTGCCTTAAATTGCCTCTTTAAATTATGCAGTGAGAATCTGACAAGGGTTTAACCATGAAAGCTCTTATCAAAGAAAGATCAAGCTATTATGAAAAAAAGATCAATTTACCTCTTAATGAGAGGATCCATGCATAGCTTAACAATTGAGTCTTCTCTCTAGAGTCTTCCGTGCTCAAAGCCTTTTGCTCCAAATTTTAACCTGGGGAAAAAAAATCTGCAAAATTTCATGCCCGTTGCACCAAATGTTCCAACAATTTTATTTCTCACACAGATGCTTCCTTGCAGATTATTAGCAAAAAAACACAATCCAGTTTTAGGAACTGTACAGATCTTCCTCCTCATGATCAATCTAAATCTACCTTGCACCAGTTTCAAACCATTGCCCCTCAACCTATCACTACATGCCTTTGTTAAACACTCCTTCCCCCAACCTTCCTGCTGGCCCCCTTCAGACACAGAAATATAATTACAAGTGTATCGTGGTATGCCTACAGGCCAAAATAGGCTTATACATGTCCTGACTTGCCCAGATGTGTTTTCTGCTCTCCCTCATTCTGTTTCAGGGAGAAGCAAGTGCAGGAAGTAAGACAAAGTATCTGGAATTTCCAGTAAGTCTGGAGACTGTGGCCTGCCCAGATCCTGCTGTAAACAAGGTACACATGGTTGCCTTGTGCAAACCCGGTGTTCTCCCCTAAAAACAGTAAAGCAAGCCTATGGCTTCACCTAATATAGTCAGACTGCCATTTTGATTGGCTATTCTGTGTCCAAAGGCCCATTAGTCTCAGGCTGTAAGGATAAAAGGAGATGAGCACGGAGCACAGTGTGGCCTTTGCCATTACAAGCTGTGTCTGCTATTATTATATATGTGCTCCACTATTGTTTCTGCCCTTGTATCCAGCAACCAGGATCAGGCTCTAAATGCCTCCATGCGTTCAGCCTGCAATGCCAGCGTGACACTGTGCTGAGACTGCACACGGCATTGCATCCTGCCTGCACCTGAAAGCCTCCTGCTAAGAAGGGAAGCCCTGGAGATAGCACAGACCATCCAGAGAGTCAGGACCAGGTCAGAGATTGTCTGCCTCCTTTCTCCAGCACCCAGAAGCCTGGGGAAAATCCAAAGCCTCTAACGCTACTGACAGCAACCCTACCATGAGCTTTGGGAACTGTCAGATAATATTTTTGTCAGTAAATCCTTAAAGCCTCTTGTAATCATTAACTGCCTTCTGCCATAAGCAGAAAGGAGCTCTTTGAGTCCATCCAGTAAGCAAGCGGTATATTGACCGCAAGCGGTACACTAACCACAAAGTCTTCTNGGAAGCCCTGGAGATAGCACAGACCATCCAGAGAGTCAGGACCAGGTCAGAGATTGTCTGCCTCCTTTCTCCAGCACCCAGAAGCCTGGGGAAAATCCAAAGCCTCTAACGCTACTGACAGCAACCCTACCATGAGCTTTGGGAACTGTCAGATAATATTTTTGTCAGTAAATCCTTAAAGCCTCTTGTAATCATTAACTGCCTTCTGCCATAAGCAGAAAGGAGCTCTTTGAGTCCATCCAGTAAGCAAGCGGTATATTGACCGCAAGCGGTACACTAACCACAAAGTCTTCTCTTCCAGTTTAATTGTGTTCAATTAATGTATATATTTACTAGTTATTTCTAGATCCTGTTATAACCTGTATATAAAGTTTCCATGAGTGATGCAAAGAAGCTATTATTATTACTATTATTATTAAATTGGTGATCGCAGTGCCATGGGTTCTGAATATTTAATATTAATAAACTATATTAATATTTTTAAAATATAATTTTGCAGTAATTAATTACCCCTTCACTACAAAGGTCTCCCTGGAGGCTTCTCTCTTCCAGGTTGAACAGCCCAAATTCTTTCAGCTTGTCTTCACAGAAGAGGTGCTCCAGTCCCCTACCATTTTTGTGGCCCTCCTCTGGACTCATTCCAGTAAGTCTGTATCTCTCATACATCAGGGAGCCCAGAGCTGGGCACAGCACTCTAGGTGATGTCTAACCAGAGCAGAATGGTAGACTCACTCCTCTCCATCTGGTGGCCACACTTCTTTTGATGCAGCCCAGGATGCTATTGGCCTTCTGGACTGCAAGTACAGACTGTTGGCTTGTGTCCAGCTTCTCATCTACCCACACCCCCAAGTCCTTTTCTGCAGGGCTGCTCTCAATCTCATCATCCCCCAGGGGCCTGTACTGATAGTGAGGATTGCCATAACCTAGGTGCAGGACCTTGCAGTTTGCCTTACTGAACCTCACAAGATTGTCCTCAGCCCATCTCTCCAGCCTGTCCCTCTGATGACCCATCCTGTCCTTCAGTCTTACCAACCTCTAAGACACAAACCCAAGACCTGTTGTCTTTTGAGTTTAAACTTCCAGAACATACAACACCATTATTTTACACAGCAGAGCCTATCATGACATAAAGTCTCTAGAACACTGTTCATCTAAGCAACCCACACAGAAGGTGGATGAGTGCCACAATTATCACCATTCCACAGACAGGAAGATCCTTTAAGTCAGATGAAGCCATTATACTCAGAGGCCTAGCCTCAAACTACCTTAGGTCTATCATGGGGCTTTACTCTCAAGAACACCCCAAGCTACTTTACTACTTTTAAGCATACAGAAGAAACAGCATTTCTTAACTGCTTTGGGTGGGACTTTCAGGTAGCTCAGTTCTTATCATGCTGACAGCAGTGTTGTCTCCCTTGTTATGTGCAGCTAGTGAAGGAGCACTCCACACTTTGAGGCCTCCCACAGACATAGCCTGAGTAGATTCCTAAAAACTCCACACAGGAGCAGGAGCATCCGCGATTTTTAAAATAATGAGGCAAGTA
>VWZE01010280.1:46477-162547 GCA_013396675.1 Eubucco bourcierii
AAAAAAAAAAAAAAAAAAAAAAAAAAGACAAAACTCACATTTTAACCTGCCCCAATTTCAACGGCTTCCCTGGCATAGTGCGTAGTTTTATTTCTCTGCTGCAACAAATACCTGGCACTCTACTTCATTAATGACAACTATCTTTCTCCTGTAAACGACCCAACTGTGGAAAATGAGCTTTTATACAAGTATCAAAATCTTCAAAACTGGAGGCCGCTTCCAAGATTGCCTGTTTGTCACTGCGTCGATGACATAGCGGTACCTCTAAGACACCACACTGGAGGCTCCCTGCGGCTCTCCGCCACACTGCATTCTTCGGCGGTAGTGGGCTGAGGCCACCCCTGCGTCAAGTCTNNNCACCCCTGCGTCAAGTCTCAGTCGATGGCTCCCCAGGGCTGCCGGCGGGATCGGTGGCGGGCAACCGTGGGCACTTCCCGCCCTACCTCAGGGGGCCGCTGGGGTCGGGGGGAAGAGAGGCACGCTTCCCGCCACACAGCGCAAAAGCAGAGCCGCCGGCCTACAGAGAGATGCCCGCTCGCAGACACTGAAGGAAGAAGCCCTACTGCCGACAGCTCAGCCCAGCTGACAGCGTGTGGGAGCTGAAGGGCCGACGCTGCCGCAACGGCATCTCCCGCAGGCGGAGCATCACGGCCGTGGGGCGGAGCGTGCTGCTTTCCGCGCGCCGGTTCCGGCCTCGAGGCGAACGCGGGTGTTCTCAGGCCTCAGCGAGCCGCAGTGCCTGGGCTGCATCATGGCTGCAGCCGCGTGGATGCCTACGGTAAGCGACGGGGGACAAGCCCCTTCCCCACGCCGCCCTGGGGCGAGCCGCTGTCCGCCATGGGCCTGTGACCTTGGTCGCGGATGTTGCTCGGTAGCGCCTGAGGCGGTGTTGCTGCGGGGTGCCGCAGCCCGCAAGGTCGTGGTGCTGCCGGGCCCCGGCTGCACTCCCGAGGGGCGGAAAGCCGCAGGGCATGCAGTCGAATGGCGGTCCCGCGGCGGCGGGTCTTGCTCTGGCCTTTCTCCGGGCTGGACTCTCGGGGCGGCGGCAGGGAGAGTCCACGGCGAGCCGTTACTGAAACGGCCACTGCTGCCCACGAGCGCCCGGTGTGAGGGCGGCGGCGGCCTGGCGGGGAGGTCGCGCCGTAGAGGTCACGGCGGCGCCAAGGCTCTTCGTCGCTGTCAGGCCGCGGAGCGGGGATCATCTCTCCGGCGGTAACGGTTGAGGGGGGATGGCTACAGCTGCGGGCGGCCGAGGCCCCAAGCGGGACTAACGGAGCGCTGAACGGCTGAAAACGTCACTCCTGAAAAGAGCCTGCAGTACCAGCCATTGCGTGTCTTCTGGGAGAAAAAAAAGAGGTTCTGGGCTCAGTTCGATTGTTTTCTGGCCCTTTATCTGCCCTTTGCGAGTTACCAGCTCGGAACCGACCTGAAACGCGGCCATTGGCCCGGGGTTGTCACGAAAACACTGCTTTTGCCTTGAGCAGATGACATTTTTTCGTCGCCTTTAATAATGGCCCGTTGGCAGCTAAGTCATCAAGTAAACCCCTCTTCGCCTGTCTGCTAAAAAACGGAAGAACTTGTCGTGGGTTAATCTGGACTCATGACTTTAAGGTCAAAATGGGCCCATTTTGTTTAGCCTGATTCTTTTCCTGGTGTTACAGATGTTGAACCTTAGTGTGTCAGGCCCAGAATTTCTGGCAAGACAGATGGTTCCCTTTCCTGCACTACTCAGAATGTGAATCCTGACTCGCCTTATCGGAACCGTACTGGGAGAGCACTTGTAGTCAGCTTCCACTTTAACTGCTGCGGCTGGTGGCTGAAAGATAGGGCTTAGGGTAAACATTGCCTACCTGGTACAGTGATCTTGCACATGTCGGGTTACAAGTGAAAGTAGATTCTAGTCTAAATTACTTCTCCCTTATCGTTCATTAGAGCACACACAAGAATGGTGGTGTTTCTAGTTGTTGCTATTAGTGCCAAAGTAGTATCTCTTTTGCCATACAGCTAGGTACACATCAGTGAAAAGAGAAAAATTAATTGGACAAGAGAGGAATACAAACTGCTCAACATACTGCTCTTTAGGCTGCTAGCTGCAGACAGACTACATAGGTGAATGTGTTAGAATTTACATAAGTCTGGTGACACTGAAAATCTCTGGACTCCTAAGTCACAGAAGCATAACAAGTCCCAGAGGGGAGAGTAGGATTGAAAGGTTGTGATTTTTCAGCAGTTAAGTATTGATACTGATACAACTGGGGATTTTGTTCATGGTGCTCTGCTAGACAGAGCTCAAGCTGAGATATCCCAGTTTTAAAGCTTAAGCCAGTTGAGAATATTCAGATGTTAGAAAGTGTAAGTCTTGGACTATATTGTGTAGACTTGTTGCTATGGTGAATTTTGTCTTTAACATGCATTCAAGCTTTTGCAAAACTGTCAGGCGTACAGAAGGCAATGCTACAAAACATACAGATGTAAAAGGTGGAAGAACAAAGTTCAGCACAACTTGAATGGAAGAAGTGACACTAATGCAAAGTAGTTTTGGAATCATTACCTAAAATGTTTACTGTCCACCTGACTGTTGGTGAAACTGTTTGATTTTTCACTTTGCTTTCCATGAATCTTAATCTTATGTAATCTGTTTAGTTAGAGTTAACTGCAACCTTATTGCAGTACGTAAGGACTAAGGTTATTCTGCTGTGATTTCCCCTCACCCTCAGGCTGGATAAGAGAGTAGGGTGCACTGCAAAGCGCCGCTGTCCTGGATTTACCTTGTGCTAAGAATACCCAGGAGGTGTCAGTGCACAGAATGTCAGAGAGCAGCTTGGCAAAGTATTTGTTACTCTTGTTTCAGCTGGAGTTTTAGGCTAGTTTAAGAGATGAAATTTAAAGCAATCTGATTTTAAAATTAAGATTTGCTGCAATATTGCTAGCTCTTAAAAAAAATGTGTAGTAAAATAGCATCTTTTTGGTTTATGTTGTTGTTTTACATTTATATTTGCTTTATGTTCTTGCAGGTTTCTCGGTTGCTAGGTGCTTTCAAAAACCAAAAACAGGTGACCAGAAGTTTTGTTAGTGCTGTGAGTATAATAGTACCACTTTTTTCTTTTAAGAAGTTTCTCAAGAAAGGGGTTATAAAATTGCTGTTATTATTCTTAAATTCACCCTCAAAAATAAGGCCAAAATAAGTGAACATATATGCTTTAAATGCCACGCTGGAATTAGATTGTTAATTACTTTGACATTTGCATATTAAAGTGTAAGCAATAATACAAAAGGTTCTGGCAAAAGATAAAAGTGGCATGAAAACTTATCAAAAAATATGGACATAAGCCAATCATCTGAAATTCATGTGGAAATGGGCACTTAGAAATTGTTGAGAAGCTTCTAATTTTCTCTTTTTTTTTTTTTTGCAGACTTTCCTCCAAGCAGTAGATTTACTTTACTGCTGCTTTTAGAATACCTTGCATCTAAAATTGTGCCTTTTCAAGGCCCTCTCTTTAGTATCTTAGACATTGACTGTATTTCCTTGTAGCTATTTTACCTTCTTTGTGTGTAGGTGTTTGAAGTGCCCACGGGCCTTTTGTTTTCAGTTCAGGTGGCCTTGAAAACTGCTGAGGCAGCAGCGGGGCTGAGCACCACTGCATGCACCCTTAGGCAGCTTATGATTTTGAAGAGTAACTGGCTTTTAATTATGTTTTGTTGAACAAGCAGGTGGAACAGCTCAAAATGAAACTGAAGGGTATGTAAGACAGCACAAAACTAATGTTGAAGCATTCCATCGGTTATAAGATTACTCAACAGCACTGTTTTTACTGGAAGCTCCACTTTTTTCATTGTGCACAGTGAATTTCTTTAGCTCAGATCAGTTAAAATACCACTCAGTATACATTGAATACTGAATGCTTTGTGCTGAGAAGGATGGAAAAGTATCTTGTTAGTACATTTTAATTGGGGTTTTGCAAATAATGCTCTGAGCTGCCTTTTTTTGTAGGCCATTAGGAGCCCTTACAAAACTGGGGGGAAATTTCTAATAAAGAGCTAGGGCATGTATGATTAGAGAAGTGATCATAATTTATTTTGTTTTTTATTAAAGCAGAATACTTTCTTCCCCTGTTATTCATTGTGCCTGGGCTGCACAATTTATTTCAGCAGTTTTGATGGTAAAGGAAACATGACTGAGAATATTATGGATGGAAAATAAGTTGGCATTGTTAAAAAGGGCCTTGGATTTTTAGGAATTCACTGGAGGATTTTAGACATGCATGAACTGGGGCTTTTTAAGGTGAACATAGTTTTTGTACTCTTTTCTAGCATGTGTCAGTATTATATAGCATGTTGATAATACTGGAGACATACAGATGGCAGAGCCATAACTAGACTTCAAAAAGAAAGCATGCTGAGGTTATTCATGTCAAGGAGTATTAAGCAGAAACCTGCCTTTCAGGTTAAACCTCTGTTTTGAAACAGGAACAGACAGTTGGCAGGTTTTCAAGCAATTCTCCCAAAATGTTTGCACACTGCCTTTAAAGCAAGCCTGGTCATCCTCACTTCTGTTCATTACTGCTCCTCTTCACAGTCAATATTCTTTAACTGAAGCTTTAATTTCTATTACTTGATTCTGACAACACATGAAAATGTTTTCAACATAGAAAACAAGCATTCATTTGTTGTAATACTGATATTTCTTTACCTAGACACAAACAGTAACTTTAATACCAGGAGATGGCATAGGACCTGAGATTTCTGCTGCAGTCATGAAGATCTTCGATGCTGCTAAAGTAAGTCTTCCTATAAGATTTTAACTACCACAAGTACAAACTTGTAGTTTGGCATATTAAAAATGTTTTCTCTTTAGATATGACTTGATCTTTTGGAAGTTAAGCTATTAAAACTTGACAATAGAAAGAGTCAAAAGCTTCAGTTAATAAAACATAGGGTTGTGACACCAAGGGCGGGCTTGAAACCATTAGCTGGCAGAGAAGCAGCAAGTTGAGAGCAAATGCTGTGTTACGCTTATGAGATTATGAACTCAACATGTGATGTAGCAGTCTTGAGCAGCTGGTAGAGGATGTTTGTTCATTCACTGTGACTTGCAGTGCAGATGACAGTATGCATGAAAGGACTGGCTTATTTCTAGAAATCAAACTGCTGTGCTGGTAACCACATTCACTTCAGTGATATGAAACCTAAATATATCCAGATCCTCTTTTACTACCTGTCTGAGGAACTTAACCGGAATTCATCCCATTTCCTTGAAAGGGCTTTCCTTAGGAAAGCTGCCTCTTCAGTTGTTCCCCATTAGTAACAGCACCAAGAAATAATCTCTTTAACAACTGTCCAACTTGGATTTGGAAGAAGTGAACTTCTCTGTAATTATGTATGAAAACCTTACCATAGTGTTGGTCGCTTCGGGAGAGTCAAGCAGGAGGTGTGGAGGAATAAAACCTCAGTGTGTGTGTGTGTCTGTTTGCAATACTTGAATCAGATATATTTGTTTCAAAGTGAATTCTCTGGGATGTTATTCTTAGGCTGGTTCTGTTTGCTTATGAAAGCCCTCATATCTTTTTCTTTATGGTCCTTCCTGATGCAAGGAATGGAGGAATGGGTCATGGTCTGTCTCCACTTAGAAATATTCCTGTACTGAATGTAAATTCTGAAAGCATTGGGGAACATCTGCAGATTTTCAGTTAGATGGCATGCATTTATGTCTTCTAGGCAGTATGGCTGGTGAGTTCTCAATTCAGTTTTCCAATGTCTTGTCTCCTCTATACAAGGAACTCCACAGCTGCAACAGCCTGCAAGAAATAGCAGCTCTAATGATTTCTGTGTGTAGGATGCCAAGGGATGCACTGTGGTACTCCAGTTTATGATGATACGCTGTTCATACTATTTCACTGTCACTCAATTACAATTTTTAAAAGAATATTGTTTGGTTTTGAATTCAAACATCTCATGCTTACTCTTGCTAACCAGAGAAAAATTATTTAGGAAGGCTGGACAGAATTCCGTATGCACCTTTTTGTGAAAGGGAAGTTAAAGCAAAAGTCATGGTGTTTAACAGAGTTGGTGTGTTTAGGCTCCTATTCAGTGGGAAGAGAGGAATGTTACAGCTATCCAAGGACCAGGAGGGAAGTGGATGATACCTCCAGAAGCCAAAGAATCCATGGATAAAAACAAAATGGGATTAAAAGGTACTTATTGCAAAGATACTAAATACTGTTGGTTTTATCATGAGTTTGATGTAAAGCAAAGTCCTTTACCTGTAGCACAATAAAACAGCTAATTATAGGGGACAGCGTATCAGATAGTTTTCTGTAATCTTGGAACAGTCCTTCAGTTCAGGGCTGTAATTATTACAGATGTAGGAACAATGTCCAAGGTAGGTATTACTGAATGTCAACCTCTGGACTCTGTGCAGAAAGCATTTCTAATGCAGCTGATAGACAGTAGTATGCAATAACTATATTCTTAATGAATAGCATCTTTTTATGTTGTTTTCAGGGAAAACCTTTTCCAAAAGCTTGTATTCCCTGTAAGGGTTGCAGTTTAGCCTTTAAACAGCTGATTAATATCACTGTGTAGTACTGGATAGGACAGAGAACTCTGACATTTCAGCACAAAGGTTAAAGCTCTGAAGGAGCTCCACTTTACCAAGAAGTACAACGCAGATTCATGGAGGAGTTTCTCTTCTCTTTCATTCTTGCTTTCGTTTTTTTTTTTTCCCTTCAGGGCCTTTAAAGACCCCCATTGCTGCAGGGCACCCATCAATGAACCTGCTTCTGCGTAAGACGTTTGACCTTTACGCAAATGTGCGTCCCTGTGTCTCCATTGAAGGGTACAAAACCCCGTACACAGATGTGAACATAGTCACCATTCGGGAGAACACAGAAGGTGAATACAGCGGCATTGAGCACGTGGTACGTTGCAAGCAGAGTGTTTCTGGTGTGTTTCTGTGTTTAATGAGTGGTTAACTCTGCCCATCTCAGTGGCCTACTACTAAGAGGTTCAGTGGTGGTTTTTGGTACCCAATACAAAGTTACTCTATTGTAAAATGCATTTTTGAAACTGTGTAACTCTACTACTGTGTTACAAATATTCACACTGGTGACTTGGAAAATTAGATTACGTTTTTACTTTTCAGATTGTTGATGGTGTTGTGCAAAGTATCAAGCTGATCACAGAAGAAGCTAGCAAGCGTATTGCAGAATTTGCTTTTGAGTATGCCAGAAATAATCAGAGAAGCCATGTTACTGCTGTGCACAAGGCAAATATTATGTATGTTGACACTTCATTCTGAGAACAACAAACAGTAATATGTATTTAATTACAAATAATTTGTTTTTAATCTTCCTCAAATGTGTAACTTCTGTTGATGCCCCTGGGATTAAGTAAAACATGAAATAAGTAAATGCTTCCTCAGTAAAATGGGCAGTACAGACTGATAGGTCTGTAATAGTTACATACTATTTCCATTAGTAAGTTTGTAGTAATTTTGTGACTTCCCTTGGAAAGCTCTTATTTTAAAAATAGCTTTAAACCAGAAAACAAATTTTAAAGTTGAGAATGCAAATGGCTAGTGTCTTTTGGTTTCCGAGCCACTTTGTACTGAACTGAGTTGTAGCATACGGTATTACATGACAGCAGCTTTACACCCTCAGTAAGCCTTTTGTAAATGAATGAGTCATTCTGAGAATTCATGTCTGCCTGTTAAACTACTGATACAAAAGTATTGCAGGAGGAAATTTAAAAGGCATACCTTCTCTTTAAAATGTTATTTATATTTAACATAAGGGATCATTAGCTACAAATTAAGTTTCTGCATTCCCAATAATTTAATCTGATGTTGCATGCAGTTTTTCTTGATCTTCTGAATCACTTACTTAGAGTGACAGCATATTCTTATGTTTACTTCATTGCAGGAGAATGTCTGATGGGCTTTTCTTGAGAAAGTGCAGGGAGGCAGCAGAAAACTGTAAAGATATTAAATTTAATGAAATGTATCTGGATACTGTCTGTCTGAATGTGAGTATTTGTATGTTTTAACTGTGGTTATTTCTTAGCTTAACTTCTTAACCTTAATGAAAATATACTTCTTTCTAGATGGTTCAAGATCCATCACAATTTGATGTTCTTGTTATGCCAAACTTGTACGGTGACATCCTCAGGTATGGAGATTTTAATTCCAATGAATCCAACATGTAAAATACCGTTACTTCCCAGACAATTAGCCAGGTTATGTGCTAGTCAGATGGTTGATCATTTTATGCATCCAGACTTTAAAACTTTATAAATCAGACTTCAAATGGGAAGAAAGGGTAGTTTACCACACTTCTGCTACTAGCATGTCATTGGGAGGGACTATATGATGAGAATGTCCTTTGTATTTTTTTAGAAATTGCACGCTTTTGAAGGCTAAGAATATTGTTCAGATAGGGCAGAAGAGAAACTTCTCCAGATGTGTGAAGGATTTAATGTCTTACATTTTAATAAAGAACACTTAGTTAGATATTGGGGAAAAACTTTCAGACACTAAGAACTTGTGTAAGATGGCTGTGGGCCCATGAATTTTACATGACGTTTGCTATAGAGTGGAACAATTCTGCAGGGTCACTGAAGAAGGAAATATGTGGCCTCATAAATATCCTATCAGCTTTTGGTTTACATATTGGTTTGGGGGTTTTTTTCCCTTCAAATTATATTTCATATTTGAGTAACATCAGTACTAGAGGTACTTGATGTTTTGATGACAAAATACATCAGCACACAAGTTCCAATCTGTAAAAAGTTTAGGTGGGAAGTATATTCAGCTAAACATTGCATGAAAAATTAAAGACTTTTAACGTAATACCATTTCTCCTTGCAACTCTAAAGGAGAGATCGAGAAAATAGCCTGAAGTTGTTTTAAAATTTTGTTTAAAATTTAAGAAGTTCAACAACTACTTAGAATCCCTCTCCTGGTTTTGTACAGATAATAAATGTAAAGAAATGTTTGTTGAGCCTCTCTTAAAATGGCACTCACTTTACTATAAGGCTGTCTGTGACCTTTAAGAAAAATCAGACTCCAACTAATGCTTCTTGCTTTAAGAACTGCACCCTTATGGCAGCTGTTAATTAAAAGAGGTCAAATGAGATGAGTCTCAGTATTATTTCAACTCACTTTACACCTAGTTCAGAATCACTGATTTGAAGTTCTCATAGAAATGAGGTAAAGAATTTTATAGTTCTAAAAACTTCTAATAAATGTGGGTCTGTTCTTGAAGCAGTGCACTTATGTGCCTGTGTGAAAGTCTCATCCACAGTTTTAAAGTGTGAACATAATGCCAGATGGGTTTCTTGGACTGAATAGGTACAGAAGGAAATCTCTTTAAGTATTAAATACCTAGAGAGACAAATGTAGACAGTATGCATCTTTTCCACAGACTTATGCAAGTAAAGCTAATTGATTTATTTTAGCTGGAACTTCAAATAGTGTTCTGCAACGTTGTCCAAACTTTTCGCTTGTTAGCTCTTGGTTAGTTAAATTGTGGGGAATAAAACAGCGTGCTAAAATACCAGAGTTTTAAGAGCCTTGTTTATCAGTAGGTTCAGCTTTGATAGTACAGTATGGTGACCAGACGATCAGCTGGCTTTTCCTTCCCCATGTTGATTTTTGAGGGAGCCAAATACTGACTGCTTATGGCTGATGCTCTGGTAACGATGTCTTACGGGCCATCCAGTGAAGAGAGCAGGGGAGAGCTTAGTCTGGTGTCACTTGGAACATGTTCCTTATGCTCCAGGCATTAAACTTTAGAACTATTGGTTATTCATCTATTTAAGCAAATTCTTCCAAGTATTTTGGAAGAATTTTACATGTGAAAAGTAGTTCTTCAGAAGAAAGAAGGCTTCTAGATAGTTATAGGGGACTCTGCATGTTTGCTGTTTTTTGGGACTTACAGAGTATTCTGTGCTTTGAGTACCTTTGTTGTGCCTGTATCTTAAGCAGCTTCACTCTAGTATTTGGGATTACCTTCTAAATTTTGTTTACTAAATTGGCTTCTGCTACTAGTCCTAGAAATTTTCCTATGTTCCAATGGAGTACAAGTGGCTAACGGCATTTATGCTTTCCCAATATTACTCTCTGACTACACAGGTATATAAAATTGTCATTGCAATAAAATGAGAAACAAATATAGTTTAATCTCTTGCAGACACCTGTATATGGAACAATTTGTGTGGGTTTAATTTTGGTTTTGTTTTTTTGTTGGTGGTTTATTTGGTTTTTTCAGTGACTTGTGTGCTGGACTGATTGGGGGTCTTGGAGTAACACCAAGTGGAAATATTGGTGCTAATGGAGTGGCAATTTTTGAATCGGTAAGTCTTCTGATGCTAACAGCTATTGTACCTCAGCTTGAGAATCTAAAATTTTCCATGGTGTGCAGTGTGGCTGTCAGTTAAGTTCCCACAGAACTATTTTTTACTGTAAAGATGCTGCAGTTTTACCTAGAGAAAGTGGTTAAAGTATGTATTACACACATTTTTTTGCATGTCCTTTTAGTGACACTTAGTTTTCCCATGTTTTCATAAGGTAAATAGGCTCTGTGAAATAGAACTTAAGGGGCATAACTGGGAGCTGCTAGGTGACCTAGTGTCCCCTTTTTGATGCCTTTGCACTGAATTGGTATTTCCTATCTCCTTTCCACTACTTGTATCACAGTGCATTAAGGTCTATTTTAACATGCCTGAGCGTGAGGGCAAGGTTTCAGGTTGCTTGCGTGCAATTGAATTGCTTAGGACATTTTAAACAGCATACTGGCGTTATAACAGATATGTTGACATTTGTTTCCAGGTTCATGGAACTGCACCAGACATTGCAGGAAAAGACATGGCAAATCCAACGGCCCTTCTTCTGAGTGCTGTAATGATGTTGCGTCACATGGGGCTGCACAAGCATGCCACAAAAATTGAGACAGCTTGCTTTGAGACAATTAAAGATGGAAAGGTAATATCAGGGTCTGCAAATAAGTGCAGTGAATTAAAATCATATTCTATGATAGCAAAAATGAACTTAGAACATGAACAGTGGCTGACCTGACACATGAGCAGTGCCACTGTCCTCTGACAGTAATTATATTCCCTTTGGTGGTGTTAGATCTGCCCTGCTCAGTAATAAGCACAGGCTGTAGCATTCCTTGTGTCACAGTAATGTCCATCTTGTATTTCCCCAGCTTTGTTAATTCTCAAGGCTAGAACTGAATGTCTCTTTTTCATGAGGGGAATTAAAGGTTTAAGTAACTAGGGCTATTTTGCTTCTGAAGTTTGTACAAACAAACTTTACAAAGCATATCTATTTAAATATGTATCCTGAGGTGAAGGACGCTCACTTGTCTTTCACAAGCTTAATCATTCCCTTCTGTTTATAGCATTTAGTCCTGGGCTGTATTAGTTCTGTTCCCTTTTTTTTTTTTTTTTTNCTTTCCTCTTTTCACTCATTTTTGGTCTACAAAAGAACAGTTTTTATCCAGCATTTACTTTTCCATTAAGATTGTGTGTAATTTTCCTTTCAGCAGTAAGAGTCTCCAGATTCAAGATTTGGACAGGATATTCTGAGGGGGGAGGGCTTACACTCTGAAACCTGATTTGAATTTCTGTTTATAACGTTACTGGTTTACTCATTTACTCAGACATCCACCTTTTCAAAACAACATAGCTGGAAAAATCTTGGAAGACTGAAGTTTAAGAGGATTACCAGTTAGTCTTGCTGGTTCATGGGCATGTTCTCATGCTGATTATCTTGGGCAGGAGCATCAGAAGCTGTTATGTAATTACAAGTAACAAATATGCTTAAACAAAAAGCTGTTATGGTTTAACAAGTGGTCTGTTTGCAGCTATCTTTCTGTGTGTAAGAGCCATTTAAAAAAAAAACCCAAAGGTCTAAACTTACAAGTGAATAAAAAGGTGCTCCTGTAATTTCTCATTCCTGCTCTGGAAATGAAATCCTCCATCTGCAGGTCAGTAATTCTATGGAAGATAACAATACAAGTTTTGTGACATGGCTGCTTGTTTAATAGCTACTTACAGCGTTCTGATTGTATGCTCACAATGGAGAAAATATTTTTCAGTTGGAAAAAAGCATAATGCAGTTAAAATTAGAAGATCCTACAACAGTAACCTTGGTTCCCTCTCATGCTTGCTATTTCTTCCTTTCCTCTCTTTGACTCCAGGCATTTAATTAAGATCTGTGTGTGTGTCATGTGCAGAGAAAACTAATGATTCTAAATTCTCTCCCACACTGCTTCATTCTAGCTAGGTTGGGCAAGCAATGCTTCCCAATTGTTTATTACTTTGCTATCTTAATGCTGCCAGGCAAGAATTGTATTTGATGATAAAGTTACTTTTAATTCTACATTTTCCCATCTCCTAAGGAAATCAAGCAAACTTAAAGAATGGTTAACATGCAGCATTAAGAGCTGTGTGTGATTTTTCTCTGTAGGTTTCCTTGAAGTTGTCTGGGGATTTCGTTTGGGTTTTTTTTAAATTCTGAGTAGCTGCCTTTGTGCTGTCATACATGAATTTTATTTCCAAAGGACAAACTTTGTACTGGAAACTTAATAGTGTAAATAATTACATGGCTAAGGGACTTTAGAGTCCTTTGGCCAAACACACTTTTTTCCTGTAGTTAGGATAAAATCATGTTGAAGTCTGGTGCCATAACGCTTCATGTTCACATTCTACCTGCTTCAATCTGAACAGTCCTTATGATGAAGGCTTTGTGTAGAAAAGCCCAACTTGGTACGCTCCTTCAGATCTGTATTTAGTATCCATACACAACACAGAAGAACAACATATAGAACTGTTCTGAAATAAGCCCCACAAAGCATTTTTAGTAATACTATTTTTCCTTTCTTTCGTTCAGGTTTTGACAAAAGACTTGGGAGGTAATGCCAAATGTTCAGAGTTCACAGAGGAGATCTGCCGCAGAGTACGGGACACAGACTGAACTTTTCTCCTGCTACTTGTAGTGACTCGGAATGGACACATCACAAAAAGTACCCTCTATGTAACCTGATACCATATGCATATGGTTTGCTTGTCTCTTCAGAGAGCAAACTTTTTCCTTCGGGCCTCTCCATTAATAAATTTAATCCAAATGGCTAAAAACATGCTTGTGCCTGCTTTCAGTGGACTTTTCTAAGTGCTTTGTCATTATTTTATTTTTTTTTCATCTGGTGAACATTTTTATGTAAGTGAATTCTTCTGTTGCCACTGTAACTGTATACTATTTTCCATTTCAACCAGAGGTTTTTACTTTCTACAAAGAAAAGTTATGCAGATAAACCAGTGACAGAATCAGTGAAACATAAAAGCACCTTAATGGTTGAAACCTACTATACTGATCTTACTGAAATTTGAAAGATAGGTTTTCAGCCTAACAATAGCACAAGATGAACAGAAACGGGTATGTAATATCTTAAAATAGCAATTTCATGTTACAATCAATTAAAAGAGCTACTTCAGATACTCTGGTGATTCACAAAACATAGCCTTGCCCTCCAAGGGCAGAAATAAAGAAATACAAAATTCAAAAGAATTCAGCTATTTGTATATCTTGAAAAAGCCCACAACCATTACCCAGCAAGGGGTGAGAATTTATAAATGTTCAATTAAGATTATTTTTGAGACCTATATACCTAAACAATTATTACAAGTTTTCCTCTCTGAAGCACACTACATCAGAGATTTAATGAGAGCGTAAATGACACAAAATTAATTCTGCCATGTATTGTGAGGGGAAAGTATTAACTTTGGAAATTTATACTAAATATTTCATGATTTCTTCTGGAATGCTTTTTGTGCTGTACTTTTATGCATAGTCTGTCCAATGTGTCTTACTGTATTGACTAGGAATTTTATTTTAGGAAACCTGAATGTAAGGACTCGTCCTAAAAGGATTAAGAGAGATCGAAGGTTTGGCTCTGGTGCCTATGTTCCAGAAATACATTTCATCCCTATTCATGGGGATCTGAGACTATTTTTTTTCTTGCTTACTAAGCTTAGTGGATGTAAAGGCAACTCTTTTCACTCCTTTCACATACAGTCGTAGGAATCTTTCTGATCTGTATGTCTTAAGGCATGCTTCCATTAGTACAGTACACCCTGCCAGAAAATGTTTATTTTAAAACACATTATTACAGCACAGGATTATCTCTACTGCCAGAACCAGGCTTCTTAAAGCTTAATTCTATTAATAGTCATTACTCTACTTCATTACTTTCTTTCAAGACTGTTTAGGCTGGTTGTTTCAGAAGCAAAATGAATTTTTAATTAACAGCTTCTGGCGTCACTCAAAGTAAGCATCTCGGCTTTTTTTTATACACCCTAACAACATGAGATTTATTCCTTGTGCACTCTGCTTTTGGTGAGTAGGGCAACATTTCTTCCTGTGTTTTACAAGCTGCTGCTTCCTTGTTTCATTTATATTAATGTTGTTAAAGAACTTCCAAATTACCATTGCGCACAAAATGGGGAAAAAATAAACTTTTCAAAGTCCCATTGCTTGTTTTCTTTTTGTAATCCTAAGGCTGCTATTTTATGTGTTCAGCTGATCATTGGTACTTGGAACAGATCTTAACTCTGTAAGATGTGTAAGACTGGTAATGAAACTTTCATGGAAACAATATTCTACTCTGCATGGAGTTTGTTATCAAGAGCAGTGGCTTTAGCCTTCCTGCTCGTGTTAGCTATTAGAATGCTCTGACCAGCATGACTTACTAATTGCCCTTCAGGCATTTTCTTTCACGTACATCCTTCACATCACAGGATTTGTTTTTTATATGTGGATGGAGTAATGTACATAGCTTCTAAACTATTGCTTTAAAAAAAAAAAAAAGTTCTATGAACAATTTTAAAGAAGTTTCTGTTTTACATAGCAGTTCAATGTGAGAGCTCCCACTCTTCGCTACTTCATGTCATTCAGTCCTAGGGAGCTATTTCTCCAATTTTTTGATTGTTTTTAAGAGATACAGTAATGCTTATTTCCAGACATGATGAGCTGCTCTTTTCACAAGTCTGAACTCTAGCCACTATAGAAATGGAAGGAGTATCTTCAGGTCCTGAAATGCGTTAGTGAACAAAAAGAAAGTCTTCTGGGATAGAAAAAAATAAAATAAAAATCAGCCCTTATGATTTTTTTTTTCTCTTTTATCAGTGGAGTGGTACAACAGGTTCACTACCCAGCACTGCTCACTGCTGATCTACCAAAATATGAGCTATAGGCAATATCCTGGAGAATGAAAAAATGTAAAAAAAGATCACTGCATGAAACATTTGTGTGTCAGTTTAGAAGAATTAATCAGCTCCTTCTGATTAATTAACACAAGAGGATGCTTTTAATCATTTGGGTCATTAAGTGAAAACAGCATTAAAAAACAAACACAGTGTGGATGCTTCTATAAAAAGAGGATGAATGGTTACATGAGTATCACAAGCAACTACATCAACAGAGCAATTTCCTAGTAATTCTAATCAATAGACTACAAAACCAAATCAAGCATAAATCCCTGTTCATGCTTTTGATTAGGAAATTCTTTAGCTCACAGATCTTAATGCTGGGATGAAGATGTCTTATTCTTCGTAGAAGGAGGCTATTTCGTTTTTGTATTTCTCAAGCACGGCAAGTCGTTTTAACTTCATTGTTGGACCTTAAAAGAGGAAGGTAGTCACAACAGCAGAAATAGGAACAAATTTCCTACTTAGTTTGAGCTTTGGTTCCCAAGATGCTCTAATGCAGAGCATGTTTAGAAAAATATCTCCCACACTCAAACTGTAAATGCCTGCTAATAGTGAGAAGCAAACCTTCTGTTTGCTTCCACTTAAGCATGGTATGTATGGTTGCTTCCACACAAGCATGAGGACTTCAAAGGGAACCACAGATAGTAGAGCGATGACTGACTACTATTAATGTTTGGGGTTTTTTTTCCATTTAAAAATAAAGTGTGATTGTTCTGAAAGCTTTTAAACAATTCTCAGTTTACTCCAAGAGCTTGGTTATGTGGGACATGGTCAGACTTTCACTGTTTCTGCTTTTCTCATTTTAACACGAAATTTTCAATATTAGTAGTGGAAGTTAGTACCATAATGTACAAGGAATTACACAAAATTGACTCTTTAATAGCCCAAAGCAATCTGAAATTTACCTACAGAGCTATACTTTTAGATTAACAGGCTCTTTGCTGTGTGCATAGGTTAGTATAGGTGAGTAATCTTACCTAGTTCTCCTCCGGAAACGGAAAAATCTCTTGGCAGGACTGTCCATTTTTTAATGGAATGAACCCTGTTAGTAGCCGTCATGTTGACTTTGTCGATTCCCTCTTGAATGGCCTGGTAGATGGCCTGGTCTCTTGTAGCTACAATCTCTGATACTTTAGTTGCTTTACTACCCATCTTCTGGCAGAAGTCTCTAGCTCCCTCTGTAAGAATGTCAGTGGGATCAGATGTATCTGGGTCCAGCACACTCTGAAGTATCAAATGAAGGGAATCATCAAATACCTGCTCTTGGAAGGCATCAAGTGTTTTGCCCATCAAGTCCTCCCCAACTAGTAAGAATCAACAAGGCTCAGCATCAACACCTGAACACTCTGTAAGCCTTAAAAAGCAAAACTACCTACAGATTGTAGTACTTTTCTTTCCAACTGGCTACTGAATGCATAGAGTTTTTTTGCCTTTATGCAGATGACATGAACAAACTTAACGTGTGTCAATGAATCAAGTAATGAAATACAAACCTTAAATTTTTACCGTATTTTCCAAATGACTCCATTGTTACATGGGAACATTGTGCTAATTGTTAAATTACATTACTCCAGTATAATGTACACAGCTTGAGAGACAAGTATTTATTGAAGTTAAGCTTCTTAAAGTAGTAGTTCAATTGTACATGTAGATGGGGAGTATTTGAGAAAAAAACTACAGGATCATTCAGTATGTATGCACACAGAACCAAGTGCAAAACCAGTGGTTTCTCAAATAAAGCACATGCCACAGCAAAGCCAGTAATAATTCTGTTACACAGACATCCTTCTGGCATTATAGCAGTAGAAATTGTAGAAAAATGCTTCTGCTGGCAACTTTCAGAAACTGGTTTTGGCCATAACAGAAAAAATTATTGGCTTTCCTCATGTGCAAGAATAGAAGCTGTTGCTGTGCTTGGTTACACAAACTTCTCACTCTTTCAACAATTCTTAATTTTAAAAAGTTGTGTTAGGTTGGTTGGTTGGATTTTGTTGGGTTTTTTTAAATGTCTTATTACACATGTAAGAGAGACAGCAGTAAACAGATGTTTAGCAAGTCACCTAATCATATGAAGTTCAGGGCATCAGTTTGGTCTGGAGTTGTTATCCATTTTTTCCCACTAACATCCTCACATCTAATTTGGGGTCTTGCAAACAGATCAAAATTCTTTTGTTAGTTCCAGGTGTATAATTTCCCTGAAACTAGTTTTAAAACTGGGTTACCTTTAGGGTCAGCAACAGTGACAAAAACTTCTTTTTGTCTCCAATCACCATAGCATTGCTAACAATTGGGATTTCCTTTTTAACAGCATCTTCAATTGGAATTGGAGGCACATTTTCACCTCCTGCTGTAATAATCAAATCTAGGCCAAAAAAAAAAAAAAAAAGTTGTTAGTTGAACTCAAATAAATTTTAAAGATCATTATGTCAGGAGCAGTGTGTTGGTCCAGACAACAAGAAAGACTATTTTTTCCAAAGACAATGTTTTCTAAAAAAGAAAGCCGGTTAATTAACTATCTTAAAAATAAGACTGCTCATAATTTTTAAGTTCTCAGCTCTCCTTCAGTGTAACATGTTCAGGTAATTTTTACATAATCCAGTCAGATCAGTTATGCTCTAGGCCCTGTTGCACAATCTGGAATTTTTCTGCGGAGCAATCACGTCTTCTAAATCGGCATTCAATTAACTCTATTGTACTGTTGCTATGTCACCAAAAAGCAAGTTGATTCTTTACAGGATGCTTAAAAGTAATTCTTAAAGCCACCAAGAGGGGTCAGACAAAAATCAGTTACTAGTACAGGAAAGCTCCATAAAAGCAAAACGAAAATTGGGGAGAGAACAGTGTGAAGAAGTCAAATGGCGAAGTTTGCTTCTGACTTGAGTGGAATATAATGACAGACTGGAATCCTAACATTTTTAAGGTTTGTAAACTATGGTTGTGATACATTACTGATAAAGAAGTGTACATTTCCAATTGAATGCCTTTGTTCTGAAGCACAACAGAGGTATTCATAGGATTCTTAAACATTTGAGTATTATTTAAGCACTTTTCAACTCTTTGGTTTCATTACACTGTCAGCTTCTCACTGTCCTCAAATAATAGATGCTTGTAGCATTTCAGAACATGCTGCAATAATGCAGACACATGGCACAGCAGTCCTGTGGGTACTAATGCAGCTTACTGCATGCGTTAGGCTGGTACCTGATTCCATCAGCAATGAACTTTAAGAATTCAGACGCAATCAAAGGAATATATCACCCTTTCAGTATTCACAGGTTTGGGCCCTGCCACCTCTATTGCTCCGAGAGAACTACAATGACAAATAAATTCCAGTTCACACTCAACCTTCTTGTATGGACTAGGAATTGATTTCATAACTATAAAAGTTATTTCCTCCAAGTCAACACACTGCACTGCACACCTGTGAGGAAAAGCGAGTAGTGTTTATAGAATGAAAGACTTCTGTCAAATCACAGATTGTGTCAAACCATAAACTAACAGAAGTTAATTGTGTGTTATCTAGGTCTATTTTTTCCTTCCATTCCACCCTTCTTTTGCCTCAATCCTGGTTTTGCCTTAGATCCTCTACCAGTCTCTCTGGCACTTCGTTTTTCATTGTCTCAGGTGTCAGCTTCTTCCCAACTGATCCAGACAGCTCTAATAATTCTAACAACTTTTTCAACACCTTTACAAATACTCTCCCTGTATAGACTTTGCTAGCTTTATCTTTGTGCTCTGTAGCTAATGAGTCCTAAACCTCAGAAGAACCATAGAACTGAAGTCCCAACCAGTCATTAGAAGAAAGGATTTTTTACTACCTTCTGCTAGAGTTTACTTTATTTGGTCTTGAATTTAAAACTGTCATTGAACTGGACACAGATATCTTATCCCAGATGATCTACCTACCTTGTAATTTAGAGTAATTGTTATTAGTTCACCAGTTGAGGAAGATATTGGTGAAACACAAATGCTGCTACGATGGAATGAGACTAGAAGCTGCGAACTGCTATGTCAAAGGAAAATTAATCAGCCAAGAAAGCAAGTTAAAAGCAAGATAGCCACTTTTGGCACTGGCTGTTAATGCTATTTACTTATGTTCAGGCTCCTAACAGGACACTAAGCCACCCCATGACAAATTCGCTCATCTGTGTTAACTCCTTAGTGAGTCATCATATATTCCAAGATAGTAGTTACTCAATTTTAGACCTTCTTTAGTTTCATCTTGACTATGACTCTGAATATGCACCATGAAAAAAAAAAAAAGCTTCCAAGCAAGCTAGTGACCAGTTTACTCTCTCATGAGACTTCACTAATGCCCAGAGGTTTATTGTTTTAGCATGCACTTTCCCTTTGGCTCTCTAGCTTCGATACTAACTTCCTTTCTTCTCTCTTCCATATTCTGCAAATATATCACCTAAGGCATCAGAGGAACCTGCCTCTGACCTGTAGCAACACCTTCCATAACACAGAGGACTGTCTCTTGTTACTGCCTAAACACTGTAATGTGCCATTAGGACAGCATAGCAAAATTCAAAAGAATATGCATCATTAGATTTTAAAAACCCACATTAAAGCTGCATTATTACTTTATATTACTGATTATAATTAATACCAAACAAGAATCTGGGAGATAAAAATGCCTCACTGTAGGAACTGAATCAACTCTACCTATTACAGACTGGTGGGAAACCTTTCCCGAATAGAGCACATTACTGTTTCTTCATAGGAGAGTTTATTTCACCTTCCTCTTAGGTCAGTGCTGCCGGCATCAGACAAAAGATGTTCCATTAGATGGGCCACATCCAACATGTGACTGCACAGTACTAAACACCTACCATAAACACTGAGCAAGATTTTGCTTATTACCTTTAATTCTTCCAGTCACAAACAGAAAGCCATCCTTGTCCACTTTTCCTAAATCTCCGGAATGGAGCCACCCTTCCTCATCAAAGGCTTCTTTTGTTTTGTCTTCCATATTTAAATAACCCATGAAAACAGTCCTTCCCCAGAAACAGATTTCTCCATTGCCTTCTGTATCTTTGTCCACAAACTTCACTCTACAGCCAGGTGCTGGTTTACCACAGCTGTAAGAGAGGAGCACAAAAACACACAAGGAGCATAGAATTATTGAATATAATACTGATATCTAATGCATCAAATCCCCAAACCTAGCAGATGTTAGTGACTGTAAATAGTACCTTGCTTTACCTGTTTGAAAGGCAGAAACATCAAAGTAAGCACTTTCCAGCTATCTACCTTGTCCTCTGCTTTCTGGGTTTTCTCCTCTCTGTAACTTCATCCATAAACCCACCTTTTTATTTGCAGTCTTGCATTTCAAAAGTATCCTACCCTGGGCCAGGACTAGCTAAGATATACATCAGGTTTAGTAACTGTGTTCTGCTGTAGATGACTATGAGTGCTCCTGGGATGGAATGCTATGGAGGCGACACATTCAGCTTCTGACTTGGAAGCTATTTTGCCTCCTGAAGTCACAACAGAGTGTCAATGTACTCAGAGAAAATAAAATCAGCGATGAGATCATTCCTGGTCTCTTCTCATAGATATAATGAAACATACCTTTTAAAAAAAACCAAAACAAAACAAAACAAAAAACAAACAGAAGATTAAACAAAGAAATAAAATTACCTGTGCTGCCTGTAACTATAAGGCCCAGATACACAATGCGGGCCTGTGGTCTCACTCATCCCATAGGCCTCATACAGGGTGATGTTCAGACCCAAGAAGAAATGCAGTGTTTCAGTATTGAGGGGAGCAGCACCAGAAAAGTGCTTCTGACAGGAAGAAAGCCCCAGTGCACTGCGTATTTTTGCAAGCACTAAGTAGTCTGCTAACCGTGTCCAGAACTGCTGTAAATCACTGCTGAGCACAAAACAGACAACAGACGGAGACAGTCAGAGTAACCTGTGAAACTTCCCAATGTCAGACATGAGTTTCATTTAGAGATACATTTGCTATTTGCATTTAGACGCTGACAAAAGCGACATCAGTAAGGATAGGTTACATATTTGTCCTTTTTTCATTCCTTCAATGTCTTTTGCTGCTAGTAAACTCTAATTTTTAAGGTGTCTCAATACTGCAAATACATAAAGGGTCTATAAAAATGTCTAGGGGTGTCCCCTACATTTTCCTCCCTTTCATAGACCCCATTCAAAGTCACGGCCATTCCTTGCACCAGTAACTAGCACTTGTATAGCTGAAAACCAACCGGTTCAGCTCAGAGAAGACACCAAGCTGGGGACAAGTTAGTGGGACTAAGTTTTCATGAAGGATAGGGAGACACTTCTAACAATCACTTGTGTTTAAAGTCAGCCTACTGTAGCTGATAACTGCATCCTCCCTCTTGCATTGAATTTCCTCTGCTGTCAGGCCAAATTTTACCTATTTACACTTAAGGCCTCGCTGATACTTTACAGTTTATCCCGAGCAGAGGGCTACTTTCAGGTTGATAGAAATCTCACTCTTTGTAATACATACCTGCTCGAGCAGTTTAAGTTTCTTTCTAAGCTAAGTGACATAGCCCATGACAGCATTTTCTTCTTCATAAATCCTGACTGAGCAGAAACATCTTTTAGTTTCTCCATGATTTTCTCCCACACTCGGGGGACCCCCATGTGGGATGTTGGCTGCACTTCTCTTAGCGTGTTCACCAAGCTGCCCTGTTGAAGTTGTTAAATCGTTTCAAAACATTGCATAAGATCCACAGTAGTGACAGAGACTTGACGGTGCAATATTTGCAATACTAACATGTAGAACATCACTGAACACATAGGATATAAAAAACAACTCCCAAACCCACTTCAATCAAACACATGTACTAACATGTGCTAGCTTTGACACACTGGGGAGTTGTGTATTCAAGAAGGAAAACATATGGGTGGTCTAGCTCCTTCTGCCTCCCTTTCCTCAAAAAAATGCTTATAATTCTTTTGCTTTAGATGCATACTCTCTTGTCTTAAAAAAACCCCATGGATTTGCATTGCATATTTTAATTGAATTCTAGAGCACTGGATCACAAATCTAGCTGGTTTTATTTTTCCATAATTATTACCATAATGAACTCTCTGCACCTCTTCAAAGACATACTGGGATTTTTTTAAGAGGAAAAATTCAGTCTTAATTAGGTGCAACAAAGACCTATACCTTCAGAGCATCTGGCTCAGCAAAGTAAACTTGCTCTCCCCATTTGATTCCAGTCCACAGGTCATACATCTGCGCAGCTACGTGGCTGAGTGGCAGGTAACTAACTATAGATTCCTGCTGGACCTCTGCAGGTTGCATACCTGCTGCTCTGCTGCAATGTGCTGATGTCCAAGTTATCTGTTTAAACAAATAATAAAACACAGGTATGGTGGCTTTTTTCTTTTTTCCTTTTAAGACAACAATTCACATGTTTGCTCATGTAACAATGAAAAATCTGTGCTCACAGAAATTTCTTAAGACACTACAATCTGACAACACATCACTGTCAATTCCCTAGGGAAACTTGGTCAAAGGTAAGATGAACTTAGTAGCAACACAGACTTGAAGAGAATATAAGCAGTCTTTCAGCTGCCCCACTGGGTTATGAATGCTAACTCCCCATGCTCTAGTGACACACTGAGCAGGACAGCCATGGGCTGGATATACAAGGAGTAAATTGATCTGCCCATTGTTTTGTACATATCCTACTCTGCATACTTTCTATAAAGATGGCACTTTCCACCACTGCTATGTTTTTATGTTTACCCAGAAGAAAGCAATAAATATTCAGTGATCATTGAGCAAAAAAAGGACAGCTTAATATCAGCAAGAAGTCCATTGTTTTGCATTGTCTAGTTAAGCACTAATAAGGAAGATAACAGCTGTATTCTGCTCCTCTGGAAGCCACTGAGCACAGTGCTTCACAAGTGATACCCTGCCCCACACAATCTGCCATGGCATCTCTGCATACATCAATGTTTTTGGAGATGTACTGCCTCACTTCTTCATGAACCTGGGTGATGTCTACCCCCACCCCTTCTTCCTAATTCCCACTTTATCTCAAAAGATGCTGTTCAAAGACATTAAATAAGCCTATCTTAATTATTGGAATATAGTGTATGGAAGACCTGCAAGTAGATCTAAGAGTGGATATGAGGAAGGAGCAAAAAAGATGTAAAAAAGCCAAACCACCAACCCCAAAAGCACCCAACCTCAACACCTCTCCCATGAAAACAAAAACAAAACAAAAAAACCCCATCTTTTTGCACAGTAGTCTTTGCTTTATAAAACAAAGTTCTTGTTTACCTAACAAAGCTACCTAAAACGGGTAGAGCAGGACACAGAAGTTAGATTATTCATGATGGTAGAGAGGAGATACAGATCATGTGCAACACCTGCTATCAGTGTGTTCCTGACAGCTCCTTTTCTTTATAACAAATTAGAAGGTACAAGTATATGTTTGGTCTAAGGAAATACAGATTCTCAAGAGAGGTTTTTAAACAGCAGCATACTGTCATGCCAGGCCACTCCATGTTTGGATGGCAGCATTAGACAAGAAGCTATGGGACACTTACACAGTATGGAGAACAGAATGTGTTTGAGATGTGGCTTTAACTGATTGCTTATGCCCCAGATCTTGCAGCATGTGGGCACACTCACAGCAGACTCATGTGGGTGCATATACGACTGTCTCTGCACTGGTATTGCACATGGACAGTGCAAACATCTTTTGACTAAAGAAGGCAGCAGCAAAGCCACAGGCAAGGCATGTTTTCCACTGTTCATCAACATAAAAATAGTCTGCTTGTAATCAGCAGCCAGGAATAGTTTGGCAGCTAACATGGAAATGACACCAGACTCCTTTGAGATAGAAGAGCACAGGATCTGCAACATCAGATCAGTCTTTTTGTCTACCAAGTCCATGATCATCTGCTCCAGATACTGTACTAATTGGTTACATGAGTGAATTGCTCCTCACAGTGTGTGTGTCTGCAACAGTTTCTGCTTTAAGAGGAAATGCCACAAATTGGCCCAGTCCTTTCACAGATGTTCACATGTTGGCATGTTCAGAAAGGTTCCCTACTACTCTCCACTCCCACTCAGCCACCACGGGAAACAAACAAACAAACAAAACCCCAAAACAACTACATTTCAGATCTTTGTTAGCAAACCTCTGTGGAAAGTCCTTTTTTTGCAAACAACTTTTCTTATCTGTATTACTGGAAGATCTACTGTTTGAAACAATGCAGGTAGTGCTATTTTAGTACCAGCACTACGCACTACAGCTATATTAATCCTCCAGTGACAGAAGCAGAAACCTATTCCTAGGAATACAATAATGCCAAAGTTAAAACCACCACACATACACGCTAATTTTAATAAAATTTGCAGAAGCTGTCTATCAGGCTGTTTTGATAGTGGTTGGCTGATGTATATGATTTGTGATGACCTGTGATATCACCTGACAGACTATGACAATCTGAATTATATTTATGAATATATGCATTATACCTGACAAGAAAAAGTAACTAAAACAAAAAAAAATTCCCTAAAAGACTGTTCAGTCTTGCAAAATGCTGCTTTCAAAGGAGTTTCATTCTTTACCTTGCTTACTCAGTACAAAGCAAAACTCAAAATGTGGTTGGTTGTTTCTGGTACAAAGTACACCACCCATGGCACAAAAGGAAAATTACTTCAAGGCTCTAGTAGGTACCAGCAGTTTTAAAACACAGCAATAAACATCCTCATGCTTTGCTATTTTTATACTGAAGGAAGAGGCTAAAGTACATACATTGTCATGACTCAGCATGGCTCCTTTTGGCTTCCCAGTTGTTCCAGATGTGTATATTAGTACACAGCATTGATTTGGCTTTTGGGAGTTAATAATATCATCCAAAGTCCTATCAGATACATCACTTCCCAACTCCAGAAACTCTTCCATCTAGAAGATGTAATAAAAATACATGGTATCAAATGGTTGCTTACAAGTGGGAAAGATGATTTACCTTACCGGTCTCAAAAATGGCAGAAAACTTCAGCACCTTGCACGCATTTCCAAGGCCAGTTTCTCTAGGTCTTGTCTATGTGAGAAATACGACAAGAACAAGCTTGGAACTTTATGTGCAAAATGAAAATAGACTATCTAAAATTGTGCTGCTGTGAGTTGCTGCTGTGATTCTTTCCTGTATCTAAGAAGGCAATGGTAATACTATTCCTCTTCTAAGATGAATACTATGGACCAGTCATAGAGGCTAAAAGCCTATTACTGCCTCAGACTGTTTGCATCTTATTTAAAAGGAGTTTGGAGGTATTGCTATTAAGTAAGCGTATACTTCTGATATTACATCTGTAATTGCTTATCCTCCCTATGAATACAAATATAAAGCAATTGGATGAAAGCTTTTTTGCAAAAGCATCATTATCTAGATGTGTGAATGTTTGCCCAAATTATCTGTTGTTTTACAGTAAAGACAGCATATGATGCTAGTCACAACTTCCATTCAAATTTGGCTCAACCTAGAATGAGCTAAAACCTTTTATGATGCTGGACCTCTGTGCTGTGCAAATGGGCTCAGGAACACACTGAATGTGATCCTCCGTATTATATTGGTTGCTCCCAGATACTTCTATTGCACGCAGCTGATTTGCTGCTAAGTGTAACATTGATTTCAACACTAACTGAAAAACAGTGCATAACAAAACTTGTTAAGAAAATCAATCGAAGTGTCAGCTTTTCATTGGGATCAAATGATTCATACTGTGCTTCAGAAGTGTGTTATCCAGATGCAAGATGTAGCACTTGCATTCTTCAATGATTTCTTGGACATAATATCTAGGACCACAGAGCAGTAAAGGGTATGGTGCAAAGGTTAAAAAAAGGAGAGTCTGTGCTTCAGGGAGGATGCATTGTTTTATTTAAGACCTCTGGCATTGCCACTGTGCTACTAAGGTTCCAACAGTTAAGCTCAGTGACACCTAGACTTCCTTTTCTGGTGCAGCAACGCTGGCCCAAGGATTCTTCATCAGTTTTATACTTCCTGGCAACACAACACAGTTCTGAAAAGAGAGGCAGTACAATGCACAACTCTGCAGCCAGTAGGGGATTTATCACATTTTATCCTTTCTCATGGAATGTGGCTGTATCATTTTCCTTAGGTCAGGGAAAGTCTGCGTGTATCAAAAATGTAATTGTTCCTACATGACAAAGCAGTTGCTACCGTTTCCCTGACCTTACTGCTTCCTCATACTAGACGGTGTTAATCACTGTGAATCTGTTGCCTAGGCTTTGTTTACCGAACAGTACCTGGAACAGAGAGCATTCCCACTCCACACACTGTTAAACAGTCACACATGCTACTGACTTTGCATTTGTTTTCTGGAATGTGAATTGAGCAGTCAGCTAGGGTTCTGCCCGCACTGCAGCAATTGCACATTGCACGGAGCTCTCAACTTGCAACATAAACCCCTTTTATCAGATGCCACGTGGTCTAGATGGCTTGCTTATCATCAAATCTAATTTAAAAAAAAAAAATAATTTCTGCATTTGGTGATTTATCTCTGATTTTTCCTTTAGATGACAAATTCCGGCAACTGTCAGATGCCTTCACAGTTATCATCGTCCACCAAGGAAAAGCGTCCAGCACAACACTCGAACAGGGGCATTTTCAAATAAACCAATTCTCAGGTTTCAGCAACTGAATGCTGCTGCAAAATTAATTGAGCTGTTCACTCTTGATTAATATATTTTTTTCCTCAGTTGAAGTTTTTCTGCCTAAAACCTGATAATCTGCAGTCCACTTAAATTGATGATCTTTGTATTCTTATTACTTAGCTGTTTTTTCATTATATTTTTAAAATATACTGGAATATCATGTTCACAAAAATACATTCTGCTTAAAGTTCTCATATTTCTTAAATTAGAGGTTGGAGTTCTATCACTGAGAAATTTCTGATCCTGGCTTTGTCCTTTTTTCTGCTTTATTCTGATCATGAGATACAAAGATTCTGCATATCTGGTGAAAATGTACTCCTTTTTGTGTAATCCATAGCCATTTCGCTTCACTTATTGCTTATCACCATAAGTATTTGCTGCAAATAAAATGCAACTATCATCTGTAAAGTACAAGTGTGCTGGTTTGAGAGTAATTGGAATATTTTAATAGAGAAAATTACACTATAGGCTGTGAAAGGAAAACATCATGATGTCTACTTCACTCATACGCTTGCTGGAGAATTGTTTGGGAACACTAACCAAAACAATTGATAAGTCAGTTGCTCTCTGTCGCTTGCTGGAACAGGAGCTGCTGGTGGGATCTAGCAGCTTCTGGGCTCTGGCTCCTCTGCTGATTAATCCTCACTAACCATTTTTTCTTCTAACCCTCCTGGTCGATCCTCCTAATTTACCTTGCACGTAAGGCAAACCTTGGGGTAAGGTACAGGGGTGGGGAGAAGGTGGAAGGGTGGTTGGGAGCCCCTCCTGGGGTCTCTGATCTCTGGGAGGGGAGTTGTGTTGTTGTATTACCTTTTACTTGTATATTTCTGTAAATATTGTGTATATAGTGTAAATATCTGCTGTACATTGTGCAAAGCTGTAAATATAGCTTCATCATTTAACTTCCAGCCGACTGAGTGCTAGTCTGGGTCATTTTACAAAGTGTGGGGAGGCGGTAACTCCCAAACCTTCACAACAAGCATTTTCATGTTCTTGGATCCATTTGAGAGTACACATTCCCACCTGAACCCTTTAAGTGTTCATTCAGCCAAGTAACAAGTCAGGAGATAGAAGACAGTTAAGCAAGGTAGCCCTGACTTCAAACATCAAGTATCGAATACGAAACTACAGGTAAACTGAACAGAAAAGGTTGATAAAAACTTTGTTTGTGTTTGCTGAAATAGAGCAATGGTAGACACTTCACAGATTAAACACAGTAGAAAACTGTCAAATAAATAATACTCTGTGAATTATTCTAGCATTCACATACCGTATACAAATTTGGATGTCTTTCTGAAATGGAGCCTTTATACAGCACAACAGCTTTCAAGTGTGGCAAGCGATTCCAAATCTGTTGAATTTTTAAAAATAAATTTATTATTATTATCCTGGGGGGTCTGGGAGGGTAATGTTTCTACCAAAATACTGTCACAACTGTAATGGGTTCACAAACACAAGAAACCACCACCTGTTTCCCTTCACCCTCATAATATTCTCCCCTAAACTCACAACCCAACTAGCTCAATCAGAGGAGAGGAGGAATAAAAAGGAGATGCTATACACTCTGCTCTAGAGCAACCTATTTTCAGTCAAAAGTTTATAAAAACCAAAACACCAGAAACGGCTCCACGGTATCCATTCTCATCACACACCAGAGACACACTTGAGGTCAAGTTAGAAGTCTACCCTAGCTGCTACAGTTATAGCAAAAACTGTTGTTAAACTGCAAAAACAAGTTCAATCTGGTTAAAGAAAACAAAATAAACAAACAAAGGAATCTATATGCACATTTTAAAGCTAAATAAAACTAATGCTGCAAGCTTACAGGCAGACAGTAATGGCTGCTCCTTTCAGTAGTTCTCTCTTCTTTGCATGGCCTACAAAGAATATTTATTTCACTGCACTTTGTAGAACCCATTGCCTCACAGGTGCCTTGGAATTAATCACATTTTGAACTGCCTTGATCATATTATAAGTCTTGGGTTCTTCCAGGAAAAAAACCTTTTTTTTTTTGTTTGTTTGTTTTAAAATCTCAGCTGGGCAAAGGAGTGCTAGCCAGAGCTGTCTCTTCTTTTTCTTGATAGAAATGTGCATGACTGAAATCCCTTCAGTTCTTCAGTTTATATTCTTCTCTTCACATTCATGACAGCACTGCCTTATTAAACAGTCAGTGACACTGAGGTTTGTCTGATTGTGTGTTTCTCCAGAACACTTACAAAAATCTCTCTTCCTCCAAACTGCACACAAAACAAAACTACCAAGTACAACAAAATTAATGCATAACTTACACAAATAACATTTGCAAAAAAGATCCAGAGATATTTTCTCACTGGCAGGTACACATTTTTGTCACGAAACTCATCATGGAAGCCACCCTGCTCTAGGAAAAAGTGCAATTTGGTGCAAGTTTGTTGCCTCATCTCCAGCCACAGACCTCCTTCATCATCTTACTGACAGACAAGGCCTTCCCAGGTTCCTGCCCTGTCCTTCTCACTCAAGTCATGCAATAGGGATTTTTCCTTCAAGTTGATCTTTCAGTGTGACATACTTGCAGAAAGCCACTCAAAGCTGCCAAAAACTTTGGTCAAAATAGTGACTGTTATTAAAGAGCTGCTTCCTTTCTCACTTGAGTCTCTCCCATGTCAACCATCACACTAAGTGTAGTGGACTCAAGGACCTTAGTGGTTACAGGATAAGACGACATTTTGGAAAGAGGAAATAGTGGACACTAACAACATTGATATTTAAATGGCATACATTTAAAAACTTGCATCATCCCAATTTCCATCATTCAAATGGTCTGGGCTTTTCCAAACACAACTAGGTGGTGACATAGTAAACATGGGATCAAAATGTGGAGTTCTTTTCCAGCTATGTTTGCAGTGAACCAGTCCACAAGGTCTCTGCTGGAATCAATCAGATTTGCTTAGATGCGATCCAGACACTGCAGAGAACAGAGCTGCAAGCTCCCCAACATGTCAAATAACAGATATCAGATTTCCAAAAAATATTCCCATGAAAGGTTTCACAGTACAGACTGAATATGATGTTTGAGACCAACACAGCATCAAGAAATGGGAAAATTATGTTTTTTAAGTAACCATTCAGCCACCTTGTACCTGCATTATCTTGTCCAATTGTTTTTTGTTTTCCACAACCATGACATTGGTTTTGCTGTCATGAGCAATGTCGTGGCAGGCCTCTGGAGAATTTGTTGTATATATTCCTGTGACAATTCCTCTGTATCAACAACATATATACATAAATTAACATATTTACTTACACATCTAAATTTAGTATCAAACAAAGAATAATTATCAAAGCTCAGATTAAAGTTGAATGAGTATTAAGATGTGGAATTAGGCATCAGCACAGCGGTCATGGTTATTTCAAGTATTTGGATATACATGAATATCTGATATATGGACGTTACAAAAAAATCATCTCTATAATATGTTCAGCAGAAGATGCGTAGGTAAGGATTCAACATTTTAAACCACTTAAGGCTACACCAGAGCTACCTCATAAAGCAGGAAAACAACCCAAAACACATCGTCTTTCTGTTCAAGCCACACACTGACACCCATTTCAATTTCACTAGCACAGGAACACCTCAAGACATAAAAACCAACTTATATAAACAGGTATCAGAACAGAAGGAATCAGGTTCGTCAGTATTGATTTGTCACTTCATCTGCTTGAACATATATTGCTGTAGACAACTCTTTATAAAACTCATCTGTTTCCCACATCTTCCAGTGATACTTTACAAAAGCTTGTGTGAATGTCACAGTTAACACCATAGCAAACAGGATCAACGTACAACTAACTGTTTAGACCACTTTAGATCACTGAAAGCTATGAGACAGTCACTGTTAAGTGTGAATCTTCAAGTACAACTTCAAGATATGGCACCAAATACTTATCTGCTACAGACCTAGCAATATAGAAATCCTCCCATTCTCATGCCACATCAAAACACAAAAAAAATTACCCAGCAAAAACAGCTCCAACAGCTGAGATGAACCATTCAGGAGAATTAAATCCAAGGATTGCTACGCTGTGGAATCGTTCAAGACCGAGCTTAAAAAAAAAAAAAGAGAGTATAATGTTATTTAATATGGGCACACCAAATACATAGCATGAAACACACAGATACTAACCATGGGAAGTCTGGATTCATTATTTCAGCATGGACAAGACATTTCCATCACATTTGTGTGTTGATATTCATACCAAAACCAGCATTTATCAGCAATTACCATGATTTAAACTTTCCACTATCTTCTCCTGTCTGAGCTCTCCCTACCAGAAAGGCTTGAAAACCAGAATTTTTCTGTATGAATAAAAGCATAATAGGTACTAAACTTACCTGATGTTTAGAATGTTCTAAAACTTGTCTTTATCTCACCAAATTCACAGCACTGCTGCTTTCACCTATTTTTAATACCTGCATTATGCTGAGCTTTGTACCCATGACCCAGTAGCTCTTCACTTGCAGCCAAGACTTCCTGACATAGTTGCCCCTTTGACCGAAAATAATTTCTATCATTAGCATTTCAATAAAGACTATGACTGCTGATCTTTAGTTAATGGGAAAAGCCTCTTAATAGCTTCTGGTTAGGGGTTAGTTTGGGGTTTTTTATTTTTAGTTTGGTTTGAGTTTTTTTAATAGAAATAAAAGGGAGAAAAAGTAATTGGTTTTGTTTCCTGTACCTACCTTCAAGAAGCTTTTGGCTGCTTTCCTGGAGAGGTAATAATACTCTGAAAAAGTTATCTTCTCCCATTTCCCATCCTTTTTGCTGGCCAAAGCATTAAGGGATCCGTATTTCTCTAGGCTCTCCTTGAACATCTGATGAACTGTTATGGGAGTCTGCGGACAGGAGTTATCTATTCTCAGTCTGACTCTACCATCAGCAAAGGAAGTCCACAGTGACTCTGGAAAGTGAAGCATTAACATTAGGATACTCTATGACTGAAAAATTGCATACTACCATATGCCAAAATACAAGTGGACAGAAAAAAACTGCATGACTATGCATAACTGCCATTTTACAGCTTTTGAGAGAAGGGTTTTTCAATTTTGTAACTATCAAATATGCCATGCAAAAACTTTTCTTCTTACACTTTGCTCTGTGTCTTGAATAAAAATGCCACCATATAGAATTATGCTGATCTTCTGCATGCTACAGTCACACCATTAACTCCAGAAGAATCTATTAGCCCATGCTCAGGCCTGCACAAACCACTGTCCTCTGAGCTAATGGAGTAATTGCGGAATCAGAAGGCCACAGAGATGCGAAAGACCCAAAACCTTTTCCTGTTTATCTACTTCTACTTGTTACAGCTCCTTCTACTCCAGTTATTCTCCTTTACCCTGTCCCTGTTCCATACTGCCTCTCACAACCTTTCTGCATGGCCATCTGCCCTGTGTTCTGATACATATAGCCACTCCTCTCTTGCCCATTTTCACATCATCTTTCACCTTCTGCTCTTGCCTTCCTGTACTGATATGATCCACTTCTTTCCCCTTGTATTTTTCCACCCTTACTTTGACAGGACACAGACTCGGAGCACTAACTAATGTCACTTGGCTCTCAGCACTGGTGGTATGGCCTGGAGTAATCCCTAGCACTTATAAGAAACCACTGTCATTACTGTCTCTAAGATTCCACTTGGCTCTTGCAAACCTAGTATGAAGCAGGTTGAGTATAAATACACAGGGGCAGGCAGTAAGTTGGGGGGTTAGTAAGCTAGCAAAATTTAGGTGAATCCTCACAATGAAGACCAATAGAACTACACAACTTTATCAAATAGTTAGCTCCCATACTTCTGAACAAAACAGTAGAAAAATATTTTTATAACAATATTTTTTCCATGATGTACTTTAATTAATTTAAGAACAAAGTATATAATGTATGAATTCTACAGAATGCTGGTGGAAAATTTGAAACCAAAGAGCTTAGGTGGGCTAGAATTAAGAGTCACACAAAACACATCTTTTTGAAGTTCCTAATACAACTTAGTAAGCATAAATGTCTTATACTACATTTGTGGAAAGCAAGAACTGTAAAAAATGTTCAGCTGGCATCTGTCCTGTTTCATGGTACCTCAGTGGCTGAAAAAAAAAAAAAAAGAAAAAAAAAAAAGTAATTTTGGAGTATTCAAGAGCAGAACATGGTTTTCACATCCCTCTCAAATACTATTCCTCTTGTTTCATAAAGGCCTAGAAGTTACCTCCCTGAGTAATTCTGGCAATATATGAACACAGCAGCCATAGCTGCACATGAGTGCTTTAGAATACACCTGCAGCCTCCCTTGAGTCAGGCTTGCAATCTGTGCAGATAGCCAGTAAGCTATTGTAAGCTTAGAAATGTGTATAAAAGCTCCAAACAAAACATTGAAACCAATGTTCTTTGCAGCAAAGTAAGTTTCATTCCTTAGCTATGTAGAAAAGCTCATCTTTAGCCATCTGATAAAGTACAATTACTAATCTGAAAACTATCCAAGTGAGTCTAGCTTGCTGCCAGTATTGTGCAAAACTGTGTCTGAAGATTTCACTGCCCTGTGTTATATCCTTGCACATAATGAGCATTAGGGGAGGGGGAAATATATATATATATATATATCACTTTTCTACTTCGTCCTAGGTAAGTAGATAAAAACCTTGGTGCACAAAGTGAACCGAGCAGTCAAAGCTGTGATGCATTTCATCAAGAATTAATGTTCCTGACTCACAGCTTTGCATTTGTTCTCTTGACAAATGAGAGCAATAATGACAGCAATAAACACTAATAAAGCTGCTTAACCTCCATGTACCTTCATTTTCTTATATGGAAATCGCATACAATGATTTCGAAAACATAGGCATGGTGGAGCTTTGCTTAGTTCAGTGGAGAAAAGGCATCGTAAATCCAGACAGTCTAGAAAACAAGTAGCTGTGAAGGATTTTAGGTAATAGAAAGACTTAATCATAGTGTCAACAGTGGCACCAAGCAAGTATTTTCTGAGCAGTGAAGGTAAAAATGATGTTTCTGCACTTAACTCCAAATCTAGTGTGAAAAGCATGAGAAGTAAGACTTGTCAGAGACAGAAGCTAGTGTTAATCCAATCTTTTTTTTCTTTTGTTTTTGCAGTGACACACCAAAGCCCAGACAAAAAACTCCATGATTTTCTGGCTTCTGCCACACATGGATGACAGGAATTACAGGTGTGGTCAGGCACAGGTGGATGACTGCTCTGTTGACAGCAAAATTGTATCACTTCAGATGTACAGTAGGTAACAGTTTCCACAAAGAAGAGTGAAGATCAGTCAAATTACTGCAATACCTAGACACAGAAACCAAAACTGCACTTCAATACTGGGTTTCCTTCAGTTTTTCCTTATATAGGGTCTTCTGGTGTATATTTGATTCACATCAAAGGAGAAGAACAGAATCAGTTTCACAGACAGTCAGTGAACCACCTTAATAATACACAATATATCACAGAGTTGTATAAACTTGAATGCCCAAAGTCTGTTCTTGCACATATTTGTATAACTTAAATCTAAAATCAGTTCCAGAATCTACATAAGAAACAAAATAGTTCTAAAGCCCTAACTATTCTGTTCAATAGCATTTGTCAAGTGAGGGGAACATAAAGAATACTTTTTGCTGTCAGTTTGCAGAATGATTTTGAGCACAGGTCTTCTGAGAGAAAGCCTGGAAGGGAATTCCTCACTAAACACTGAATCAATCAATTATGAACTCTGAGAAAAGCAAACCGGGTGCTCTGCCTCACTAGCATCTGAAACTGAAGCTGCAATCTCTAGGTCGGAAATAAACTCAGTAGCACCTGAAACTGAAGTGAAAAATCAAAAGAGAGATCTTTCAGGTATACTATGAGTTTTACAGAGAACATAAAAATAAAGCAGCATTCCAGCTCCAAGTACTTCACACCACTGAAAGATCCCTATACGCAAGCAAGCAGAAATACCTGTTCCTTTCCTCTTGCTTCCAGTAACTCCTGCTACCTACATTATATTCTGTACTCAAAACAGTTTCTCATTCACTAATATGTGACCTTGGCTCATGTCCTTCTTATGAGTTCACTGAAAGTTAGAGATGGTGAGAAAAGATCTGCTCCTAAAAAAGACTGTTTTGTCAGCTAAAACAAAAAACAGAGATTTTATTCAGATAGGTCATCTTGATTGTCACTCTTTGAGCCTCTTCCAAGTGTTTTTTCTCCCCTACATCACTCTCCTTCAAGGACGGAATTCCACAATCACACTGAATTTTCAATGATTCGCTGTCTTTGCTGCTGAAGGAGAAGGTGGCTCAGAGTGGTCTTACACATGTAAGTGTGTAACAGGATGACAGTACTGTCTTAGGACTTGCTCTAAGGACAGATGAGGTAAACATTTAAAATTGTAGGTGTGTACTCTTCAAACTGCAGTGAACACTTTCAAGAAGAAACTTTACAGGAGTTACAAGTTTTGTTTACCACTTGAAAAACACTTCATAAGTTTTCAGTTGATTCTTTACAACACAATGCCAAAAATGTGAACCATTTACTTGTAAATGTTGACTTACAAAAGCACACTTATTACTCAAATGTTTCCTACAAAGTCTAAACCAATACACAATATAAAAATATTACAGTCTTTGTATTTTTATCAGCCGATTGTTAGTCCTCTCTATGACACATGACTGAACAGTTGTGACATGGTACAGGCTGTCTCTCCAGGCACAGGCTACAAAAATTATTTGAAATAGGCAAGTAGTGATTCTATGGTTTGTCTGGGTTTTCTTGCATGAATATTCACCCTGGATGAAACTCCTGCGTACAATGAAAGAAACAAAAAAAAAAAAGAAAAAAAAAAAAAGAAGTAAATACATTAATCCTACAGTTTAAAGTTAATATATTAATGAAACCTCTTTGTTCACTAACCTGACCTGCAAGTTTCCTGGTGACTTCCAGAATGGATTTGGGACTGTAAATGAACTCTGATGTTTATGGAAGAACAGTTCTTGTAAAATGCAAAAGAACCAAGGTCACCTTTCAGGCAGGTAAATAAACAGGCTGATGGTGGAACAGCCCTGATGCATCACCTGAGTAACTCCAAATGATATTCCATAGATGTGCCCTGAGAAGCTGGAATTAAAAACAGTAACTTAACTTCTTCTTTAAAGCAATTCAGATTTAATTCCTAACACAGTTTCTTGATTATATGCCAGTTCCTGCAAAACATCACTGTGCTGTAATGAGGAGAAGAGGCATTCAGCTCTTTGCTGGAGGCGTTTCTGACACAGTCATCATCTCGGATTCCATAGCTATGATGCCATAACTTTCTGCTGACAACACAGATACATCACCCCTGTTCTCATGCACTAGTTTTTAGTTTTCTTCAAAATGTCTGTGGCCCTAAAAGCTTAACTTCTTAGTAAAAGCTGAAGCTGAGTACACACAGGTTGGAGTCCGCAAGCTTGGCATCTGTGTCAAACTTTCCCTTGTGCTAACAAACAGGTTAATCCAAAGTACAGAACTTTTGAATGTATCAGCCAGCACACATGTACAGTGATTCTCTCTAGAAAACACTGAAACCAGGCTCCTGCTGTTTGCCTTGCCCCAGCTAGG
The DNA here is from genome assembly GCA_013396675.1 of Eubucco bourcierii. Taxonomy (NCBI): domain Eukaryota; kingdom Metazoa; phylum Chordata; class Aves; order Piciformes; family Ramphastidae; genus Eubucco; species Eubucco bourcierii. The sequence continues at coordinate 83,055 of VWZE01010280.1, forward strand.
GGAAGAGAAGGGTTTTCTGCTACATTATCAAATTTCCACAATAAACAAGAAACCTTAAAAAGTTTTCTGCTATTTATTTAGTCTTTTCTGTTTGAGAATATAAATTGGCCAAACCGCACACAAATCATTCAGTTCATGGAAACTTGTACCTCTTCCATTGGAGGAAAAGGGAATATTTGTGACTTGCGATACAGTAAACTGTTTTTTACATCAGTAAACTACTACCTATGTGGATCAGAGAAATTAGATATCCTCCAAAGAATGCCTCTACAAAATGACAGGAGGGAGTGGTGCACCAAGACTAGCACAAAACAAGCTTCATAAGAATACTGACGCTTTGAAAACTGATTACAATGCACCAAAACAGAAGCAGGTGGAGGGTGTAATCAGGAGGAAATATCACTGCAGAAACACCGCCCAGGCACGCAGGAATGGAAAATCAAAACTCAGATGGAATTGAAACTGGTGAGTGATACACCAACAGCATTGGGTTGGAAGGAACCCTCAAAGATCACCCTGATCATGAATGCCTCCAGGGATGGGGTCTCAACCATATTGTTAGGTAGCCTATTCCAGTATTTTACCACTCTCATTGTAAAGTTCTTCTTTATGTCTAACCTAAATCTACCCTAGCACAGGTGCACTGAAAGTCAAAAGAAGAACCAAGGATATCATGGGCAACATGGACGGCGGACATGAAAAAAGATGATGTACACAGTACCACCTTGGTCTATACTGCCCAAGTAAGACTTCCTGGGTTTCTGCAACCAGCAGCAGGTGAGAAGTCTTACCTACAGCAGCAGAGGAAGATCAAAGTAGGGACCACTAATGCAAACTGGACACATACGAAAATGTCAGTAGGCACAGATGGGACAGTTTAGACCACATCAAAGTCATTGCAAGGCTGCTCTCAATCACCTCTGAAAAATCATAGCAATGCAGTCAGGTGTCCTTGACAGGAAAAAGGCAAACATCAGATCTCTTTTCAAAAAGGGGAAGAAAGAGGATTCAAACACCTAAGGCAAATCAGACTCACCTCAGTTCATGGAAACACTATGGTACACACTTTTAAGGGCTCATCTCCTGTGAGCAGAAAGCTGTACTAGTTGCCATTTACCAACATAAATTATTCTGTGAGTCTCTCAGTATAAAACCAGTATCAACAAGTTCTCTTTTACCTTTATATTGGTTTTAATGCTTGTTGTCAACAGGAAGGTTACTCTGGATTTACAAGTGTATTAGAAGAATTGGAGTCTGCCCTAGTTCTGCAACAATGAGACTCTATGCATTGGTGGAAAAGAATGGGAGAAAAAGAAAAATCCAGAGCAATCTGCAGTCCCCATGAGACAAATTTACTCCTGATGTTGCAGAACATATCAATTATAAAATAAGAAAAGCAGTTCTGCACAACTAGAAAAAACAGAATCACCTTCTTTTCATAGACAAAGTAGACCCACCTCAACTAGCCTGTGAGCTTCCTTCTCCCATAGGATTTTTTGAGTGATGTTTCTGACATTCAGTCCTCACTTACCCACTCAGCATCTGCATACCTGGGTGACGTTTCCAAGTCAAACACTGCTTCTCATTTAAATGGATAACAAGTAGTGCCAGACTGCCAAAGTCAAATAAAAGATGAAGACCAGCTTACATTTTAAGCTCCTGATTCATCTACTTAGAAACGTATCTAAACACAAATAAAGGAACAGTTTAATTAAAATGGATGGGGTGCGACTTGTGTTTGCAGGGAAATTATGATGGAACAGCTGGAACAGCCTCTATCCAGAGTTGTTCACCTCACCTTTCTTCCAGAGGCTGTGGTCACCTCTGCAGGAGTGGCTGTATGGCATGTGCATTCCTCCCTAATCACTGTGGTTTGCAGCCCAGCATATTACTCTGAACTGCAGTCAGAAGCAGCCTCTGGGAGACAAGCAGTGTAGGTAGCTCACAGCCGTAACCAGTGTCCCAGATAAATTCTTAGAAAAATAGGTCAGAGCCTTCATGAGCACACAAGCAAGTACTCTGCAGAATCAAGCCTCAGTAAAAATCTATATACAGCGTGTCTCTCGAACAGTACAATAAACTACCCTGAAAATTTGAAACCAGGAGTTAGTTATCATCTTTATTGATACAAATTTATTTCCTGCCTACTGAAAAACAAGCAAGTGGTTAGAAGTTCAGTTCTTGGAAAGAAGCCTATTGTGTACCAAAAGAACTGCATACAGATATATATTTATGCATATGCATCAAGTCTGTATGTGAGGTCCCTGCATAGATCTGTTATTTCTTCAAAACCCACTTGCAGTGCAGCTGTCTCTCAGAACAAACAACCTCTGTTCAAACGAGCAAATTTAGATACCAGCAGCAGCTTCACCAAGGCAACAGGGAGCTCCCTCAGGGCTGCAAAGCTTCCAAAGACTCTCAGAAAGTTCTGCTAAAAAAGCCCTTCAAGCCACATGGTAGCATAACTAGGTTAATTTACCACTGCAACTGGTTTAAAATCACAGTAGTATATATGTGCTACCATGCAGCACAGAGCTGACCAAAAGTATATATAGCCCTTTAAGAGTCTGAAGTTATTAACCAGTATGCTGAATCCTCCAGAGCTACCAGCTGGTAAGTAGGCTGGGAGGCCAAAATAAAACAGGAATTAGAACATTTTCCCACAGGAACAGGCTGTTTTTCACAAATTCACGCAACTTTACAGAAAAATCCTGACAAATTTTGATTTGCCCTGATTTGCTTCAGTTGAATTTTACTTTTAGCTACCCAGAAAAATTGCCAGTCGTAACTTGCTAGAATAGACACAAATAGTACACTAAATAAACTCTTAAAAGAACTCAAATTTCCAAGGATTATCTTGTACATGCTTACCTTCTGGCTCTGTCTCTTCATCTTGGGCCTTCTCCAAATGAGGCAGCAAATCTCTGCAAACAGTCTGTGCATCTGCAAAAGTTCTAAAATAAAATATATGCATTATAAAGTTATCCACGAGTGCTAGCAAAAATCACTGCAATCAAGAGACAGGACATCCAAGGGCAAAGTAAACCACAGCTTGCAAACACTTAGAAAAACAAACAGGAGAAAATAGCTCTGAGGAACAAAGTAATCCTTGCCTTTGCTGCAATCTCCACTACGGTTAGGTCAAATAAGGCAATGCTTTCACTCAAAGGATGCCATTCTTATTTCATACTGTGGTCTTTCGTTCCAAACATCATGAAGTCTAGCAATTGGATACATTGATTTTTAATTTAAACAGATGAGTCAAGAACTACGCAAGTATAAAGAAGAAATGTTCAATCATAACCTTACTTATACTGCCATGGTACTAACATCACAATACCTTACAAATTGCCACTGTTAAAACCTGTTGAAGTTCTTAGGTTAGGGTTTGCTGTTGTTGTTTGGTTGTTCTTTTAGGAAAAGAAGGAGATTTAGTTCTCAATAATAATAATAGTTTCTCAAATACTTCAGTAATGTAACAAATTATCATTATCACATGGACAAAATCTACCCTTGGCTTAAATTGAAGTAGATGAAGTTTAAAGTACAGATAATAAAAGCTAAAAACCTTAAAGTCTGTACTGTAATAGACTGCAAAGGATTATATGAGCAGAACATCTAAACAACAACTAAGCACTCCAAAATTACTGCATAAAGCAACACACTGCAAATTATTCATGCCTAGAACATAGAGATTTTTAAATTTAGTTGACTTCATTTAGCAGAACAAGGGGCATGAACCAATAGCCTTCAGAAGCCAAGAACAAGGTAGGATTACCTTCATTCCCTCTCACCAGGTACAACAGAAGAGTCCTGATTGAAGCTCAGGAAGTCCTTCTCCACAGTGTCATAAATTAACTCAAAATGTAGGAGAAAAAAAATAGAAAAAAAAAAAAAGTACAAGCTACACCCTTCTCAGCTTTCAAATAAATAACAAACAACTTCACCAGCAGGTATTTGCACAGCAGCGTCAGGTAGCTAACAACAGGACCCAAACACTACATCAGACATTTCCTATCTGATATTGCCAACTATCATTTGCAGAATATCTATGTGTGGGGTAGTTCTAGAATTAGTCACTGTTATTCACAATTAAATCATTACTTTAGGGAAGCCTTAAGAAAGATGGATCCCTTTGACAGGAATTGAGCAGATTTTGTAGTTCTTCACCTATCAGAAGTAACAACTGCGGTCAATTTCCTCCCTTGCTACTACCATGCCACAGATCTCCCTGTCTCAGAGCAGAGGCACTGGTTGCAAAAGCAGTTCAAGGAAAATGAGGAGTCATCACTCATCTTGCCAGAGAGGATATTTCCTCTCTTGTATGGAGACAAAACATGAAAGGGCTTGTCTGGTAAGCAGGGAGTTAGGCTCTGGAAATAGTCACTGGTTTGGTGAAGGTGGATGTTGATGAGAAACTGAGTAATGTGAACACAGAGTAAGATTCTACTGCATACTGAAAGATAAGTCTCTGTTGGCTATATAGAAAAATGGTGACTTGATGTGGGGGTTGCAAGGACAGAATGATGAACGAGGAACACATATATGGGCAAAAATACAAACCAAAACATATGAAATAATTTTAAAATATGTTCTGCCCACTCTCCCTATACACTAGAACAGTTTTTGACATTTTTCCTATAAAAAAATACTCTACTACATTTGATGTTTAATAATCTAGCACAATCTTTATACCTTAAGAGCAATGTTTTTTTTAAAAAATATTTTACAAAATAAATAAAGCAAAGTCTTAGCCAAAAGGTATCAGAATGTCACTCTTGCCAAAAATGAACAGCCAAAAAAATCTTCAGAAGAAAACTGACTGGTAATGTATCGGAAAAAACTCAAACCTTTGAATAACCATCACTAATGGCTTCTCCCAGACCACTATCTTTTCACTTTGCTTTATTCTCATCTGACTGTTGTAAGATACCAGCTCAGGTAATATCATAGTCCCTTAATAGACAAATAATGAACCCACAAGTCTGAACTTCTGGACTTGCCCTGGAAATGCATCAACATCTAAATGTCATATGAGGAACACTACACATCTTGAAGAGCAATAAAGTTAGAAGCACTGCATGCAAGGCAGTTGTTACCTGCATCTGTGCACTAAGCAGTCAATTTGAGAGTTGTTTTTTTTATCCCACGAAGAGTAATCAAGAAATTTTCTCTTCTAACAAGAATTTCTGTAGAGCTAGAACCATCCCTTGTGAGAGAAAAAACATTTAAATGTTGTCACTTTTAGTTTTTGCTAGGAATTACTCCTCTAGAAATGAAGTTCCAGTGGTTATGTTACTTAGATTTGCTTAAGTAAGGTTGAACGCAGCATAATTCAGTGGGACAACCTGATGAACAGCTTACTGAGCATACTGCAGCAAAGAGAAAATGCACTCCAGAACTAGAGTTTGCTGGTGGGATGCCCCAGCAAAGCCAAAATGCTTTTGAAATCTGGACTCTGCCAAATTTATTAAGATTGAGGTTCTGCATAAATTATTTAATGCTTTTAGTGCAGGGACAGTGTGGTCCAAAACCCAACCACCAGTTGAAAAGCTTTTTTTTTACATCTGATTTTTGTCTTTAAAAAGAAACTCTTTCAAAAGGAAATACAAAAAAAATTCTACAAAGCATACAAAAGATTTAAGACTAGAGGTCATCTTAGCAAGCCAGTTGGAATACACAACACTAAGCAAGTGAAACTAAACAAAGCATTCTTTTGCAGGACTCCATTAGCAGGAAGGGGTTTTGAATGACAGTATTCCTGAAGTAATTTGGGATTTACTTCAAACTATGTCTATGGTCAACCATATCTCTGCAGTTTCTGCCTGCATAACTTCCAAAGAATTATGATTAACTACTGAATGGTTTTTGTTCTTTTTTCCCTCCAAAATAAATTATCCTGAAACTTGTCTACTATATCCATTAAAAAGGGAATGTTCAGTTACAGAGTCTGCTCAGTGCATACAATTTCTCTGTCACTTACATGCTTTTTCCCAAAAAACAATCTGTTTAGCTTCCCCTGGAACACTCTCATGAGCACTGCTTCCAGACCACTGGCTCACAGGAAGCCTTCCCTTTGCTTTGCCCACACACTGATGATCCAGAGCAGTACAGCTCCATCATCTATTTCACAGATCCTCTCAGCATATTATTTACAAGCTCACCCACTGGGCTACTTACAAGCAGTAAGCAAAGTGTGCAAACGCTCATTTGCACAAGTACTTCCTTCTCAAACACTCTGGATTAATTTGGTTTCCTAGCTATTATTTAATACACAAAAAAACATGCTGAACAGGAAAATATGTTGGGGGATTTTACTCTCCAAAGTAGAACTTCATGAATTTTATTTTTATCTTTCAAGGGCTTGCATCTCCTGAGGATGACTTGGTGAATTTCATCTCTAAACTCCTGCAGCTTACTTGTTGATTTAAGTAATCCATAATACAACAGATGAAAACCCCCCAGTTTCTTTCAATCAGTGTGCATCTTTTGCTGCCTCCATTCTTTGTGACAAGTGTCCTAAATATTTCTCTTTTAACAATGAGAAATTATGGGTTTTTTCCCCTCACAGCTTTTGTTGCATGTTCCCCTGGACAACCCGGTTATATACATTCCACAAGCCTTAATCTACATTAGAGCTGCTTTTGGTAGTATGTTTCAGGTCTACATCTGCACATTCCAAGCTACTTTTCATTGGGTGTTAGACAATTTCAACAGCTCACTGGGGTATTTGTTTTCAAGATGGAATCATTAAGTAATCACCTGACAACTCCTCTGGCACGAAAATGCAATGGCTTGAATTACCTATGTGTACCTCTGAAAATTATTCTGGCACTTTGCCTATAAACTTCATAAACTAAGTATCTTCATCTGGATCCCATTTATGAGTAATCATTTCCTGATTCCCTAAGTGCTCTGCAAGTGCTGATTCTAATATTTAAAAACAGAGCTCTGGGGAGAGGTTGTAGGAGGGAGCATAGGACAATATATTCAGAAACGCTCATCTGTCCTGGAGTTCTAGACAAAGACAATAAAGTCCCTCTGCATCAACACAGTAAAACAGTTCCAAGGCTTTATGGTTCAACAGCTACATAGAAATCTGAGGCCAGCACATGAAGGGCCAAGTATCAAGTACTGCATATCCAGACTTGAAAGAGCTGTGAATTGTTACCTACGATATCTGAAGATGATTTCTACAGCACATGGATAAAACCCAATACAATGATGTCATCCAACATCAGTTCCTTAAATCTCGGTTTTGTATTATGTGTAAAACTCTTCCTATATGAGGATGCACAGTAACAAGTCACAAGACGTCCTCATGGTCCTTTACAGAGACACTGCTATCTATTGTCTTATCTTATTTACTAATGACTCCTCTATTCAAATCAGGGCAAGATTACAATCTATTTCTTAGTTTATTCTATTAAAAAATTCTCTTCATCCTCAAAGAACAGGTTAGATTTAGGTTTTAACTGGTTCTCATGCCCTCATGAGATTTATTATAAAGGGGCCACGAATCGTCCAAGATATGTTCCTACTGTCAGCTGAGTCGACAAAAAAAACCCCAGTCTTTCTCAAATTAATCATATAACTTTTTCCCACACAAAGGCATATTTAAAAGTAGCAGAAATGCTTAATAAAGAGCCAAGTACTAAAGATAACAGCTGAGACCTATTTCACCATATACTATGGCTGGCACACAACTTTTAGTGAAACACATCTCTCTACTTTCAAAAAATAAAACGGAAGTATTCTTTTCTGTGTTATCCTCAAAACCCAAGTCATCTATTTTGGTGAGCAGACTCATTTTACAGACAGCTGAGAACTGTGTGGGTGAATGTGAAGGAATGAACAATGTGCCCAGACTTTTTTCCTTCCTCCCCAAAAAAGGCTCTATTCAGCAGTTGAGAGCGTATTACAACCCTTCACTGACCTCCACACAGATTTTCTGGCTCAACTTTCTCCTGCACAGCAAAAACCCAGACCTGAAGCTAAAATCTTTCAGCGTCTGCCTCTGTATGGGTATTTGCAGGGAATGAAGCAAAGTTAGGCCATACAGAACTCCATTATTTCATCTCTTCCTCACTTTTTAGGTCATAGTGATTTAATTAATCACTATAAAAAGTCTTTTTTTCTGTTTTTTTTAATCTTCCCATTTTGCTAGAATTTTATTTTATTCATTGAGTCCTTTCTACCTAGAATCCTGTTTCCAGCACACAAAATGGTTATCTAGTTTGCTAACTCCACAACAGGTCCGCAATGCTATTTCACAAGGCAACAAGTAGACTTCCTATAAAAAAAAAACAATCAAACAAACAACACAAATATTTATGCCAAGGGCTTCCAAAGCATCAAAAGTGTTCGGGAGTTCTAGTCTCTGTGGTATTCTTTCAAGAGAAACTCAGAAACAAAGTAAATGTTACACATATTTCTAAGACAGGAAGCTTAACTTTCCTGTTTGCAGTGGGTGTAAATCACTATCTCTTTTAGCACTTTTAAAATGAGGAAACATGGAATGTTTTTTTTTTTTTTAAGTGCATCACAAGTGGAAGCACACATGGACTGAAACAGAGCCCACCAAAGCCCTAGCTTGCAGGAGGCACTGCATACATACACCCATACTGTTTAAGGATAGTTGGACAGCTTAAACAAAACAATGACAATTCCAGTACTAACTCCAGAAGCAATGATGGCAAAACAGTGAAAAGTTGTCAAAGATTTCTTAAACTTCTTTATTTTCAAAAAAATATTAAGTCTGCTCTTTGCTCTTAATGGTGCTTATCCAGGACTACAACGACCAGAAGGAACCATTTTGACAAGAATGATCCCAGCTGTCTACCTGAAAGGGTCAACCACATCTTCCAAGTGACATAATATGCCAGTTGTTACCAAAAAAAAAAGGTGCAGTTAGATTTAACTTCATAGAAAAGTATCTCCCTGATGCAACAGTTCAATCTCCGGGAACGTTAAAATATTTCCTGTGAGACATGTTGTTTCATTCTTAAAACAGTTATTTCCATAAACTCAAGAGATGGGGAGCTTTCTCTAACAGAAGACACCATTCCAGTGACAGACTACCAAGAAAAAAAAAAAATTCCCTTTTGTGCTGCCTAGGACAGAAAGACAGCATCCAACAGGGTTATCTTGCATGTAAAATGGAAATAAAAACCCTAAACAAAATTCCTCTAAAATTAATTTCCCCATTCCATCTCTAAGATACAGGTTACGGGGTTAAGTTCCGTTGCCTTTGATGGGAAGATGATGCTCACCATGAAAGCTAATTATCACCTAAAGGTTATTCCCCCAAATTCAGGAGGGAAGAGAGATGTGCTTCCACTGCTGCAGCTAAGGTATTTTTTAGTGTCTAAAATAGATTATACAGATTTTAATATGTGCAGAGCAACTGGTACTGAACTAGTCTTCAGTGCTGCTCTTAACATCAAACACATGAAGGGTACAGAAGTACTAATTGGGTTTTTTCCCTGACTCCCTGAAAGTTGGTATTTTCTGGTATTTAAGAATGTTTATAATCTCATCACATGCCTAAAAAGGCACTAATAATTTAATTTACTGAAGCATAAGAGTCAAGGAGTTTACTAGGACTTTCACTAGCATTCCAGTTTTGCTAAGCTGTGAGCAGATGCTCACAGACCTAAGCACACCTCTTGTGGCAACTGCTACACATGAACTTCTGATGAGGCCACTTAACATCTAAGAGCCTCTGTGCTACCAAACAAATACTAAACACCGAGATACATCCCAACAGGATATAACTAACACAGTCCTTACCGAATTATGTTATTAGTACCGAACAAGAAGTTAGCATAGGAGAATAAGCCCATTTAGAAACTTCATTACCATTTTCTCTCATTCTAGCCTCAAAAGACGCACATTAGTCTACATGAGATAGCAGAGACATCATTAGGCAGCTATGGTTCTTCTGGATCTGCACAGTAGTAGAAAAGTTGTGAAAAAATGGTCAGTGTGTAAAAAGAAATAAAGCTACTTTACCCATTTTCACAGCTTTCTGAAATATTCACTGTACTTTCATCTTGCAATTTTTTCATAAGAGTCTCTCCGCTATTAGGCATGCTGACAAACCCTCTAAAGCTGGTCAGAAATATGCTGAAGAACTGTGAGGGTCAGGAATAAATAAGCTCCTTGGACAACTGAAGAAACCAACAGTAACTGGTTATTTGTTAAAAAAAACAACACGTAATACAAGGGGAGGAGACTACAGCTACAAAAGCTATTTCTTTCCGATTTTAATATGCTTGAAATGTCGCAGTGCCTGTGAGCTGCTTACTATTAAACTTTCCTTTTTAATTCACTTTTCTTTAATTATCCCTGAGAAGAATTTTAATGAGTCTACAATGCTTTAAGATGCAAATCTTTTCTTTTACCAAGATTTTTCAATTAATTAATTCAAAGAAGTTGAAGCAATTCTAATTTTACTAACTTTAGTTTAAAACAAACAAAAAAAGAACACTCAATTAAGTTTTTTTTTAAATGAAAACACAGAACAATTACTTTAGGAAAGGTCTTCAAGTCAATTACACCTATCAAACTCAGCATTGCAGTAGCCAAGCACCTCCAGAATCACTACACCAGCACTTAAATCAACTTCAACTAACCAGGCCTATCACATACTGTAGAAATTTCTACACACAACTATACAAATTACTTCCCAGGATGTTACAAAGTCTTGTTTAGCTGCTTAGACTACTTCTATAGCAGTAAATAAAAAAGATCCAGGGAATGGCTGAAGACTCATCCTGAGATTGTTTTGGTCTGTGCAAAGTGGCATTTCTCTGAGCCAGGGGACAACCAAGGCAGGAGTTGTGACTGGGAGGCAATGCTAATGACTGCCTGTCTGGAGGAGGAAGGGAGAGATGCAAGCTGTGCCATGCCATTTGCCTTCAGAACCAGAGATCAGACAGAATGTTTTCTTCCGTCATCCATAGGAACCCATAATAATATGTAAGACTATTAAACCTCTAACTTGATAGAAATATGGGAATTTTATCCCAGAATATTTTGCACCACATCCAAATGCCTGACTGTAGACATAACAATTAAAAATGAAAGGAAAAGACATAAAAATTTGCAGTGGGATTCTACGGGGTCTATTCTCACACTTGAAAATTGCTTTGAAAATACCTGAACAGGGGATATTTCAATGCTAAAAATGTGTCATCTGACACAGTTAAAATCAACTTTCCTCAGATACATTTAGTTCTTTTCCTTTGGGATAATTCTCAAAATTCCCACTTAGTTTCAGTGATTCTTTTTAGAAAGCTGCTAGGCATCTTCCATGGGCTTGCAACTAGCTTTCCAGAAATGCCATAAAGGACTAGCTTTCCAGAAACACCATAAAGAGAAACCAGGATTAAATTCTGTTCTTAGAAATCCTCTGAAGTTTTTTCACTATTATTTCTTCTGACCATCTAAACTGTTACACATGCTACACTATACAAAAGAATCTACCTAGATGTCTCTTGGGTTGCATCTTGGCTGCTGAGTGGCCAGGTAACAGGCTGCCTCATGGTAGGAAAATGGTTGTTCATTGAGCAAATAAACAGAAAACCTCAAATACACAAGTATCTCTTCTACTCATACTGTGTTTAGAAATGGTGGAATTTTTGATACATACTAAATTATGGTTAGAATTATGCAATCAGTGATTCTCCAATGCTAAATCACTCCCCCAGTAAAAAAAAGGGCTTGCATGTAAGTCAGCTTGTGAAGAAAACGGAATTTATGTCAGGGGTTTAGTGAAAAACAGTTGCTTTTGGCCTGTGTATTGTTCAACCAGAACAGAAAACTCACATGATTGTGATACAAGTTTCCTGCAACTGTCAGCTTTCAACAGTCCTGTCACTTTAAGTACAGATTTACATATGTCATGCTGTTAAGAAATAGTTCTACATGGAATTCGCCTTTGTAGTTCAGGTACATTTCTAAGCTTCAAGCAATAAATCCAAACAAGTGAGGTTAGCAACATGTAGTGTTCAGTAAGGAACGATCTTCGTCTTCCAATGATTTTTACATACAGCAGTTCACACGATGCTGTGATCCTTTTACACCATTATCTACCCCATACGACTTGCACAAGTCTGCACTACACTCAGAATGGCTTTTTACAGTGGGATGGGCTGCTTTTTCCAGATAGAGGTTAGAATTTCTGGGTGTTGACAGCGTCACAAAGCTAAGAAGGAAATTAAGAGGTAAAGATCATGTATTGTTCACATCCACTGCTCTACAATTATGATTGGTATCCTTAAGGAGTTAGTGACTGATACTTACAGATTAAGACACTGTCACCACAAATTTATACTGTCACAAGATCCCAAATACAAATGCCACAGAGACCAAAACAAAGCAGTGCTGTTACTAAGGTCAGTAACCAACAAGAGCCAGTGTGGGTGGAGTGCACAGCACCCCTTCACGTGTGGGACAGGATGTTTCAGGTTTCATTCACAAACACTTGGCAACATGAAACTGCCCATCACTGTGTACCAGAACACACACCCCCCACTGCCAATCTTTCCTTACTTGTAAAACAATGTTGCTTATTATTTTGCCATAAAATCAGTCCTCCTAAAGTTATTGCAAGTAACAACTGCTTCTAGCAAGAAACCACCAATGAGTTCATAGTCTGTTTACCAATATCTACATATACCTACATACATGAGGGTTTATTCTCACAGAAATTGCATGTCTTTACAACATACTATAAATGTCTTTGAAATTCAAAGCTGAAGCATGCAGCTACTGCCAAACTATTAAAAGATTTATAATCTGTTCTTAATCAGGAGTATTATCTTCAGGACTACAGGATTATGGTGAAAACGCGTTTAAGGTGAAGATTATTTCTAGAATAAACTGGGGGGTTCCCCTTAGAAAAGAACATACAGCTCTTAGCTTTCAAGTTTATTCACTGTATTTTTTTTCAGAAAATTATTTATGCGTTTGTCAATACAATTTCACAATTGCAAATCACAAATAAGAGGTTGCTGATAATTAGGCTTTTGACCTGTACCTTTCATGGATATTTAAGGTTATTTCCTATAGATGATCTCTTTCCTTTGCTATGTGCTAAGCAGGAGAGCACAAAGAACAGATTGCACTCATTCAATCTTCTAATAGTATTTACCAGAAAGGTAGGGAAAAAAGGCATGGTAATAGAGTTTAAAAGCATAACTTTCTCACTCCAAACCCATGCTGCCTTTACTTCCTTCCCCCCCCACCTTTTTCCACTGCTAGACAATACAACAGGGTTCTCTTCTTCATAGTTATCCTAACGGTTTCCCTGTACCGTGGCTAAAAGAAGGCTGAGCCTTTGGGTTATCACAAAGAGATAAGAGATGCCTGTTTTATACAACTGCTTCTAGGAACAAAGAGGTATTTCCTGGAACAAAGTCCACCTCCTAAGCACACCTACTTTATCTTGAGTCTGAATAGAAACTTAGTTCATGCACTTATCTGTTTTGCACTTCAGTATTGCCTTCCATGAAAATACACGTTTCTTCAGCTTCCACACCAGTACCAGTTATCTCCCTTCGCCTAAGCAGTAAATAATTAATTGGAGACCTTGTGTTGCCTGGAGAAACGTGAAAAACTAACTCAGCTTTCCCACCTGCTCTCAGCCTATCAGCCAGTGGAACAGCTGAGGAAGCACAGACCAGCGGCACACTACGAGTTCCAGTAATCTTAGAACTATACAAAATCCTAAGGAATGAGGCCTGTAAAATCCACACTATTGACTAACAACTCGTTTGCCAAAAGCAGAAGATTTGTATGAAGGTGTTTGTCAGGCTCTTTCCACGTCAGACACAAATTAATTACTCCCACACGAGAACTGAGAGAAAAAAAAAAAAAATCACCACCCGTTAACACAAGGCCGTAACATGCTGCTTCAGTGACCGACCCCGAGTACACCTGACGGAGAGAAACCACGTTTGGCGTGCCGCTTCTCTCTACAGGCCCGTGCGGACGACCTTACCACCGGGCCTCAGCAGCACTCTGAATCGAGCTCTTAGCGCCTACTGGGCGAACGCCTCCCACACAATTCTAAAGGCGGTCCCGAGCGCTGCTGAGCGCGAGGCGGCTCCGCCTTCTGCGTGTACCGGCGGTGACGTCACGCGCGGCACTTCTAGACCGTTCCAGGGCCGTGACGTAGGGCGGCGTCATTCCAGAAGATTCGGCCGGTGCCCGTATAAAATCCGCGGAAGAGGCGGGGCCACAGTGATCGGCGACCAGGCGGCAAGTGCAGGACAGCTGGAGTGGGGCGCTTGTAGTGGTAAGTGCTGCCTGGTGGGCCTCTGTGGGGCGCTAGGTGAGAGGCCTGCTTTGGGGAGGGCGGCGGAGTAACGGAGAGTAACGCGGAGAGTTTTCCTGTAGGGCACCATGGTGAAGGAGACGGAGTACTACGATATTCTGCAGGTGAAGCCCAATGCCTCTTCTGAGGAGATTAAGCGCGCCTACCGTAAGCTGGCGCTGAAGTACCATCCCGACAAGAACCCTAGCGAGGGCGAACGGGTACGTAGGAGTCGGGGTCGGGCCACGGCCCTTGGCATAGTAGCAGAGCTTCCGGTATTCTCTACGCTGGGCAGGCTCGTTCGGTGGGGCGGGGCTGGCTTGGGACCGGGTCTGAGACTGAGCCCAAGTCTGAGCCGTAGCTTCAGCCTGGGTCCTGCCTGCCCCGGTTAGGCTCGCTACTGGCGCTGCTGGGCCTCAAGATGGGCGACCCCGGCGAGGAAACCCGGGGGCTGGCGCGAGCGCTTCCACGTCCCGTCTGTTGTTGGTGTGTAAAGGCACAGTTGTTTGTTTTTTTTTTTCTTTTAGTTCTGTCTCGCTTAAGAGATAGGTATATCACTTCTCTTGTAGTGTGGTGTGGTTGGAAGAAAGGTTTTGTTCGTCAAAGTGTAAAAGTCAGATGAAGCTGGCAGCAGGCCTCTTGGCCGAGTTGTGGCAGGAGGGGATGCCTTAGGCCCTCTTTCTGGGTGCGTACCCCACCAGTGTCTCTGTAGTTGCCAGTGGAAGCTCATTTTTCTAGAGATACTGGTTAACAGCCGAAAGGATTTCTGGTGTCCTAAAGGATATCGTGTTGTCAGATGTTGTAAAGGCTAGTGGCGGATTCAGCTACTAGCAATACTGTCTGTGTTGGGGTTATACTGGGTGAATTTGTGTTCTTGAACAGGGTAAGTTTTTTTTCTGAGAAAATACTAATGCAGATACACAATGTAACTATCAAGAGGAAACTGGGCTGCACGTGAGTGGGGTGTTGACAGCAAAAAACATTTAACAGGCTATTAGCAGTGACGTGCTCAACTCCATCTTATAAGTGAGCACCACAACTGAAGAACTATGGAAAACTTGAACGATAGGACTATCTAAAACTTGGTGTGCTAATAACATAGAAACACAACTTTCATGTTTGTGTATCTAGTTCTCTAATTTACAAAATTCAAGTAACCAGCCTGCTTTTTTTCTTAAACCACTTCAGCTGGTCATAAGTGAATTATGCTTAACATGGAAGTAGTAATTTTAGTAATGGCAAATTTTGTTTGAAATGCTGACCTGGTCATTTTAGTAACAGGAATTTCTCAATAGCTATTTAGAAAAATTCCTGAATGTTTTTGTTGGCTTGCATAGTTTGATTTGTATCTGAGTCCTATTAGCTATGTGCAAACACCAGTGTCTGGTCATTTAAATCTCTGTTTAGTACTAGCTGGATGTAGTATCTTAACAGACATGAAGGATCTCTGTAGCTCTGAAACAACTAACACTGCTGTGGTCATTGAGCTTCTGGGAAAATCCAGGACTTGGAGGATACTATCGTATCCCTTTTTAAATGGATTTATTAGAGGTGTATTATAACTGCAACTACCACAGCTATCAAAATGTGGTTTGCATATGGGTGAAAGTGGGATGTGACTCTGAATTAAGGGCCTTTGTCACATGGGAGGAGGGGAGGAGACAGGTGAAAGGGTGGTGGTGTTCCTGGACAAGTGTACTATTACCATCTGTTAACACATTTGTTTAGGGAGTTTTGTTTTGGATAAAGAGAACTGCTGTAGCAGCTCAATGGGAGGATGAAGTTGCATATGAGAGGGTTACTTTTCCTCTTGGTCGTAGTTGTTCAGAGCTTCTTTTTTCTTTTTAGTTTAAACTCATATCCCAGGCATATGAAGTTCTGTCGGACCCAAAGAAAAGGGACCTCTATGACCAGGGTGGGGAGCAGGCTATTAAAGAAGGAGGCCTGAGTGGCGGCAGCTTCTCTTCACCCATGGACATCTTTGACATGTTCTTTGGTGGTGGAGGCCGAATGAATAGAGAGAGAAGAGGTACACAGTTCTAAACAAGTTCTAGAAACTCTAACCATGCACTTAAGCATACGACACCTGTGCTATGGTACTGCTGTTCTGTTAAGTGCCCATAGTGTGGATATTACATGTTACAACAAATAGATTGAGTAAACTGCTTTACTTCTAGCTACTCTAGCATTAAGATTCTTGTGAAGTAGATAACATGACTTACCCATAGCAATCTTTGTGGTGAATTCTGGTTTTGTTTTGGGGTGTTTTTTAAAGTGGGTGTGGGTAATATGTAGGGGAGGGGAAAATACTGGTGGATTAGAGCAGCTGAATGAGACCTGGTTTAAGTTACATTTTTTCTTAGATCTTACTTGTATGCTTCGGGCAACTTCCTGTAAGGACACCATCAACTTAAACTTCAGTAATGTTGAATATTGTTTAAATATTTTTGAAAAAATATATGAAATTGAGTACAGAGTGCTGCTGTCAGTGCAGTATCATTTTTGGCTTATTCCATGCCCAGCATCTGTTGGAAGGAGCAAGTGGTAACTTGATGTAAAACCTTGGAAATTATGCTATCTGATATCATGGAAATTTGTAGGCAAGCATAACAGCAGCTTCTAAATTGGCTGGATCTGAAGCTGGTAGTGTCCTTGCATCTTGTCTCAAGCTTTTAAAGCTAGGAGTAGGAGTGGGGATAGGGTGGCTTTAATGATGCTTTGCTTAATTACAGCTGAACTTGATGTTCTCACATAAGTGGGTACAGCTCAGTGGAAGCTGATGGAACTGCACATGCTTTTAAGGGGGGTGAGCTATGTTCTAAGTTTGGAATAAACTACGTTTCTTCAGTGAGACTGCATGTGTGAACAATTGTAGAAGCATTTAAACATTTGTCCTCACCAACAGCTGAACTAATTTTTTTTTGTTTAAAGGCAAAAATGTTGTGCACCAGTTAGGTGTATCTCTTGAAGACCTATATAATGGTGTTACAAGGAAGTTGGCACTGCAAAAGAATGTTATTTGTGCAAAGTGCGAAGGTAAAGAAGCAAGTGGTTTCAAACCCTTGTTACTCCTAGGATTTTTGGAGAATAGTGGGGTGGGGGTTGGAAATAGTGTGGGGTATTTTTATTTTTCTCTGTTTTGTCCCCAAAAAGACTGCTAGAGTACTTATTTCTTACTTAATCTTCCTTAAATATAGTGGTATGAACTTGTTACTCTAGTGGCAGAATTAGTCTCACTGTGAACCATAGTTAAGGATACTCAAAAGCATCTCAATTTGGAGCTTCAATTAAAGAAGTTTAATTAGACAGCCATTTAATTGCTGGCTGTAGAAATCTGGCTTGTATTACACAAGTCGTTTTACAGCTGTTAAGTATCCACAACAACTGGTCATCTTTGAGGTGAATCTTGATGAGTTCTTGAATCTTGGTGTTTCATGAAATACTGAGCAGATTCTTTCTCGGGTATTAAGGGAATGTCTAGGTCTTGATATGCTGACTGTTCCTTGAAAACCAAGATGTACTGGGAGGTGAGACAGACTAGTAAAATAAGATGTGCAGAGAAAACTGTTTTCCATGTAGAAACTCAATTCCAGTTATGCTGAAAGTCTATTAGTAAACTACCCCTCAGCTGCCGTAAACATGCTTTTGAAGTCAGTTGAGTTACTCTGCTATTGTAACTTTTTTTGAGACTGAAATCGAATTTAACTTTTTTTGTCAAAGGTTATGGTGGAAAGAGAGGGGCTGTAGAGAAGTGCCCAGTGTGTAAAGGAAGAGGAATGCAAGTTATAGTCCAGCAGATTGGACCTGGCATGGTACAACAAATCCAGACTGTTTGTCCAGAATGCAAAGGCCAAGGTGAAAGAATAAACCCAAAGGACAGGTGTGACAACTGCAATGGCTGTAAGGTTGTGAGAGAGAAAAAGATCATAGAAGTTAATGTTGATAAAGGTAAGAACTGTTTCTTCTATGGTTTTGTTCTATGTCCTTAATCATAGTCTACAGTTCTGCAGAGAATATGTGTGTTCCTTTCCTCCAGGTATGAAAGATGGTCAGAAGATTGTATTTCATGGAGAAGGTGACCAGGAGCCTGATCTGGAGCCTGGTGATGTAATAATTGTGCTTGATCAAAAGGATCACAGTGTCTTTCAGAGGAGAGGGCATGACTTAATCACTAAAATGAGAATTCAACTCTCAGAAGCCTTATGTGGTTTCAGAAAGACTATTGAAACTCTGGATAACAGAGTTCTTGTCATATCATCTAGGCCAGGTGGGTTTTCAGAGTTCTGAATGGTACATAAACTGCTTGCATGCTTTACTGTGCATAGTCTTGGTTTTTTAGAGGGGCTGTTTTGTGGTGTTTTCAACCAGCTGATCCAACAGATTATAACTACAGTTGCAGACATTTAATTTAGCTGCTTTGACACTGTCATTCCTTGAGAAATGGTATATGTGGAGTTATAGTGAAAGCTCTTAAATGCTCCTTAATAAACTTCAGCCCTAGTTGGTGAGTAGTCAGGAAAATACTTAAGAGTACTGAAACTTCAGCTCTGCTAGATTGTTAATTTAGCCTGAAGGCACTGTCCTGAGAGAAGCCAGTGGTCTTAATGCTGGAACACGTAGCCTAAGTGGCTTTACTTCTGTCTGGCTTGGTTTAGTAATGCAGCCTTTCCTGTGAGATAGTCTCCCCCGCCAGTGCTGTGGAAACATTGCTTGTTTATAACCTGGCTTTTCATGGTAATGAGAGGTCTGCCACAAGCTTACTTACAGCTCTTGCATCCCACAGGTGAAGTTATAAAACATGGGGACCTGAAGTGTATCTACAATGAAGGGATGCCTATCTACAGGTCTCCAACAGAAAAAGGCAGCTTAATTATACAATTTTTGGTAAGTTATTTTCTATAGCAAATAAAAACATGTTGGCATTGAAACAAGTATTTATAAAAAACCCAAACGCAAATTAATAAAAAATATGAAATTGTAGGTCCAGTTTCCAGAGCACTTCTGGCTCCCAAGGGAAAAATTGAGTCTGCTGGAGGCTCTTCTTCCTCCTAGAGAAGATGTTATGATTACAGATGAGATGGATCAGGTAGACCTTGAAGACTTTGATCCAAATGAGCAAACCTATCGCAACAGTGCAGGAGAAGCGTATGAAGAAGATGAGGAGGGTCCCAGAACAGGAGTACAATGTCAGACATCTTAAAGCAAGGTGGAATGGATGGCATCTAAAATGTACATTTTCATAATGAAAACTGCATGGCTGTAATAGCCACTGCTTGTGGATTTTGTGTTCAGCAAATTGAGTTGCTGCGCTGTCAGTATCACCTTTTTGTAACTAATTTATATTGTGTTCTTGTAGTCTCTCTATATAAATCAAGTGTCACACAGCTGAGAACCCACTGAGTTGGTATACATTTTCCTTTGCTGTGAAGGTTCTCAGGTTATTTCACCTATGCTATTTATATAAGACTTTGGCAATATGGAGAGAGGCTGAGTGGAGTGTCTTACGTAAATAATTTCATACTGGAAAATTAATTTCATAGAATAAAACATAGCAGAAATAACTTCTAATAAATAGAGCTCTTCACATTTTATCATGCTTCTTTTGTACTTTCTTCGCTACTCTCCCATACCTTTTTTTGCTTCTAAGGCTGTAGTCGAGATTGTTCTCCATTTTGAATTTTGTTTTAGTTGCACTACTGCCTGAATCCATTTTTTTAAATCACAGGCATTTTGTGCATGCTCCACTTGCACAGTAGTGCTTTTCCCTATGTTCTGTTGTGCTAGAGTAGCATTTGTTTAGGCTGCTTTGCTCTGTGTAAGTGTAATTTGGGGTCATAAGGTATCCTAAAGTCTCCTTCTCTTACTTCAGCAACAGGCAAATAACTTCCAAATAAAATCGTGGTCTTGCAGAACCTCCACCTCTGTATTTCAATGTTCCCTAGGAAGGGTTTTTACTACTTAGGTTTTCTGTACTTGAACCTTAACTGTGATAAATAAGCTAAAAGCACATAGATGGGCTGTACTGCTGCTGTCTTGTAACATACTGCCCTGGAATGATCACATGAAAGCTTTTTTCTTTCACCTGTTTTTTAGGAGAGTGTATGAAGTCCAAGTAGAAAGCAATTCACATGCTTTACTGCAATTAAGCTGAAGCAGGAGCTCAATCTCACCATGTAGCTGCTCAAACAGGTGTCTTAACCTAAGTGACCCTCATGCTTTCACTAAGACATCACCAAGATGAGTGTAGACCATCCATTCAACACACTGCCCCAGTCACTTTTCCTTTAGCTAAAATAAGCTGTTGTGAGAACTGGGCCAACACTTTACCCCTCCAATCCATTTATGTACAGCAGCAGTGGAGGTAAACTGAGCAGTTACTTCTCCCATGACTACATCTTGCCAAAAATACTTTTCTCCCAAGCATGACATGAAACTTGCTTACATATGTAGCTTTTATTTTTAAAAAAGTAAAGCTTTCTCTCATGAACAAAAAAAAAAAAAAAGCAGAGCATACAAACATTGCTGTTCTTATACTGAAAAATTACACAGGACAGTAGTGTTCTTAAGCACTGGCCCAGCAGTTAGACCTTGTGCTTAAGACAATATTTAAACAGGACAGTCATAAATATGAATTTCTTGGTCATCTCCAACAGATACAATTTTGGACCCATTTCCATTGTATTTCACTCCCCAAACCTGCAAAGAGAACATGCACAAGGTTAAAACATTTTTTTCTGAGTCCTGTTGCTAATAACATTTATTGACCACAATAAGCAGAAGAGAGCATTTGTTTAATATCATCTTATGAGAGCTGGTCTGATTTCAGCTGCTGTGATGAGACTGATAAACCTGAGAGGGACACTGCCACCCAGTAGCCTGACCCATTCTTGCATTCTACTCCTGACAATGCATTATACAATCTATAAAGATTGTTCAAAAAGGTTGAGAAGTCCTTGCCCTAGTTCACATAAATACTAATACTTCACTCTTGCCCACTCTGTTTTCCTTTCTGAAAAGAGTGCTTTGGGGACAGCAAGAGAGGAAGTACTTTCCATACATCATGGCAGACTGAAGAATGACCCAGTTTATCCTTGGGCTAATTAAAAAAGTCATTTACTTAGCAGTGCAACACTTAAATTCAGGTCAGTTCACTACCTCCCATCATCAAAGTAACAGAGTGACGGCTATCCAGCATATTAACATGGGATTGCAGACTAGATGCATTGACAACAGCATTTTTTGGGGAATTGCAGAAACTATTTTACATAAATATCTGAAACCCAGCCTTCTCTCCCTTCCACAAACTCCACAGATTATAGACAACTAAAACACTGGAAATCTCAGTCCACTTTGTGGTTTAACACTAAACCCCAAAAAACTAGGTAAGATTACCAGCAAAAAAGTATGATGGAAGAAAGAGCCCAAACAAAATCTGAAATAATGCACGTTACAAAATCTTCCTCTATGGTCAATTAAAACCGGAATTGTTCTATTTAACAATTGGCAAAGCAGTAACTCGGATACCCAAATACCTCATCCTTCAGAGTTTACCATCACTGAGGGGGGGAAAAAAAAAAAAAAAAAAAAAAGAAAAGGTGTTACAGATATTTGAGAATCCCAAAATTCAAGGAAACCATCATGTGCTGTGAAAGTGATAAAAACAAGACTGTAGAGAAAAGTCTGGTAAAAATCCTTTTGGCCTCTCAGGACTACCATTGTTTGGACCTGAAAAAAGTGAATTACTTGAGAAAGGCTCAACCTACAAACCTGGAGACTTAATTCTGAACTAATTGCCAAATAATCATGAACACATGTAAAGGTTTCATTACAACAATCTCCAGTCCAAGCACAAATGCACATAGCCACACAACTGAAATTCTGTGAATGTAGGAACCTAGATAAAGCAACAGCAGACATACCTGATCATGGTGGTCATAGAAAGTATGAACGCAGGTTCTTGTTCCAGCTTCCCAAACTTTTACACTTTTATCAGATGAACTGAAAGAAAAAAAAAATACTGAGCAGTGTTTAAATTAATAGATTAACTATCATACAAAGCACAACAGATCTCACAGGCATAAGAAACCCTCTGTCACCCACCAAATAGAGGGATGAGGTAGCAAAGGACTGCATCTTCACCACGCTCCAGTTACCTTTAAAATACATGTATTCTTACAGTAAGTAAAACATGTAGACTCCCATTTTAGCCAGAAAATTCTTCGAAGCAAATTACTTGGCTAAAGAAACCTCTCTTACATAAACTTCAGCTCTTTTAAAGGTTAACAGTAATCAGATTCACAATAGGTTGTTCTTTTCCATTCAACAGTGACTTTTTAGCTATTTAGAATCAAACTGCCCTTCTCTTAGGTTTAGATGTCCGCTGCATTGGGGTGACACACTCTTCATTAAAACTGGCATTGCATCACAGATTGGCTCTGGAATCTCTCATTGCAATGTATGTTACTCTGTTATAGATCCCACTGCAATCAGTACAGAGTTACCTTTTATGATCCATCTCCCTTTATAAATACAGATTTTTTTTTCTCTCACTAAGCATAAATGAGTGAAAAATCCTCAATACCTGGAAACAAAATGGGTATCATCAGGACAAAATGCTACATTTAATACCCAGGATCCATGACCACTTAATGTGCCAGCCAAGTTTGCATGTTGCCTGTGGGAAGAACAAATGTTAACATTTGGTTTGTGAATTCCAGGGTGAAAGCAACAGGAATATACTCTAAATTCGTGATGTCAGGGATGGTTCAGTGCAAATGTCACAGAAGGTGACTCCTGACATTTCTTCATCCAAGCTGAATAGGTGTTATCAGCAGATTGTGTTTTTCCATTTCAAACGGCTAACATTAAAGGAAGTCACTAAGAAGTGTCCACATTGGTGAACACCACTTTCACCATGAAGAAGTCAAAGTAATGCAAGTTTTTGGGGAATGAAGATCACTCAAGCATTGCCTTTTCTTCCCCAGGGTCTTTCAGATTTTTGCACAGTGCAACACAAATAGGTTGTAAGTATAATTTCTTGGGTACAGAACAGATGTTCAAAATGGGTAAACACAGACAGGACAGATACACGAAGCAATCAGCCTGCTGCCTACAGGGCAAATAAGGGGAAAGTAATTTTCTGTTCAAGTTAAGGCTGTCATCTACCTATGCACTTTTTCAAAATCATCTAAGTGGTAGTATTTTTATTACTTAAGATTTATTATATAAAGAAATCACTAAAAGCTGAAGGGAATTATGGAGAGCGTAGGGTTCAATATATCTTTTTCTAGCATCGGCATCTCTGAATATTTTTTCCTGTTAGCATGTCTTGGAAAATACCAACTTACACATCGTAGATTTTGATGTAGCCATCATCTGAGGCAGTTACAAGTAACTGAGAATCTGGAGAGAATGTCAGTGAACGAATAGGCATCGCATGACCTGAAATTCAAAGTTATATATGGCTTAACATGCAGCTATTCCTCTTCCTATTGGCAGTATTTAAGAAGCTGCACCAGAATAGCATTCCCTGCTACAAGAATACGTCTGAAGAGTCTCTCTATGCCTCTGCAGGCTTCTTTGCTCAATGTAAAATGGAAACTGACAGTAATTCTCAAGTTTAAATATTAAAGCATGTCCATTGCAACAGAGAAGTATGTTATTTTTCTTTATTATAAATGATATTGTATTTTCTAATATGATTTCATATTAAGTGTTTGAATTTTCTAATTAGCTATACAACTGGACAGAAGCCACGTTGAATACTAAAAGCCCATTTACCGGTTAGAAAAATCCATGTCTTATACAATACAAAATGCTAGGTTATTTTAAAATATGGGATTAAATTGCCAGAAACCTCATACCACAGCAAAAAGAACTATCTACTGCATAGCAGCAGATACTTAGTCTAGCTTCTTGCCCTTGTACTGCATTGCCACACAAGGAGCAACTGCAATTTAAGAATCACCTTAAGAATTACTGAGATCTTTTGAGATGGGCACTCATGATGCAAGACTGAGTTTACAGTTCTCTCTAATATTTTAAATTACAGCACACTAATTACTGTCTGTCTAGTGGACAGAAACAGCAACTCATTTATGCCACAGCTGTTGTACCTTTTTCTGAGTTGCATTATAACCTTTGGTTCTGTTGAGGAAGGAAGTCAGCACTTGGGTGTTACAACTGCACAAACCATTACCTTCTAGCGTATGCAGAAGCTTTCCAGTTGCAATATCAAAAATATTGATAATGCCATCTATTGCTCCACTGGCTAAGTATTTTCCATCTGGACTCTGCAATAAACCATAGAAAGGATGCGTTTAAGATTTGTATCCATTTAGCCTAGGCATGCTCTTGGCAACCTTTCACAATTACAATCTACTCAAGATAGCCTGAAGATTCACCTGATGTACAATACGTGTATAAGCAAGAGCAAAGTATATTTTCCAGATATGCAGCTTCTATCTGAAACTATGAAAATATGGCTGTCATTTAGTATTATGCAGACAGAAACTGATAGATGGAAACAGAACTATCTGATTTAGAACATGTTACAGCAACAGGCATTTCACACACAAAATTATCAACTGTGCTTCTTACATAGGCAATGCTAAGGATGAACTTTCCCCTGGTGTCCAGAGAATATTCTTTCTTTCCAGTTTCAACACCAAAAATATTTACTTTTCCCACATGACTTCCTGTTGCAAGGTACTGCGAATCAGGTGAAAAAGCCACAGACCAAGCATCAACTGTATTGAAAAGAAAAAAAATCAGTTAGCTGAAAACTCTTTCTAGTTCTTAATTCGACAACATCCAGTTCTGTGTGGATCTGTTTAGACTTTTAATACCCTACCTACTCTTAACACTCTATTATATCCTCTTAAGAAGAGTGTACAAGCTCATGAAAGTTAATTTCCTTCTGTGTAATTAACAGAGCATAGCTTGAGCCATTAATTTTGGTTAAGCAAAAGATTACAAGAGCTGGAAGTTATCAGACCCTCCTACAACAATAAATATAGACTTGAAAATTGCACGAGTTGAGTCTAAAGTCTTGCTCTTCTCCTGGTATCAAAAGACATTAAAACAGCAAAAGAAAGGAATACACATGTCTAGCAAAGTACAGAAGATGCAGGGAAACACAGATATACAAAAGCAATAGAGATCAACATTCCTTGCAATTAAATTTAAACCCCATATCTAAATGTATCTGGGAAAGCATAACTAGTGTGAAAGAAAAAAAAATGTAAAATTGTCTGACACTATATTGAGTTCATAAAATAAAAAGTTTTCCAAGACTTTTGCACACAAAGATTTCAAGTCCCCCAGTCACTTCATATACCCTAATTATACACTGTATATTATCTACTCTCTGAAGTACACTTCTCACACAGAGACTGCCATCTTACCAGGACCAGCATCTATTGACTTGATTTGTTTGCCAGTTTCTAAATCCCAAAGACGAATATGGGCATCTAGTGAGCTGGATGCTGCAATGGAGCCCGTGTGGCTGATATCCACAGATACCACACCCAGCTGATGACCCTCCAAAGTCCACTGTAGATCCAATTTTTCATCATTCCTTTTATTCAAGGGAAAGAGAAGCCTAATTATGAATAGCTGGGGGTACTTAACCCATCTCCAGCTGCAGACAAAACAAACAAAACCACATGTTTTTCAACAAAAGAGGGATCCAACTTCACTCATGACGTGCAGATAGCTACCCACGAACTGCTTACTGCAAAGCACATGCTTCACCTTCAGCTTGTAGGGAGTCCCACCAACATGTTCATTACACTTCACTACACAGCAGACTGCCAGTCTGTCAGTGTAGCATGAAACACAACAAGCAACGTTTTCACAATCATCACAACAGAGCTACTCACGTCATTAATGTAAAGCACATACTCAGGACTGCTTTGGCTGAGACAGAACGGTTTCTTTGCAAAAGCACACTTCAATGTCATTTGTATGAGGATTACAAGGATTTTTTTCAAGTAAAAGAGAAAATTACATTTCCTATTTTATTACATTACCATGATTCCTTTCACAGTACAAATGCTCCCAATGCATTGTCTCAGTAAAAGCTGCATATTATGGAAATTCAAGACTACTGTTATGTCCACACTGACTACTTCCAAGGCTTTAAACTGGCTAATATGGAGTACTTCACTTACCACTTCCAGACCTTCACTAGATCATCCAAAGAACCAGAGATCACTGTTTCAGAACCATCTTTTTTATTTTTTCCCCAGGCAACTGACCAAATGGCATCATCATGAGCTAAATGAGAATGCAAACATAGAAACTGTAAACGAAGTGGTTTCTTTTGATAGAAGGCAAACATCAATGTTGCTAATGCTAAAATTGCTAATTGAAATGTTTGCAGTAGACCCTTTGCTCTTCAAGCCTTATCAGTGCTCTGAAAGCTTTGGTACTGCTTTCATTGTTCCAAACCACATCATGCCCTTTGTTCACAAAGGTCACGGCTGAAAAAGCAGCCTAGCAATTTTTGAGTTATTAAGGTTTACCGTTAATAGAAACATAATCATAGTCTCTCAAATAAATCTACCGCTATCAGTTTTGCATCATACAAGAAGCCCAGCATTAATTAATACACGTTTTCTCACCTTGCTCTTGCTTGAAGAGAATACCGTACTAGAAAGAAAAAACAATTACCATTATGGATGAGCAGTCTAAAAAAAGAACAAGGTAGCCATTAGTTTAATTAACGCTGTGTTTGTATTTACCTGCGTGGTCATGTCTTTACGGAAGCAACCTTAACAGGAACACTCTGGAAGGAGAAAACCCACTAGGCTCAGTACTGTGGCTCTGCCTCAGAAACACTGCTCTGGAAGGAACAGAGTAAGGCCTGAAGGAAAACCGCCTGTCACTCTCCGCCCGCACGGCGACAAGCACCCAGCACCCCCGCCGCGGGTTACTCTCAACCCGCACCCACCTTCGTCCTCCCGCGCGGTGCGGCACGTGCCGTACCGAGTCAAGTCAAGCTATGCCAGATAGTTTACAGCCCACCACCAGTCCACTGCCGCCGTAGCCGCCGTAGCCGCCGTCACAGTGTGATGACGTCTCCCACCACCGAGAGCGCGGCAGGAACGCCTCTCCGAGAAGCCCTTCTGTCCTCCGCGACACACAGAGTCCGGCCCCGCGCTCTCTGCTGCCGCCCTGTGGCCAAGGCGGCTCGCTTCGCCCTCACAGGCCTAGTGGCCGCGCGCACCGGGCCTGCTGGCGGGTGCGATGTGCTTTGCGATCGGCCTGTGCCGCGGGGACGGCGCCGGCGCCGGCGCCGTCAGTGCTCTGCAGCTTTCACAGACCGCTCCCACCAAGTCCCTCTGGTTGCTGCGGGCACTCGGGCAGCGCCTGTCCCACTCGGGCTGCCCGACAGTCCCGTCCCACGGCCTGACGCGTAGCCAAGCGCCTTGCTACCTTCTTCAGGGGACGCCGGTGAAGCCGTGGGACTGAGGCTGTGGGCTCCGTGTTCGGCCGCTGTACCCCTTCCCAACCTTTCATCTCCTCACTCTTACTTAAGCAACGAACCCCTTGTGCGAGGGGCCAGTCGCTGTAGTTGTAGCTGTCCAGAAACCATCAGCATCTTTTGTGTGCGATGTAAGAGAGCTCCTTTGGTGCTATGATGGCACTAAAGATGTAAACGCGGGAAAACGTGAGGGACTGAGGAGTGCTTTCCAGTCCACCGCCTCGGCCCTGCTGGAAGTTCGTTATTGCAGATTGCCGCTGGCTGCCTTCGATCCAAGATGCAGAGTAAAGATGCCAAGCACTCAGAGAAATGGAGCTTACCCTGGGCTGTTGGGCCACTTTGCGAACTACCGGCTCCCAGGGTCCGGGAGCTGCAGTAAAAGTTGAGTAGTACAGCTCTACCTCTAATCACAGCACAGAAGTCCTCTTCAATTTCATTGGAGCGAGAAGAAATTTCCCTACTAATCATCCCTTTCAGAGAAAGTGGGGGGGGAAAAAAGGTACGACTTTTTTGGAAGTTATTTAAAGTTGTTGCCTCTGCTTGAGTTAAACGCTGAAAAATGTCAGAATTAAGGTTCTGGAGAACAAACCAGATTCCCTGAGGCTTAAAAAACAAAAGACCAGTGGCCTTTCACAGCTTTTAATCGGTCTGTATGCGTACACAAAGCTCTTTGAGATCAAGAGAGCTTGTCTGAGTAAGCAATGTAACACCCCAAACAGGCATTCTAAATGTGTCTTAACACAGTTCTGCAGTCAAGAATGAAAATCTGGGTAAAACTCTTACATATAATTACAGAATTCTTAGTTCTCTGATTATTTAGATTGAGCTTTGAGAGGATTTTAAGGCATTCTGCTTTAATGTATTGAACGTCAGAAATACTCATTTTCTTGTTAGAAATGATACAATGGTAAGCATTTTCCAAAAGTAAGAGAAATTATTCTATTTCTTATCAGGATTCTCCTAAGAATTCTCATTTAAATTTGTACTTACGGTATTTTCACCTTGTGTTCAAACAATCTGTAGAATACTGCAGTGCCGTAATATAATCTTTGTCAGGTGAAGTGTTTCTAATCCTGGCGAGTTTTTACACCATACAAAGTTTTATCCATTAGTATTTACTCAGAACGTGGAACACCTTCTAGGGAAAAGATTGTTATTGTTCTTCTGTGAGTGCAGACTGAGATTGTGGTTTATTTTCTACATCACTTGAACACAAATCTGTATTTGTTAGAGTGAAAGCTGATTAGATGCTGCTTTGGTGCATCAAGAGGATAATCTGAAGCAAAGTGTGCCACATGTTTGATATATAGATAAACTGCCTCCTTGGAATAGTGACTGAGATCAGGTTTCTCTATGTTTGTCCTTGTTCTGGACTGCTAGCTACATGGGTATTTCAACCCAAATCAGAAGAAGACTTTATGAGTGTATATATGTTTAAACAGCAGTTTTTAAACAGTGTTACAAGGGGGGAAAATGGTGTATTTAAAAATTGTCACCATCACCCTGATACTGTGCTGACATGTAGATGTGAATTAGGTCAAGACTTTGAGACATTGTATAAATACCACAAAAGGTACTTCCCAGCTCAAATCTCAGTTGCAGAGAACAAACTGAGAGAAAACACTTAGTTTAAAAAATACTAGGCTGAGTGTTACTGTGGTCACCTATTGCCATGGCAGTTGAGATCAGCTTTCACAGTTCAACACCTGCCCAGACTTACGCAGAAGATAAATACCAGGTGAGCCTTGTTTTATTGAGGTCTTGAAGACATATGAACCCACATAAACCAGTAAGGCTAGATCTTTAAATGGCAGCTTCAGCTTGCAGGTACACAGACACTACTGCTTCTTCAGGCATATCAGTTATAAAGGGAAGAATAGCGAAAAGTGTGGGCCTACTGCTGAATGAGGAGGCAGCCCCGATGATTGAGGATGCAGAGATGGCAGAGTTGCTAAATACCTTCTTTGCTTCAGTCTTTTTACTCCTAAGACCAGCCTCTGTGAACTCCAGGCCCTGGATGAAGGAGAGAAAGCCTGAGGAAGAGAAGACTCTCAACTAGTCCATGAAGACTGGGTTAGGGATCAGTTACACAAATTGAATATACACAAGTCCATGGGCCCTGATGAGATGCACCCAAGAGTCTTTGGGTCATTGAGAGAAATGCCCAGTGTTGTCACTTTACCACTCTCCATCATTTTTGCAAAAACATGGCAAACAGGAGAGGTACCTGAGGACTGGAGGAGAACCAATGTCATTCCAGTCTTCAAAAAGGGCAAGAAAGAGGTTCCAGGTAACTATAGCCCAGTCAGCCTTACTTCCATCCCTGGAAATACGATGGAGTGGCTCGTTCTGGAAGCCATCTCTAGGCACTTAGAAGAAAAAGAAGGTTATCAGGATCAGTCAGCATGGATTTACCAAGAGGAAATCATGCTTGGCTGCCCCGATAACATTCTGGGATGTCCTAACTGAATGGATAGATGGAGGGAGACCAGTGGATATAGTCTACCTTGACCTTTGCAAGGCTTTTGATGCTGTCTCTCATAACATCCTTGTGAACAATCTCAGAAAGTGTAGGAAAGAAGAACAGTGAGATGGATAAAGAACTGGTTACACAATAGGGTGCAAAGAGTAGTGGTCAATGATGCCAAATCCAGCTGGAAACCTGTAACTAGTGGAGTCCCTTGGGGATTAGTGGTGGGTCCAGCCCTGTTCAACATCTTTATTAATGACATTGTTGACAGGACAGACAGGCAGACAGACAGAGTCCTCTCAGTAAGGTTGCTGACGATACCACACTGGGAGGCTTTGCTGATACACTGCAAGGCTGTGGAGCTAATCAGTGAGACTTGGACGGACTGGAGAGCTGGGCAAAGAGGAATATAATGAGGTTCAATAAGGGTAAGTGCAGAGCCCTGCACCTGGAAAGGAATAGTACACTGCATTAGCACCGGTTAGGAGATGATTTGCTCATGGTGAAGGACCTGGGAGTCCTGGTGGACAGGAAGTTATCCTGTGGACAGTAATGTGTCCTTGTGGCCAAGAAGGCGAGCAGAATCATGGGGTGCATTAAAAAGTGTGGCCAGCAGATAAAAGAGGTTCTCCTCCCCCTCTACTCTGCCATAATGAGGCCCCACTTGGAGTATTGCATCCAGTTCTGAGCTCCCCAGTTCAAGAAGGACAAGTATGTATTGGAGGGAGTCCAATGGAGGACTATAAGGATGATTAAGGGGCTGAAGCAGTTCCTTATGAGGAAAGGCTGAGAGACTTGGGGCTGTTTAGTTTGGAGAGGAGAAGGCTGGGAGGGGATCTAATAAATGTCTGTAAATACCTGAGGACTAGGGATCAAGAAGGAAGGGACAGCCTCTTCTCACTTGCACCCTATGATAGGACAAGGGGCAATGGATGTAAACAACAGTGCAGGAAGTTCCACCTCAACATGAGGAAGAACTTCTTTACTGTAAGGGTCACAGAGCACTGGAACAGGCTCCCCGGAGAGGTTATGGAGTCCTCTCCAGAGACTTTCAAGCCCTGTCTGAATGCATTCCTGTACAACCTGCACTAGATTATATGATCCTGTTCTGCCAGAAGGGTTGAACACTAATGTCTCCAGAGGTCCTTTCCAACCCCTAACATCCTGCAATCCTGTGAATGTGGTCAGATATGTCAACTCCTCTTCCCCCTCCACACTAAATAATTAATTTACTAGTGGGTTGGAGGGAAATGCTAATGGTATTTGAAGTTTTGTGTAGCAGTGCAAGTGCAGGTAACAGATGAATGTGTATTGTGGTTATCAAGAAGGACTGATTTCAATTATAGATCATTTTCAAGACTGATCCATGAATTTTGGGTTTGATTTTCCATCTTAGGGTTCAGTGTAGGATCAGTCACAGAAACCCGCATGTGCTGCAGAAACAGAGTGACTTGGATCCTGCCTGCAGAGTTATACCATCTGCCCGTTGTGGGGCAGCAGCGCCAAGATAATCACCCTCGTCCAGTAGCAGCGGGGTTGGCATTCACAGTGAAACATTAATCATTCCATGTCCTCCTGTGTCTGGGGACTCTGAACAGTGCTGACAGGAGCCAAGAATCCTGTGCTCATGTTTCCTGGTGTGCCTCTAGGAAACCACCAAGGGACTGTGTTCCTGGGAGTGAACTAGAATGGCATTTGCACTATTTGCTCATTCATTTCAGGTATCTGTCCTCTCCATCAAGTTCCAGGGAGACAGTTACACATAGTACATGAACCTTTGTCCTGAGAGGGAGAGTGCAAGCATGTATAATGTGCCCACCAGCATCGCAGTGCATTAGCATCAGGGGTGTTCAAGCAAAAGCAAGAACTGCAGAAAATCAGTTTCTACAGTTCTATTTTTGAAACAAATCCAGTTACTTACATGCAGATTTGATAGACTTTCAGCTTTTGTTTGTTTTCCTCTATTTCCTTATATCTTTCTTCAGATATAGTGGGTTTGGTTTTTTTTGGGGGGGAGGGTGGGGAATGTTTTTTGGGTTTTTTTCAGATGCAGTCCCCTTTTTTTCCCTTTTCTTGCAATCCTTCATGCTTTTTCACTGATAAGTTGGTCTTTGATGGTGCCAAGCAACTAAACAGGGATATGGAGTCAAGTATAAACTTTCATGGGTCTGACAAAGGTTAAAATCAAAGCTTTCCTTTAAACCAGTCTCTTGTCTTATGTTTGACAACATCCATTGTAAAGGCACTGCATGTTCCAGGTGATAAAACCACACCCAGCCATCAGACTTTATAGGATGTAGTGTTGGAACTACATTCACATCTTTAGTCCAAGTTCTGGCCATAACAGGGAAACGATATATTGGGAAAAGTTCTTCTTTAAGAACCTGAAACCAAGCCCAAATATTAATGACATTCTCACCCTGTGAGTTAAGGAAGGATCATTATCCGATTTCACAGATGGGTGCAATATGAAGCAAGGTGACAAATTTAGTGGTAGATCAAGGAATGGAACCCTATTCTCAGCCTCTTGGTATGTGCTCTTAACTCAATGTATACCTGCACATTGAGGTTGCTTTACACTTATATTCAAATGTTAAATTGCTTCTCTAACAAGAAAGCAAGCTTTTCAATGTGTTCAGTCAACAGGCAGTGTAAAGTTCCTGGGACAGTTAATTAAACAAATAAATCCTAAAAGCCAGAATCTCTCCTCAGTGGAAGCAACTTCATCCCCATTGTCACCTGCAGAGAAGCCAAAATGGTTAGATGTAATTACAGACCCTTTAATCTCCTACTCATGCCATTTTCAGGTCAAAGGAAACCTTTCAGAACTCAAGTGTTTTGAAAGGAGCAGTAATATAAACAAAAAGTCCCAAAAAGCATTGTTTGTGGGAGATTTTCTAACTGTTCCTGATGGTAACTGAACCTGGACATTGTTCTCACCCTATCTTTTCTTTCTTCTTCTGGGAAGACTTCAGTTTTTCGTTCATTTATTTCCTTTTTGTTCATTAATCAGAACTATTATATTTCATTCCTGATTTTGTTCTTTCTTGCAGCTTCTGTTTTTTTTTAGGGGGTGAGAGGTGGGTTTGCAGAGAGTTTGCAAGACCTGAACATGAGCCTGAAATGTTGAATGACTGTATAAAATGCAAGCACGATAAAAGAAACATCTGGTGCTCATTTGTCAGGATTGAAATAAGGCCCTTTAAAACATCATGCATGTGGTTGGACTTGCTTTTAGAAAGCACAAAGTTTCAACTCATACATCAAATCTAGCAGTAAAACTTTTGTCTCCAGTATGATGAATCTCACCTGGTTTACCAAGATGCCCCTTGGTATTGTGGTTTTAGATATACATGACAGCTAGGAAGGGCCTGGTCTATGGTCTTATGTACCAAAACTGAAGTACTTGAGCTCTAGGAAAACATTTTCAATTGATAGCTGGCTGTTTAGTTGTGAGCAAGTAAATAATGATCACATTATCTAAGCCACTATTTTAAACCTGTTTGTGTACTTTTTACTTTGGTATCCATACCTGATGCTACAGAAGAAAATGCTGCAGCACATACATTGGTGGACTTTTCTGGACCAGACATCACCCAAGTGATGTTTGGTTCTCAACTGTGAGTGATTGTCGGCACTTGCTACCTGTGCAAGATATCAGGTACCAAATGTACTTTTTTTGACCCAGAATACTAATCTACTTGCATCTGGGTCATGTGAATTTGTGATGGGTAGCAAGGAAGAGTCTGTTTTTTTCTGACCCATGCAGACAAATGTTTGAACAGGTTGCTGAACTGGGAGAAAGGGAGGAAGGAAAGAGTTTCCTCCACCTGCTGCATGACATTCTCTGCCTAACCAAGCTGCTCACAGTTCACCGGTGATGTAGTGAATGGTTCCAGTCTCAGGATATGTTACTCGCTACACTGTAAAATGTTGCTAATTTTATGCTTAGAGATGCTGCTGATACGATATTTTAGACATTTTTTTACTGGACTGGGGAGCCAGAAACTGACCTGGCAAGGGTCGTTTTTATATGAAAAGCTTCTATAAGATCAAATGCAGAGGGCACAACTGCAGCTATGGAGAATAATTTGTAATAAAATTCAGGAAGAAAACCCTTCATTGGTAGTAGATGCAAAGGAAGTTTATAAAATTAGCTTAGATGCCCTCAGAAAGCTCTGGCTGTATTTAGTAAGTGTTTGTTCCTATGTATTTTTGTGTCACCATCTCAAATGTATTTACATAAATAGGCACTTAGATCTTCAATGCCTGATATCCATTTGCATGGGCTGCTGGCAGGCAGACTGTATGGATGCACTTGGCTCAACCAGCCAATTACTTTGCCACTTATCTTAATGTCGCTGCCCCACTTTGTTATTGCAGCCTTCAATGCCACTTCTGTCTTCATCAACACTGTCTCATTCATGCTGTTTGCTTTGATGACTTTGCTGGGCAACCTCTTTCGTGTTCTTGTCTCCTTGTGAAGAGAGGCTTATTCTTCTTCAGTTTGCCTGTCTGGCTCACAAGCCCTTGTGAATCGAATTGACGGTGTTAACCTTACACAGAAGAGCTATGCTGGAGGATAAAGGCCAGTGCTCTGCATGCTCCAGCTCCCATGGAAGTCACCAGGAGGAGGACTAATCATGGCACATCATGAAATGTTACATTTGGCTTCCTCTGGATGAGATTGGTAGAATCAAACCATGTTAAGTTTGCTCAGTTTTTGTCCATTGCTGCCTGTGAAAGCCTGTGCTGCAGTAGTGGCTCAACAAACTGTTTCTGCACAGGAAGAGTGTGTCTTCATGTCTGATGGACTTTGTTAGGTCCTGAGCACATGTTCAATTGTCTACTGAATTGTTTCCATAAATACCTCATAGAACAGGCTGGACACTTTCCCTGGCTGTTGTGAGTTCCCAGTGTTATGTACTTCATTCACATTTGACACTGCCCCAGTGATGGGTATTTCATGTAATGGAAACATTCCTGGCTTCTAATGAGATGATTGTTTGACTGTTGTCCGCCTGTGCTTAGTGATGTGTTACTGACATGAGCAGAAGCATGGCATGAGCAAATAATAGATTTAGTTTGTCATCATCTAGGGCCCAGACTTTTTAAGATGCAGAACAAAAGGAGAGGGGTGGGGGAAGAGAAAATAAGAGGAAAAAGTACTCCTGATTTCAGTGAATTTCAGAGGTATTGCTGTGTCCTGGAGGTTGTTCCAAAGAGCACAAAACATTGTATGGGAATTTGGACACTCTGATCCCAAGCCACAGGGATAAATTTTCATGGTGGAAACTGACTCTCAGCAGCTATAATATTCTTTCTCAATCTTGATGAGTTGGACTGTTGTATCCAGAATAATTTTGCTATAACCATTATGACTGACCTGCGGAGACTTATTTATTCTTGTATCTTTACCACTCTTAAGCATAAGGTCCTTGCCTGTGCTCTCAGGCTAATTCATAGCTACAAACTCTGGCTTTTTTATTCTCTGTCACTCAGTGTAATAGGTTCTGCACAGTAACAATAGTTGTGAGCAGGAGCCTGCCTCTCTTTTCTTGTATGCAGCAGTATATTACTCCTGGAGTAGCCTTTGTTTTCAATGGGCATACTTGAGAGATTGCATACAACCCATTCTGAGTAGGGGTAGGAAAATCTGCTCTGAATTATTACTGCATAATAAACAATCTTCAGATGAAATCTGTATCCTTTGGGATTGTGAAGTAACAAGAATGGATGTATCATTGTGTTAACATACATTACAAATGAAGTAAATAGATGCCAGTGCATGAGTTCCCTGGCTGCTCTGACATCCATCAGCTCATGTATACCCGTGGTGAGAAAACTGTGAGCTATTAGCACCATGAGCACTATAACAGTGGACCATTTATCCAGAGACTGATATAGCTAGATTTAAAATTTCATCATGGAACCAGTAAGATGATTTCTTAATCTTTGATCTCCTTGTGCTTGGGGATACCTTCACTGCAGTTTGTAGTAGTCATTCTTGGTAATGATGAAACTGTTTTAAAATTAGCATTAATGAGGATTTAATTAAGTATCATTAAATAAATTAGAAGCTGATCTTGCAGCCACAGAGAATCATGCAGTCATTGAGAGATGATGCACTTAACAGTTTCACTGAACAAAACAGCTTTCAAGTCCACAATGTAGATTTTCCTAGAACAGCAGATGAAATTCATTGCCATGATGAAGAATAGTATGACTCTGTTTAGTTTGTTTATTTGGGCAGTGGGAAAAGATCTGTTTCTGTCTGTATTGCCCTTTAGCAGAAAGTTAGCACTAACTGTTTTGCAGTAGATAAATGAAACGTTGGAAATTACTGAAGTTTATTTTTGAAGTGGCGTAGGGTGGAAAACGATGGTTTATGTAGACTCCAAGATGTAAAAAATGCACCTTAAACTCTACAAGTGACACAAATAAGCAATGAACTGCTTTTCCTTACCTAGTCTGTTTCAGTACAACCCCCGTTTCCAATTGCAATAACAGTTAATTCATTGAAGACTTCCTTTTGAAGTTGATGGGAAAATATTCTTTGGGTATGAATGTGACATTCATTTAATTAAAATGACAGCAAGTTGATTGGTTTTCACAATGGTTCAGAGAAAACAAGAAAAGCTTTCTTCAGAGTAGATCAGTCTCTTTATTCTAGCCCTAGGATTGCACTATGTGTATTAAGGAGATGCTGCATATGAAAGAATATCTATATGAAAAACATTAGTCTAGGGGTTTGGCAGGTAATGTTCTTAGATAGCAGGACAGTGACATCTGTTCTTGTAGGAGTTAATTTTTGCAGAACTGATCCAAGTGGCAGAGAACTAATGATTTCCTCAAGCAGCAAATCATATTAACATCTGCACTGGAGGATTGTGTTTCTGCCCCATTTCCCCTGTAGTGTTTTGTGCCATGAGGGTTCCTCTAGAAGCATACAAGTGCAGTAGACTCTTCTTTATTTTCTATTCTTGCCTGACCCAGAGGCTTGTTCTGTCAAAGTGCTTTCCTGCGAGGATGGGAATATAAAAAGGATTTTAAAAAATTTATTTCTTTTTTTTTTTCCTGTTACTAAATTCCAGTTCTCGCATCTCACTTCAAAGTGTAACTTTGCTTTCATGCTGTTGCTGTCAATATGCACCCTGATGAGATACAGCTGGCAGAAACCAAATCAATTTAAAGCAGTGCATTTAAAACTGAAGTAGGTGTTGCAGAGAGTCTTCTTGCAGGTCTGTGGCTTTGCTACCATTTTGGGGTTTTTGTGCTTGGTTGTTTAGAGTGAGTGTTTGTTTGTTTGGCTTTTGGTTGGTTGGTTGTTTGGTTTTTTTTTTTAGCATGGCTTTCTTGGTACTTTTTCCTTGTTGAAGATACAGAAGGGGATTTGGAACAACTAAATGCCATGACCCTGATACTCAGGGATGCCCTGGTTAAGATTCACTGGATTTCCCGCACCGTCTCCAAATTGAAACTAACTGTGTAAGGCAGAGCTGGCTTAGAGAGAATATGAAGAAAACTCCAGAATTTACTGAACCCTACCTTTTACAGAGTAAAGACATTGAAAATACTATCAGATGTTTACTTTTCTTCAGTTCTTTACATTTATAGGAATTTGTAGGGAAATCACAGACATAGACATTGTTTTCTAAATCTTACCAGTGTTATGTAAACATAATATTCAGGTAGATAGTATTAAAACATCAGCCTCCTGTAGTACCGTTCTTTTACGTTGCAAGCTAAGGGAAGTGTTTTTTCTTAATATTCTTCTGATAAAATTCCAAATACCAATTATTTCTTTTTGTCCCACAAGTGAAGCAATTAGCCTGGGGGAGATGCCAAGGTCTTAAAAACGGTTCCAGTGTGTTGGCTTGTACGCCTGATGGTTCTGTAAAGAGAATGTTTCTAATACTCCTGTCATCTTTCTACACACGCACACAGTGCTATCCTAATATTCTCATCTGCTACAACATTACTTGGCGTCTCCAGATCACAAAGAGGCAGTCGAGCAGAGCTACTCCAGAACAAGCAGTGATATCATGAGTAAATGACCTCTTCTTTTCTATTGCTGTCAGTGTCCGAGGGCAGGAAATGCAGAGTTTTAATCTATTCTGAAAAGAGGGTATTGATATGGTACTATTGAATCGTGAGAAGCAGCTTATAGCACTTAAT
This sequence comes from Eubucco bourcierii, assembly GCA_013396675.1. Classification (NCBI taxonomy): domain Eukaryota; kingdom Metazoa; phylum Chordata; class Aves; order Piciformes; family Ramphastidae; genus Eubucco; species Eubucco bourcierii. Next base: position 121,515 of record VWZE01010280.1, read on the forward strand.
TAGTGCTAAATGAGCTCCAACTGGCCTTACATACTATTTACACTGCACTTTGGTACACGTTAGAAGTGGGACACCGTAGTGCAGGTCTCTTTTTCCAGCTTTCCAGTGGGTTTATTGGGAAGAGCCAAGTTTGTCCCGAACACCCTCAGTTGCAGGAAGCATAACACTGGTACTTTGATTAAAGTCCCAAAGAGGTAGGGAGCTGTCTGTTTGTCTTTTCAGTGCCAGTACTTCTGTTTTGCTTTTCATTGCCATTGTGAGTCTGTTTCATATTTAGCATGATGGCTCACCTGCTTTTCTTGTCGAATGTAATTAATGTCACAGCATCCACAGGAAGGAATGACATATGAAAGGTGACTGCACACACTGGTTCCTTCAGCAGGAGCATACAGTGTGACAAGTCAAATCACCTGTTTTTTTGCCTAGCCTCTTCCAAATTTAGGAACTGTATCTGAAGTATGTGCCAGCTGAACTGGCTGTGTGACTCATTTCAGGTATGTTACTTAAGCCAGTAATACATTATATTTATTTATGGGATTTCTTCCTACCAAAATGACTGGTGGTGTGGCACAGTTTATATAGTTCATGTCACATCACTCACTGTAAGTGAATATGGTACAACTAAGCCTTTAGGACTGTCGGATGAAACAGAATTTGAAATTTCTAGCCAGCAGCAAACTGCACTGTCACAGTCATTAGACTGAAAAACATGGGAAATTCATTAGAGCCTGTTGTGAAAGTATGTTCTGGCTAATCACAGTTACGGACTGTGTGTTTCTGAGGCAAGAAAAAAGTCATCAGAATGATGGTCTGACTTAACAATACAAAGTTAGGAGGAGTTTATATGCTGTTTACCTGAAAAGGCATGGTGGATCTTGGGTTTTGTGTCTGAAATTGTTCTAAGGAGTTAATGTAAATGTTTCATTTTAAAGTCTGTAATACTTAGCCCATTTCCCAAAGGCAAATACTGCTTCTTAAACTAGGGTATCTCAAAATCATAAAGAGCAAAGTGGTGGGTTTGTTTTGTTTTGTTTTGTTGGTTTTTGTTTGTTTGTTTGTTTGGTGGTTTTTTGCAGAGCTTTCCTTGTGTTACTTGAGAAGATTACCAAACACTCATGGAAGTAACAGTGGAGAAAGATCATTGCAGCTAGTGTCATGGTCTGTCCTTGTGCACCTTGCCAGGAGAGCACCAATTGCCTGTGACTGAAACAAAGTGCTGAATCCTGTCCAGTCCTTGTTCCTTCCATTGATCAATGCTCCTACCCCTCGGCTTCTCACTTCTCAGATCCCATGTCTGGCATCTGGAAGCAGAAGTATTTGGTATCCCATTGGCGGACTACCACACCTGTGCTACACCTATACCACAGTCTACTGAAATCCATAGTGTATCAAATCCTTAACAGACAGTGAGCTGAGATTCCTGGATTACAACAAGCTTCTGAATACAGTTTAGTTGCCTTTCTGTTTGGTCTTAGGTCATAGACCACTCTCACAGTAATCTTGCTTCCGGTAGTGGAGTATGTCTGTGTTCTGAAAAGCAGCCTCCACTATTCAACTCTCTCTCTTCCTCTCGAAGTTGGTTAGTCTAAGTCCTTTATTTTTGTTACTACTGCTCTGGCAGGAAATCAGGGAATTTCAGAAACAAAACAGGAATTAGAAAGAGTCCTTTCAAAGTCAGTGGTATTATGGGCAGAACCCCTCTAGTTCCAGAAAGGAAGATGCATTCAGCTTAGTGGCTTTCTGTCATAGCTCATTAAGCAAAATCAAAATTATATCTACTATAATATCTTAATTTCCAGCTGGGAGAATCTGAAGTTGTGCCTTTGACAGATGGGCTCCGTTTCTCTTTAGAATTTCTGCTTAGGCTTGTAGCCTTCATTTTAGCACAGATTTAACAACTGGGTATCTATACAGTGATTTGTTTGTGCCAAGAAAATATAATTCACAGTTATTCATGAATTACATGCAGACAGAATTACATCTGGCATAATGGGGACTTTTATCTTGGGAGGGCCTTTTTAATGTAATACTAAAAAACAGTGCATAGCTGAAGGAGATCCATGTTGTCTGTGTTCATAGGCCCTTTTATGAATAAGATCTGGCTGTTTACATGGAACTATTGGATTTTTCTTTTGGGTGTAGACTTAGTATTGCTTTTAAAGTGTTCACGTAATGACATTTCAGCTTTTATAAACTATCTGCCCAGACACGAATACTCTAAATGATAGAACAAATAATCCCATTCTTTTCCCTCTTCTCTTATAAAGACAGAATTTATTGTATGGGTGGGAAAGCCATAGCTGTCTGACACTCTGGTGAAGAAATTGAGTTCAGATGGGAAGAGTGCTCTTTATTCAGTGATCCACAGTAATCATCGGTAAATAGGAACTGTTTAGCTTGTTGCCCTAAAATCTGTGTTTTGGGATTGCCGTTTAGGTTTCTGAAATGGGAAGATGTTGGTGCTCTTCACAAAATAAACCAATATAGCGTAAACCATAAATTTAAATATCCCTTCAGCTCCACTGAGGCCCCTTTTTATGTCACCTCTGTTCTAAAAAGTAGAGAGATTGCATCAGCACATCCCAGTTTAAAAGAATTCCCCTTTAATAATGTGCCTATATAATAAACATTCTGTTGTTTGTATGTCACTAAACAGCCTCCTGAAATTCAGTTGCAGTATTTGATGTAGCTTTGAGAGTTGATATCTTGAAATGACTTGACATTATATCCTGTCCTTCTCCCATGTTTTTCCTGTTAACATTATTGATGGAAGATGTTCACAGGAAACTGCTCAAGGCTGAATGCATCTGGGATACAGATGGAAGAGCTACGTGTGGATGCAGTGACATGAAGCATGCTCTGCACTAGGTGGTGCTGATGGGAGAAACTACAGCCTCAGTACTACAGCAAATTTACTGCTATTATCTTTAAACGGAGACTTCAAAGATATTTTGAGACCTACAGAACGGATTTCTTAGATTCTTTGATTTGGAATGTGCCTTTTTGAGGAAGAGGCTTTTGATAAAAATGACACAAATTCTGTAGAAAATTACTTACTTGTAGTAACAAATTGCTGGAATGTAAGAATATGTGTACTGTTCCTAAGGGGCTGAAACTCCTAGCAGTATGCCCCTGTAGCTTGGCCAAAATTTCTGCTTTTTTAAGCCGTATTATACAGAGATCTCTCAATCTGTACAACCACTCAGAATCTCAGACTTTTTGTCTTACATAAAGAAAAGGGAAAGAATTTTCAAAAACAGGTACTTCTCTCATAAGCACTTTTTAAAATCATGTGGATCCTAAACTATACATTTAGAAGCTTAATTACAACATCTTATTTTGAGAATTTTCTCCCTACCTTCCACACGTGATTGCTATCATCTAAGTGCATAGTGAGGCACAAAAATTAAAATATTGCAGTTCATAGAGGTGCTAAGTACCCTGTACTTGATCTACTGACATCAATGGGAGTTCAGGTTATTATTAATTCTGAAGGCTGAGGTTCTTTTCTTTAGAAACCTCATCAAATAGTTTGATACAGATTTAGACATCCAAGTTTGAAAATTGTGGTCACAATCACTTAGATCCCTAGAGATGACCCCTCTGATCTTAATTGACAAGGAAGTGGGTTGAGTTATGTTGATGCTTTCCAGGTAATGTTTAGACAAAGAATGTCTGCATTATTCTTTCCAGTCTGAAATTTGCAGATCTAGTACTAGGGAGGAAGCCTGGAAAACAATGACCTCCTTGTCAGAGACTCTGGTTTCAGTTGGGAACGGTCACTTGGCCTGTTTAGTTAATAAGGCCCAGAAACCTTCTGAATTAGAAAGAGCAAAGGATGTTAGTTTAGAAGGTCAGAGGGTTAAGAGTGGAAGGAGCAGTCATACTGAAGGTCATTTTCTGAGCAAAGTTTAGCAGGACCAAATAAAGATAGGAAGTAGACTGACAGGAGTTAAACACCTATGGCTTATGTATTTCTAGACCTCATCTTCTGATAGTATAAATTGTCACATTTTCACTACAACTAATAGAAATATAGTTGTTTATATTGGTAAGGACTAACTCCAAACCTTTAGATGACCTAGTGCTTTGAAATCTGCTGATGAAAAACCTTTCAAAACATTTTCAATTTTAAATTGAATTAATGGATGAGATCCTTATTTCCTGTTTCTAATTTATGTGGAATGCTAAATACTTTGTTTAACCAGGGAAGGAAAAATGAATTTTCTTCTTATTTTTGTCTGCCAGATGTAGTGGAAAGCTTTTGAATTTAGTATACACATAAAGGTCAGGGCACCAGAATAAAACCTAGGATTGTGCCAATGACATGGCCTCTATAGCTTCAGGACATGGCCCTGTTGGGGGTTCAATTCAAACCTAAATGAGAATATATTCTTTTGAATTCACTAATTCTTCTTCTAGGCATTTGAGGAAAATAACATGGTCCTCTGTCCCCAGAGATGAAGATCCTTTAAGTCTTCAATGACCATGCATCAGCTTGGTCCATCTGCCTAAGTACATCAGTCTTAATGGACCTATGTTGTCTTCAGAGAAGAGCTGACAGTTTGATTACTTTTATATCGACAGCTCCAGCTTCATTAATGTCTTTTGTTCAAGCAAATGAGAACTTCACAGTTCCTGAAAGCCTTTATGAAAACCACTGGTTTCTAGTGTCATGATAGCCTCTTCATGAAAAAAGAAACAACTTTTCTGCATTGGTGATCATGCAGCATGTTTCTTAATTCCACAATCAAACTTCAGCAGTGTCCCAGCCTGAAGGATCAAATCAAGGCTGTGTATCACACAGAGCACTGCTAACCCCTCTCTGGTGTTGTTCAGTTATTTATTGTGACCATGTAGGGAAACTGTCAGGCGTAGCTCAAGGGAATTGTTGGGTTTTAAGAGTTGCTTTATCAACATCTCTGCTACTTGCCTGCTCAAGTCCGTATTTGGAGACATCAGTTAAATACATCATATCAAGTATTTATTTGAAAGTCTCTGCTCGGGGAACAATAACTTCTTTCCTGACTTTTGGTCTATGAAAGAAACACTATGAAAGCTTATTTGTCTTGGAAATGACATGGTTTTATTTCCTAGAGATTTATGAAGACCAGTGTGTCCCAACTCCTAACTCAGATGCTCTATACTCTTCTAACTTGTGTTGGGATGAGCAAGTACAGGTGACTCCACTGTGTAAAGAGCTGTTCATTATCTTGCTTGAAACAAAGATACTGGGCTGAAAGGAAACGTCCCCAAAATGATCTGAACCAATCTGAATAGAGTATTTTGTTTACCTTCCTTCAGGAAAGGATAAACTGGGAAACAAGAAAACAAGGCTATAATGTTATTTGCTAATTTGTTAAAAATTTATTTGGATTCTCTGGGATATTCTTAATCAAGAGCCTCAGTTTTGATTGACAGATCCACAAAATACCAGTTAAAAAACAGATAAGGCTTCTCATAGAGAATGGCTTTCATCCAAGGCCATTCTCGACTGTCACAGATGTTGGAATTCAATAAACTATTTATTTCTGAATTACATTATTTTACGTAGTAAAACATAAAGCTCTGTTTAATCATATGAATAGATTTTTTTTTTCCTGTTCATACAGGACTGTATTTTCAACTTGACAGATGATTAATGTTGCTTCAAAACTGTTAGTTTCTGCCATGTTGCTTTATCTAAACCGAAGGGACTTGGGGACTGAGAACTCCATTTCAGCTGCCAAGCCACATGCAGAATCTGACTTTTGGGAGACAGGAACTGTTCAAGGCAGCTGGTGATAGTTGGATAGTTTGGACAGAATGGAATGTCACTTATGTTCCTAACACTCTCAGTCAATACTCAAATTCGGTGCATGTGCGTTCAAAGGTCCAGCCACTAAAAATCTCTATGGGGTGTTGGGTAGGAGTGATCTAAACTAATTTATATTACAGGCAGAATATTAGTATTAAACCGGGTGATCTTAATTTTCCTCTCCACTGGTGTTTGTGGGTTTAGTCTGGTACCAGCCCAAGAAAACACATTCAGAGCACCCTTCAAAACAGGGTTCATAGTTATTATGTTACTAGTGTTGCTACTTCACATTGCTGCCTCAGGATCAAATTGCTCAGCAGTCTGCAGAATTAATGCCCTGGTGAAAAGGCTCAAACTCCCTTTGTTTTCAGAGTAAGAGCAGCAACTTTTATTTTGGTTAAGAAAACTATTCTCAATGTTATCGTATTCTTGTAGCAACTAAGAAAAGGTGATAGAAAGAGCAGGTGTCCGGCTGAATGCCTGGCTATAGAGGAAATTTGGCCCAATTCATTCCCCTTGGAAAGCAATATTATAGGGAAGGAATTGTAATGATAACATTTATTTTTCTTAATGAGCATGAAACTGGCAAACACTTTATTATCCACCTTGAACAATGCAAGAATTCATTTACTTTCCTATTAGTTAGGTCTCAAAACCCAAAAGGATAGCTTGGGACTGGAAATCCCTCTAGCATTTTAGTTTGAGAAGAATGGGTTTTTTTCAGCTTAATGACAGTACAGTAGCAGATACAAGGCAACACAACACAAATGCTGTTTACTCTGTGCATACATTCATATTATATTTCAGCTATTGTCATGCTGGAGGCCCAGTGTAAATTAATTTTGCAGATAAATTTACAATGGCAGCTTCCCTTTCAGTTGTATAAGTTATTCATCTCAGAAAGAAGTTTTTGTATTCTTCCTTAAACTTTTTTTTTTTTTTTTTTTTTTTTCCCCTCTGGGAAACCACCTTAGTAAATAAAATTTATTGTTTACACTGAGCTTGTGTGACTTCAAAGTGGTCAGTCAATAACCTCAAGGGAATAGTTCTGGTCATATTACTGGTCACTTATTTGGATGGATGATGGAGTGCCCTGGTCCCATCTATACATATATTACTTTCCTTTGTCTTAAGGGCACTGTTGGAAAGACTAATTAGGTCCATCTGCAGGGAAGGATCAACCCTAGGGGATTCAGGTAAATAAAATAAATGCCAAGGGGAAAAAGTGCTGAGGGGAATGTTTTGAAAATCAGACTGTTTTTCATAACATTAATCGGGAAATTACATACAGAAGGAGATTGAAAAAAAGTAAAACTGCCTTTTAGTCTGGGTTATTTCAGAATGACCTGATAAACATCTTCCATCACTGCTGTGCTAGGATAAGGATCTATGAAGAGGTTTAAAGACCATGGGCAATATTCTCAGCTAATATAAATCAGTGTAGCTTTATGATCTCAGTGGAGCTACCTTCACTTTATAACAGCAGAGATTTGAGTCAAGTCTGCTCTGGTGATACTGTTTCTGTCATTCATTTGAGTGACCCAAGACATGCAGTAAACTAATCCTAATTCACATCCTTTTTTTAAAAATTAGTTTTATTTGTTATACAGTGCTATATTCTATATGGGTCTTGCTTCCTTTCCTTTAAACTTTTTTCTATAGTTTCTTCCTTATGTTTTTCTTCCCGTTCCTCCAAAAGTTTCAGTATGCAAATGAATCTAATAGCATTGAGCTCATTGCTATGATCACAGTTTGTAAAATGGAAATGCTTTTCTTACTGACCTTTACATCATTGGTGTACACAAGCCAGGTGAAATCCTTTGCCATTTAAATTAAATCTCACTCTGTTGCCTTATCAGTCTAAGTGGAGATTTCTATTCCATAATGTCATGGGATTACAATTCTCACTATTGTCATAAAACATAAAATGGAACACCAAACATACTGGTTTTCTCACTGAGTTTTAGCTGTCTTAAGGGACTGGAATATAAAAGTTGTTTTGCTGTTAAAGTTTTGATGGAGTGGTTAGGTTCCTTATGAGTTTGGAGTTCAGTTCCTGCTGACTTTCAAATTAATAAAACCAGAGAAACATAAGGGCATGTTTTTGAGATAAAAAGGGAAAACATTAATGATTTAGAAGAGAAGAAGCAAGACTATAAAGAAAAATGTAATTCAAGTAGCAAGGGAGGAGTAGTTTTTGGTGATCAATTCAGCCAGTATCTATACTTGAAGACCTACTGGTGAAAGTGAAGATATTGGTTCTGGAAATGCCCATGCCTGTTTCCAGCCAGTGCTTGCAGCAGTGGCCGTAAACCTCAAAGAGGGACAATTCCTTTTGTGGTCAAACTTTGAGGTCTAATTGTAAACAGTTGGTGAGCCCACAGTATGCAGTGCTTGAAGGAAACTGCCTGTATATATGTGTAAGTAGGATCTGAACACATGTTCAGTGCCAGACAGAGCTAGTTAGACATTTTGTTTTAAAAACTGTACTGTGTAGCTGGATTGGAATCTCACCATCTTTAGATAAGATTGGCATGTAAATAATAACCTACTTTGATATCTATGTATTTAGGATTGATAGCTTAATGTACTGCCATTTTGGGGCACAGCCTTTCTTGCCTGAAGGCACCTGTTCCTTCTAACTTGGTCACATTTTCTAGATTAAGAGTATTCTGAAGGCTCTCTCCTGGTCATCATGGAATTGGTCAATGGACATGATGGGCACCTAGAAAACAAAGCCCTCTCTGGTTTATCCTGCACATAGTTATTATCATCAGAGTTAAGAACTTTGTCCTGCAAGGAGTAAGCCATATCACTTCCACTGGGCTCCATGTATTCATATTCTGCAGGGTTCTGGAAGCAGCCTGGATTGTGGTAGTATGTCTTTGGTTGTGCAGTTGGAAATTAAAACTGAGAGACTGAGCAGAGTTGTTGTTTTGTTTTGGTTTTTTTTTTCACTTTTTCACAGCAATAGACAAACCTGGCATAGGTTTCTTGGGCCTGCAGTCTTTTATTTTTAAGACTTGAACACTTTTGCAAGAAAGAAATTATTTGTGTGTCTTTTTGTTTTCCCCCAAGTGATTTGTTTGTTTCTTTTGAAAACAATTTTTAAAGTGATTGGAAATCTTTAAACAAAGTGTTTGTAATGGGGATTAATTCTTTTGTCATTTACTGAAAACTGAAAAAATGTTCACCCTCTGTTGAGGTTTGTGGTTTTATTTGGGGTTTGTTTGTTTGTTTGTGGTTTTTAAAGTGAAATATTCTTATTGAAAACAGCTATTCCTGATTGAAATTTTAATTTCCTGAGAAAAAAAACACATTTTCCATCAATATATTTCAATTAAAGAACTATGCCAGGACTTCAGGGTGTCCTTTTGAAAAGAAAGGGGGGGAAAAATCAATAGAAAAAGAATGACTATCAACAGCCTAGTATTTGGTTCTGTTCTATGATTCTTAGGTAAATTTCTTGCTGGCATAAGAAATTTAAAAAAATTTCAGAATATAGGAAATACAGAATCCTACCTGACACATGGCTAAAATAATTCCCAGATATATACATTTTATATATACCTCAAGTAACCAGCTTGTCTGTTTTACAAAGTGAGTCTAACAAGTAAAGTATGGTTGTGAATGTACCATGAAGCTGGCTCAGCAAAGGGCTTCCTACAATTAAAATACATCTGGCTCTGTTTGGATTGGGAAATCACAGTGCTATGAATGTTCAGAGTATTTCCTTATGCACAACAGCAGCAGAAAAACTCCATATGCCTTAACCCATCGAATTCTGTTCCCCTTAATCATGTGGATAAATCATCTGCAATAAGGAACTTGAATCTAGCAACTTTGAACTGAAAGTGGGATATTCAAAGCAAAGACAATGGAATTGGTCATGGCAGGTCTGAGCAGTGCGAAATACCTTCATGTAAATCTCCACACACCATGAGTCACAATCCTCTGGTTACGCAGCTATGGCCTTCACATGCCAAAGGCACCACAGAGCAGGGAAGGAGTGTGTGGCTGTGCCTAGGAAATGGTGTAAACATTCTCTATGGCTTTGTCCTTAATCCTTCTCAAAGGGCCAGATTCTGACCAGGGAGCAGTGGCAGATTCCTTGAAAGTCTCCTACCCTGGAAGGGGCTGTGCTCCCTGGCATCTCTTCGGCCTGGTGGTCACCCAGATCAGCAGTGCTGGGGGTAGGTTCGTTGGTGTGCAGGCTCCCTGGCTGGGGTACCTGTGCATGGGGAGCTTGAGGTGAGTGGTACGATGTGTTACTGTGCCTTGGCATGGGAGGGCTGGTCTGATTTGGATCACCCTCTCCCTTCCCTGCCTGCTTCGGGGACCTTTCGGCAAGTCCTTAAGGTCCTCCTCATCTGTGGGACAAGTGACAGTCGGGCTGTCTTTGCTGGGAAGCCCGAGGAAGCAGCTGGCGGGCTGTAAGGCAGGCAGGGAGTGATGGATGGAGTGATGGATGGAAGGATGGAAAGAAGGATGGATGGATGAATGGGGGTTGACCTCCTGTTTGGCGGCGTAGTGCTAGCCCCGGGCAAAGGGGTGGGGGTGTCGGGTGGGTGTGACCCGCTCTCCCAGCCTCCGCCGCGGTCCGCCCCGCTCACAAGGTGCCTGAGCCGGAGACAGAGCAGCAGCGCCGCGTCCCCGTCGCCGTCTGCCGCGCCTGCCCCGCCTGCCCCGCCATGCCCAACTTCGCCGGCACTTGGAAGATGAGGAGCAGCGAGAATTTCGACGAGCTCCTCAAGGCCCTGGGTGAGGGCCGGAGAACCCGGCTACAGGCAGCCTGAGGCTGTGTCCTGCGGGAAGGGGACAAGGGGATGGGGCTGCAGCCGGAGCCGCGCTGTGGTGCCCGGGGCCTCCGAGGCCAAGCACCCGGGATGGCTCCGTCCGCGGGCGGGAGAACCTTCTGCCGGGGCAGGGGAAAGCTGTGAACCCTGTCCAGGGCACTGCCAGAGCCTCACCTGCGAGCGCCCGGTAGCCCTGCCACTGGAAGTATCCGGGCTGCCGCTGTCCCGGCGGCTCCCGCCGCGCTCTGCCACGGGGATCGTGCCAAGAGCCGCAGCTGCCGCCCGCGCAGAGCCCGCCGGGGCCGCAGCTCCCTTACGGCTGCCCCGAGCTCTGTCACTGAGCTACTCGCGGTGCCCGGGTTCACGCCGCCGCTACCGTCGCCTCCGGCCCCTCTCCTCGCCGCGATCTGCGCGGTCCTTGGAGAGCTCAGCCCGGGAGCACGGCTGACGACCTTAGGCTCTGCTTCTCCCCCACTTTGCCCAGGTGTCAATGCTATGCTCAGGAAGGTGGCTGTGGCTGCCGCCTCCAAACCCCACGTGGAGATCCGCCAGGACGGGGACCAGTTCTACATCAAAACTTCCACCACTGTCCGCACCACTGAGATCAACTTCAAAATCGGAGAGAGCTTTGAGGAGGAGACTGTGGATGGACGAAAGTGCAGGGTAGGAAGAGAGATGGGTGGGGTGTGGGGTGTGTGTGGTACCAAGTGTCTTTTACACTGGAGAAATACAGCTGCTGCTGGTGTGCCCGGATAGTGTCATTACTGCCCTTCATCCTCATTCTTCTGGACACAGTCTTTGAGGGGATCTTAGTGACTGACACTTGTCTCTCCTGTCATTATCTCCCCTGCAGGGTAAAACTAAACCCTGAAGGCAACAGAGCATGGTAGGTCTGAAAGGCAGAGTTCAAGTACCTGCCTGCCAGCTCCTCGGCTGGCAAGGGTTTGCGCAGCTCTTTTTTCTTCCCTGTCCTCTGGAGGCCTCTGTTCCAGTGAAAGCTCTCCCCAGCCTCTGTCTCTGATAGGAACATGGAGAATAGTGGAGCAAGAGAGACCTCAAGAGTTAGGATTCAGTGCACAAACTGACACAACTTCTGTCCTTAACTGAATCAGCTGAGTTCTCAAGCAGGACCTCAGAATGTTGATAGTCTGGGACCGAAATCCTCTTTCATTTCCTTGTACGTTAATGTCTGCTCTTTAATAATCTAAGACACATTTTCAGCTAGTGTAACAGCTGTAATTACACAATCTCCTTGTGCTGAAGTGCATTAGAGAATGTTCACTGAAGTCCTTGGGACTTGATTCTGTGTGTGAGCCCCTGCTCCTCTGCCTTTGTTACCACATATTTGGCTGTGGAAGGGACTTGAGGTTGGCAGTGTCCAATGCCAGCTACTTGCTGGTGTAGATGCTTCTGTAGGTACTGCAGAACTGGGCTGCAATCATAGCTGTCTTTTGAGAAAAGTTATTAAAAAGCACAAGGGAGTGATCCTTTCCTCAGGCACTTTACTCTCCCACTTACGAGAGGAGTATGTATAAAGAGTATCAGATTATAGTCCCAAATGAGAATACAGGTTTAAAAGTATACTATGATGGTGAAATAATCTACTTTCTAAAATGTGATCTCTGCTAGTTCTTGGGCCAGCTTCTGAGATCATTTGCACAGCTACAGATTCAGAACTTACGGTCTCGGGTGCAATTGCTCTGAATTTAAATTTGTGAAAGGGGGAAGCACATTCTGGGAGCCAGTGACCGTTTAGAACACCCACTTGTTCTGTTGGATGAGTTATCATGTATTTAATACTTTGTTGGGGAAGTGTTTCTGACTTTATTAATTTATCTTGTTTGGCAAAAGTAGTAATTTAGTGTCTTCATGCATAATGCATACACAATAAATGTGACCCGCTTTCTAGAGAAGGATTTATTGCTGCAGATGGAAAAACAATAATTACAGCTGTGAGCTATGAAATTTGGAAAAATCTGAAAGAAATGTGTTTTGTGAAGTAGTAATTTTTTTCCATGAGCTGTGAAATTATTTATAGTCCACTCCCAGGAATAAGTTGTACTGCTGTGTGTATATAAGCAAGATGTGGCCACAGAGCAGAAACTGACAGATAATAAAATAATACTTCAGAATGTAATTTGCAATACCTGGCAAAATTGCTGACTGGTGATAGATTTTGATACACTTTATGGAGTGCAGGGTTTCTTTCTGCCAACTAACTTGATCCATTGTTCATACAGACAAAGAGTGGGTTGTGTAGTTGTAGTGCAAGCTTCTGTAACTGCCTTTTGAGATTCCTTCTTGGCTTCAAAACCTATTGTTTAGAAAAAAAATATTTATAAAGTAAACAGCTCATTTAAAATCCAAGTAAAGGTTTTATTGTTGTTGTTGTTGTTTCCCTTGGAAAGTCTGGGAAGCATTGACTTTATGTTTATGCACATGTGTATGTGTATATGTATTTGTATATGATCACTGATTAATGAATGTCTCTCCTGTGCTAGTTATAAAGCCATTACTTGCACATTCATCACAGGGCATCCTTCTGCACAGCTGTTCCATTGCACTGTAGGACAAGAGTTCAGTGCTAGAATGAAATGCAACAGAGTCAGGGCTTGCCTGTTTGTGAAAGCCTAGTACAATCCTATGGAGTTTTATCTTATTTTCTGGTTGTTTCATAGTAATTACTGAAATGCTTTGAAAAATGCCCAATGGTATTTCAGTCTCCAGACCGCAACCTTGAAAGACCAGTGTTGCAAATGCTAGAACTCTAACAAAGTTTCTTTAGTTTAGTTGTGACTGATTGTAGTTCGTTAGTGCAGTAAGTGTTTAACAGACAGTTAATTTGGCACAGTGCCATGTAGCATGAAAGGCTGTAAGTGAGAAAGACTGCATTATTTATGACCATGTCATGATACATAGCATTCTTTATGATTTTACACTAAGAGGACTCCAGTGATAAATAGCATGTCAGGTCAAACCACATGCTTAGAAAGATGCTTGTGAATGCAGACACTGCATTAGCACGTTTCTAAATTATAGTTTTCAACATCAAACATTTTATGAAAACTGGGAGGCTTTTTAATTTGGAACCAGATGTGTATTTACACTGGAAAGACACCTCTACACTTAGCTTGTTGTTAGTACATACATATTTCTAAAATGCACCCTCACACTTTAATCTTGATTCCACCACTTTCCACTGATGTCTTTTTCCCTTTGCCTTTATCTGTCTATGTATTGCTCCTTTACTGCAGCAATTATTCTCACTACTGCTCATTGCTATCTCTCTGTCTTATGCTGCTGGGGAATATAATTAATGTTATTCCTAATGGTTTTCTTGCCTGCAGAGTTTGGCCACTTGGGAGAATGAAAACAAGATCTATTGCAAACAAACTCTTGTTGAGGGAGATGGCCCCAAAACATACTGGACTCGAGAATTAGCTAATGACGAGCTGATTTTGGTAAGAACCTTCAACCCACTAAAAACATGCACCATATTTACAGGTTTTTGTTCCCAAGTAGTATGACTTACTATTATTCCTTAATTAAATCCACATGCAAAACTTCAATTTTCACAATCTTCTACAATATAATTCATTCATCACCTTTCCCCCTTTCTTTTTAAATATTCTTGTTTCTTTGTTTTTTAAGAATAAGTGAAGATGTATGCCGGTTCTCATTTGCATTTTGATGCTATGACTTTTGCCATATTTTTCCTGGTAGAATAATCACAAATGGACCCTTTCTGCTGTCTAAGTTCATACCACCACCAAAGAACTTGCCTGATTCATTGCAGATTTTCTCTGGAGAAAGTGGGATGAAGGCATTTGACCTAATTTCTGGAGAACCTTCTTTTTTTAGGCATCCGCATAATATGTTGCTTCTTATCAACAATCACATGGCGTATAGCAGGAAAAATGTGGCATGTTGTTAGTATGCTCTAATTTAATTGTATGAAGAATATATAATTCCTCCCCCAACTCTACCACCTTCCCCAATTCCCTGATCATTTCTGAACCCATTTCAGAATTTCCTTCATGTGTTTCTGAGAAACACAGGGATTTGCACATTTGCTGTCAGCCAGTATCCCTCTACTCTGGATAGTGTGACTTTCCATATGGTAGTAGGGTTACTGCAGGCATTCCAAGCAGCACCTCTGTGACTGCCTCACCATTTACACCATGAATCATGTGCAGTTTATTTATTTATATTGTACTTACTTCTGTTAGGGTTGAGTTCTCTTCACAGAGTTTTTCCTCAGCAGTCCCTCTGCATTAATGAAACAATATCCAGAACTGGATAGACAGAGTTTCTCTGAGTTACAAGCAGCACGGTTCAACTTGAGTTCAGAGTCATTTTATTGCACGTGTTCTTACTAGTGAATTCCAGATAAATAGTTGATTAGACTGTTATGCCTCATCAGTTTGGGCATGGAAGACAGACTGCTGGAGTGATGGGTAAGAAAACTTCAAAGCAAGGAGGTTTTATTTCAGACTATCACACTGGCTAAACCTCTATACTTTAAAAAACAAACAGACTCCCCAGTGTTTCTCTAAAGCAGTAGGAGCTTTGTTATTAAGATTGTATCTGAAACAAAACCAGAGCCCAAATCTAACCAAGTAGAAATGAAAAGCTTTTAAGGTGTTAATATTATTCCAGACATCCTGGAAAAGTTCACCTACCCGTTATGAGGAGCTGTATGCCATTAGTGAAATCACACTGGTTTCTATAGAGTGAATACTCCAGGTCTGGGTAATTTCTTTTGACTCAGTCACTGGAAATCTTTATATTACCCAAAAACTTTAGGAGGCAAAGTACTTTGATCTTAGCTTCACATTTACGTGTAATGCAGTAGGCAGATATATATTCTCAACTATAATTTTCCCATCTCTCTAACAATAAATTTTTTGTTTTGTTTTTGGTGTGTGGTTTGGTTTTGTTGGTTTTTTTTTTTTTTTATTTAAGCAACAAACTGGTGAGGCAGCTGTTAGGTAAACAAAGCAAACTGCTCCAAGTAAAGCAAGAAAGCCAGTCATAACACAATTGCCTCCTGCAATCAGCAATGTGAACTTACCCTGCTGAGGAAGAAGAATGAGTTAAGAAACCAGAGTGATTCAAACCTTACAAAGCTATCTAACCTTTTTTTTCTTGTGTAATGAAGTCTATTAAGCTTTTCTGAATTAATTAATTTTCAAATTAGGATCTAAATTGGAAAAACTTCTTTCCCATTAAAGTATTTCCAATTATAGGAACTCAATCTCAAGTTTTGATAAGTCATTTTACTGGTTAATTTCCTTGCCATTAAAATACACACATTCTTTCTAATCTGTACATGCCTAGACTAAACTTCCAGTCATTAGGCATTGTGTATAGAAGAACCTAAATAATATGCCTAAAGCGTGCTATTGCAAATACTCCTCTTAACAACACTGCTCATGCTCCTCTTGGAACAACCTTCTTGTTAAGCTAAACCATTAGCAGATCTTGAGGTCTTCAATATAAAGCAAGCTTTGTTTGAATAATTTTTTTTCAGTGGTGATAATCCTCTCTATTTTATCAGTTTCCTTTCTAAACTGTCTTTTCCTTTCCTCTCAACACCAGAACCACACATACTGTTCTGCTAGCAATCATACTAGCACCTGATGTGCTGGTGACTTCATCTCTTTACTCTGAAACTATTCTAAAAAGACTTTGTTAACTCTTTGTCAACTCATGCTCAGCTGATAATGATCCCAAGTAATTTTCCTGGTTTCGGATTTCCCCAGGCTGATCTTCTTCCTCTCTCCTTCAATGTTCATTGGTTGTAATGTACGATTTTACCGTGGCTGTCGTGAAGACATATGGTGATCCAGAATCATTCTCTCCTTTGCTATTTAATTTGATATGCAGTTCTATTCTCCCAACTCTTTTCTGGAGCATAATAGCCTCTTTGGTTTTATTAAAACTTTACTCAGTCCTCAGGACAAAGATTTTCAAGCCCCTCATCACATCTGATGTCAGTGAATGTACATTTTTTAAATACAGAGGTCAGACTTCTGACACTCTGAAGCTCAGTAGTGAGATGTTTCTAGGAGTAATGATGGTGATTGTGATGTCTCTGGTAAAGATGGCAAATATTAACCCTTCTGGAAGGCTGCAAAGGGTTCTGCTGTTTGAAGGAAGACAGAAAAGCAACATTTTCTTAACTGTGAAAAACTACATTTTCTTAACTGTGGCCTTTAATTTTAGAACCCTAGAATATTTCCTCCAGATCATTACCTGGGCTTTAAAAGCTACACTGCCTGAAGGGATTGGCTGTGTTTGGGTTTTTCACCCAAAAATATGTCTTAGATTATTTAATTTTATGCCCAGAAACTTTCACTGGCTCTGAGTCTGCAAAACCCCATTTACATCTTACTTCTTCAAAACTAAGATCACAGTCAAAAGAAGAGATCTTTATTTTCTGTTTTCTTCTCTCAACTTCTTTCAGCTTTCTTAGGGTTTTTTAGGACCTAAAATTCCTTCTCATTCAGTCTTGCTGCCCATATGTCCTCAAACATTTAATAATTTCCGTCTTCAGACTTCTCAGGCTTCCCTACTTACCCAAGAAATATTGCTTTACTCTTTCTGATATCCTTTGGTAAGCTTTCCCTATTTCCATTCTGGCAGAGAGCCTTAAATAAGCAGAAGGAAGCCACGTTCTTGTCAACTTCTACGTGTCTGCAGCAGCTCAGGAGGTCTGTAAGGCTGATTCTTACAGTATCTGTTCCTGTTTCTTTATCCAAAGAAATTTAACAAGAAATCTTGAGTCTCCTCTTATTCTTAGCTATTTCATGCATTTGCAGAAGAAATGAAGAAAACTCATACTCCATTTGGAAACAGTTGCAAGAAGGAATCTAAACTGTGTCAGACTGAAGCCTGAACAGAAAAAAATGCTTGGGGCAACAGACAGGGGGTGAGGAATGAGTTTTACTCTGCTAATACTGGGTGCATAAATATTGGAACTTTGCCACATAATTTTGATCTAATATGCTGCATTGCTCAGGGGGTACATTTGATTATGTCATTTACCTAGTAGAAGGATATCATTTTCTCCTCAATGCAGCATGCTAAATAAAATGCATTTATTATCACATATAATGAAAAAAAAAATTAGCGTTGACTTCTCATGATTACCACAGAGCTAAAATAGAAACCATATTACTGTATAATTACCAACTTTTCTTGCATCATGGCAGGAGAATTCTTTATGTTCTTCAAAGTTATTCCCTTGGAGCAATGCAATGGTCTTCCATGTCACATTGTGTCCTCTGGTACACAGATGCTAGGAACAAACTATTTAGTTATTAAAGATTTTCTTTACCTTCAAGTGCCAGTTGAGCTTGGGTTTAGTTCTTCTTAGCTACTTGCAGCATGGAGAAGATTGCTCTTACTAGTAGCAGAAATAATACTTATCTTACACCATGGCAGATGTAGGTCTGAAGTCCTGCTAGAAAAAGAATCTGTTCAGCTGAGTAAGTGAAGAAGGATCAAGCTCTGCATTACAGAAAGGGTGCAGTAAATGTTTTAGAACATTGCAACTACTTCCATCAGCGCTGTTTATTCTAATCTCATGTGATGCTCTTGCTGGGATTCCAGTGATGCATTTCTAAAAGTACTGAACAATGCAGATAAGAAATGACAGGGAATATGCAAGCAAGGGAGGGTGAAAAGGGTAGATCCCCATCAAAGTCCACATTTGTTTGTCTTGACTGTATCTTTATATTGTACTTGAAAACTGTAATGCACACAGTCAGAATAGCTGTATTTACAGTTCCACATTCATGAACTATACTTGGATTAGCACTTGAGCAATACAGATCAGAATATAACACAAAAATATGTATTTCTTTTGCTTGTCAAAATTAAGGTCTGAAACTAAGATTACTCTAATATGGTTTTTCTTTCTTTTTCTTTTATACGCTACAATGTTTTTTTGCTGTTACTGCCTCTTTTTGTTGGGGACATTAATGAGCTATCAATCACTTGTGTAAGTCAGAAGAACAAAAGGTCTACTCTTTACAAAGCTAAAGGATGCTGTTTCCAAATGTGAGCTATTCAAATCAGAAACATTTATATTCAGACTTGATCTGCATTGCTGCTTTCATGGCAGCTCATTTCTCTATAGATTTTAGTTTAATCTGTAACACACAAACATTTTCAAGTGGATGATTACTGAAGAGGGGCTTTAAAAACAGCCTCAGACCACATTTTACACAGTTCACCTATCACACAGGGGTTCTCAGAATCAATTATAGCAAGGGTCAAAGATCAGAACATTAAGGGGGTTTCAAGCATGGTTTCTGTTCTACATTGCCTACCCAGAAAAATCATGCTGTGGTTGATTAAAGCTGGTGAACTGTGGAGCCTAGATGAGTGAGTGAACATTTTTTAAATTATATGCCTGGCTTTTAAAATTAAACATAGTAGGTGAGAAAGGTCACTGAAGGTTTAGAGAGACACTTCTCAGCCAAATGCTGAGATTTTTGAGGTGCCTAGGTCCTGTATCAAGCATAAGTGTTTAACTTTTCTATGTTTTTTGGAGCTTATCAGTTATCAAAAGGAGTGTCTGCTCATACTGAGGTCAGTGGGGGGTTTTGCTGCTGACCTCATTAAAGCAGTCTTGATGGAAGTCCAGAAGCCTGTAATAATGCATGGACCTGATGTGCTGCACGGACTTCATGCTTTAATTTACTATTTACTGTGAGCAGATTTACAAGGGGGCTTAGGGATCTGCTGCCCCTGGTAGCGTAGCCTGGTCTGGGTCACACATCCCAAGCCTGTAAGCAGAGAAAGAAGTCAAATCCATTTGCATCTTGCATTAGATCCAGTATACAGTATCTCAGAATAGCAGATGTAGCTTGGATGTTTGCTGGGTCCTGGCTTCCCAGACTACTACTGGAAGGTACCATTTACTCATGTTCTTACCTCTGTCATACATTTGCTGCCTGGCTCTGAGGATGGCAGTTCTCAAATACAAATACCAACATTTAGGTACCTTGATAAATGAGTTGACTTCGCGTGGTCCTGTTGATTGATATGTTGCAGAGTGAGATTCTGTACTGGCTGATGTGTTATTAATATCCAAGTCTGAAAGGTGGGAGCTGCACCTTCTGTGACTACATCCCCATAATGATCAAATTCTTTCATAAAACATTATGAATTCAGAAGGAGAAAGGAAATAATGCAATTTACCTTTATTCTGAACTTCTGGTATCTATTCTGGATAATGTGGAAGTCTGTGTGTGAACAAAGCCTTTCCTGAGGAATCCTTTAAGTAATATTTTCTCTTCCTCATTTGTTTGCTGATGTATTTTATCTTCCTTTTGCAAAGAACTTCTGCAGGTTGGTGAGTCCTGAGCAGATAATAGGGGGATTTTGCATACACTGGCAGAAGTAATCTTCCCCAAGTGATTGTTTCAATGACAGTCTTCCTAATTATACAGTGTGCTCCACTTAACAAAAACACTCCTCAGCAAATATTTATAAAGAAGGCCTTCAAAAAGAAGATTTACTCATACAGTAATGCATTACTGCCCTGTAATTCTCCTTTAATCTCCAATGATGTCAGTGGTCATCAGATTTTGAGTGAACTGGGAAAGGTCAATTTATTGGATTATCCGCCTGTGCAGGGCTTTGTTCACAGTGTGCTTTTGGACTCTGAGCTACAGATTACAGCAAGCCAAGTGAAGAAAACAGTTGTGTAATTTGCAGTCATTGCACATTTAAAATCCTATTTTAGATTTATATAGAAGCCCTGCTTCATAGCATTTTGTAAGGTAAGTGGGACTTTTGCAAGCCAGTGAGAAGGTAGTGCTTGAAAATCCTGCATCTTCTCATCGTATTTGAATTGCAGTTTGGTAGTGTTGTATTTTTTATCTTCTGTTGCTGTGCTGAAACTTTGCCACCAAATAGCCAGGATTTCTTGGTCTTTTGTCTTTTTATTATGACATTCTTCTCCTTTAAGTCATTAAAGTCTTCAAAGTCTGCTTGTTCTGACAGGAACTATCACTTCTTTCCAATCTAGAATTAGAACCATAGACACTAGACTGCTTCATCCTACCCTGAATACAAGGATTTAAGTGTGAAGGATAGAGAAGTAACAGCCTTTTGATTTGGGCTCAGCTGTACTTTAGAGATATCTGTGAGTAACCACAAAAGAAAGAATGCAGCAAGTTTGGACAGCTTCCTCTTTGCTTTGTTTAGCAACGTATAGCAGAGTTTTATCAACAATGCTAGTAAGGTAGAGAAATGCCTTTTACATAAGTCCATGTTTAAACCATGTACATAACCCTGACAATCAAAGGCATTTATTTGTGTTTCAGTATGGAATTAGGTTGCTAGCCATCTGAGTGGGTAGGAGGTATAAAATCTAAGTGCTAAAAAATGCAGCTTATTCCTGAAACAGGTCAGAAGCCACATAACAGAAGCTAAGTGTTCAAGGAAAGGATGTTTGAGAAGATCCCAGTGGCTACATGGTACTCCGGAGTAATTGTAACTGGGCTTTGAATGCATTTTATCTCATTATGATCCAGGTCGAAAGACATGATTGTGTTAAACCATACTGATTTTCCAGACTGTGAGACTGGTGTGTTACAGAGAATGACAATCTTTGTGTATAGCAGCTGATCAAGAGTGCTGTGTATTGGGGTATGTCCATGTTTTCTGCACTTAGATTTTATCCTGACAGAGCAGTCTGAATGCAATCCTTTGCATTCAGTTCGATTTTCAGGAGCCCAGAAGTCCACGTGAACTTTGGAAGTACAAAACAGCCATTGCACTTCGTCCCAGGTGTACCAAGCTGTGACTCTGAGTGCACAACAGTCAGTCCTGCTGCCACTGCAATGGGTTCTGGAGGCACCCATACAACTGAGCTTTCCCAGAAAGCTGCTATTTCTTTTTTCTTCCTCCACAAATGTATATCTATTTTCACATTCTCTCCTGTGGCTCTTGCAAGGAAGCAGGCAGTCAGACTACGCTGATGTCTTAGAAGCAAGCTCTGCTCAGTTACAGAACTGGACACTTAGAATTTCAAATGGTCAGCCCTACAGTGGCACCCTAGGACCTGCACTTTGGATCACATCTATTTCAATCTGTTCTTCCCTGCAGTATTCCCTCTCAGTACAACTGTTGACCACAGGATTAGGGAAGAAGTTCATTGTTAGTTTTCCCAGAAGAATAGACATAATTTTCCTAGGGAGATTACAAGAGTCTTGGCAATCTGCTGCTGCAGCCTTTCTCATTAGAACTGGCTGATGTGATATACACTCACATCACAAGAAGTGGCTGTAGCTCCAACTGTCAGGCTGCAGCCATACCAGCTCTTGAAGAACACTACATAAAGACTAGTTTACTATTATTTATGATTTGTGTTGAAGCAGCAGCAGGGGTTCAAAACTTCACTGTGCTTTGCAGTGCCTGAATGTACCATGGAAAGACAATCACTGTCACAATGACCTTCCAGTCTCCACAGACAACCTCAAGCTCTGAATGGTTTTGGCTTTGACTTGCTTACTCTGGCAAAGCTCCTGCCAAAATAGTTTCACCTTTGTGTAAAATTGTGGAAATGTTAAAGGAAGCCATAGTAAGTGTATTTGCAACTGGTGATGTGGGCAGAAGTAAACTATCTGCATCCTTTAATTCTCACATTTTAATATATAACCTAAAAATGTTTGTAAAGAATGACATGATGATCTTTTTATGCGCATAAACCTAAAGGCTGTATTTCCAAAATACTGACAGAATTTTCTCCTTTATAAAGTGAGCAAAATATAAGCCAGAGCCAGTATTAAAGCCAAGTCCTTTCAAAGAGGTGCTGGCCAAAACAGGTGTAGGAAGCATTAAGCCAAATTAAGTCCAGCTGAATGTTCATAACACACTAGGGTAGTTCTTAATTATATTTTTCAGTGAGATCTTGGCATTTATTAGAGCCAAACATCCCACCTCACACAACTCGTTAGTGGCAAGCTCAAGACTGTCAGTGGACCTGAACACAAAGTTTTTTTGCAGTCTGTTTCCTCAGTCTTACACCTATTACTTCCTTCGTGTTTAATTACTTGCTTAGATTTTAGCCCGACAGACTTGAACCTGCATATAAACACTTGGGGGTTCAGGAGGCTTTCTCAGCTGCCACAGGCACTATCTTGCCTAAATGTCCTGGTAATCTGTACTGCAGTATTGTTGTGGTAGAGTTGCTTTTTAACTGCAGAACTACAGAGCTGTTACAATGGCCATCTGCAACTCTGTTCCAGTCAATGGTATGACATCATGTAACATCAGCTCTAAGTATCTGGAACAATCCAGGTATTCTGAGAAGCTGAATTTGGTGTTAGAAACAAAATGATTACAGGACACAGTCTGCAGTAAGTCAGTGATTTTCGGATATGTAGTGGTGAAACATTTGCCAGATCTCATAGATGTTTACAGATATGGAATGACCCACTAGGTTTTCCTCCATTATGTGCCCTCATTTCAATCCCTTATCACAGTTAATAAATTCATTGGTTAAGGTCACAGTATCCAGAGAGAAGGTTGTGATTGACACTGTTCACATCACAGCTTGGGAGAGAGGCTTTTGGTATTCTAACATGGTGTCTCATCAGCAGCATTATGTTTACAGGTTATATGCTCCTGGTCTTCAGCATTGCTGCACTTACTTCATTTGAACTACAGTCATTTATGCCTGCAAATATCAAAAGAACACCTTTCACACATGCCATCTGAATTCCACCTCAACACTTCCAGTTTGAAGTGCTGCAATGGTTTCTAAATATAGCAAGAGTACATTCCAAATTCTCTTTCTTTACTCATGTTTATTTATAAATGCATGTCAGGAAACTATAGAAAAAGGAATTTCTGCATCATTTATCATTCTGAGAAAACTCATTGTGCATTGGGAAAAAAGCCTCTGATATTGCATTCCTCTTTCAAAATGACTCCTTTCTTTACTCTCATCTGTCAAAAGACAGAGGAAAATGCATTTCTGCTGCAGAGCTAGCTACTAGAGTAGAAATAACATTTGAAAGTGATGTTAAATATTTGCTGGTTCCATCCCTTCTGATTGATTTCTATTTCTTTTCCAGACCTTTGGTGCTGATGATGTTGTGTGCACGAGAATTTATGTAAGAGAGTAAAACCATCAATTTACTTGTCATCTGGGATGAAGTGGAGAACTGTGAAAATCCCCAATATAATGAGTATCTGTGTGTGCTGTTACTAATGCAGTGTTGTATGTGACTATGTGTGTTATATCTGAAACCAGACCCTCTGTTAAGTGTATTTTGTTTCATTTTCCAATGCAGACATTATTCCTTCCCACTTCTGTGCCATCATTTTCTGTGTCTGCTTTGTGTTTTCTAGTTGCCACTTGCTATGGTTTCACCAATTATTAAACTTATTGGGCCTAACTTGCAACTAGTTTGGGGTGTTTTTAAAATAAAACACAGCAGTGCTTTGATTAGGACTGAAACACTTTCTACCCTCTGTTGAAGTCAACATGGAGTTTCACTGCTGTTGGCAAAGTCTGTGCTGTCGAGGAACACCTTCTGGGGCAACACAAAGCAAGTGAATTGCAAGGCCTTTTGCAAAGCTGCAGGCTGCTCCCTCAAAACCACAGTTCTACTTCTTTCCTTCTTTCCGTTCTTTCTCCTTGGGAGAATTGTTGAGGAACAATTCCTGTATCCTGTGATTCAGCAGAAGCAGGCAAGACAAGGAGAGATCTTTTGCCTCTTCCTGCTGCATCTCTGAAGAATGCCCAAACTTTCCCTCTTGAGACACTCATTGTCCAAGTTCAAAACCCAGCTGTATCTACATGTGATGGAGGGTATTAATTAATGCCAGCTAGGATGTTTTCAAAATTAATATTATTATTTTTTTATATTCAAAACTATCACTATGTGCCCAGTAATTTTTAATAATAATTATCAGGTTCTTTTGCAACGGTCATGGAAACATTATACAGATGATACCATAGGATCTAGAATGTTTAAGAAATAACTAGCAATAATAGAAGATGAATTGAACTGGAAGAGAAGGTTCTTGCGGTCAGTTATGCTGCTTTTCCACTAGATGGGCTCAGGCAGTGCCTTTCTGCTTTAAGGCAGAGGGCTAGGATTCACTTAGATTCAGTTACAGAGTTTTTCTAAAGAGACTTTAAGTATTAACTCACAAAAATTAGCTCCTGACTTGCAGGGCTAGGTACAGCTTCAGACAGTACCCAAAGACTTTCAGGAAGTTCTGTCAGTGCCTTGTCAGCACTTCACAGGCTGCTAGGGAAAGAGACAGACAATCTCTGACCTGGTCCTGATTCCTTTGAATGATCTGTGTTCCTCCAGGACTTCCCATCTTGGCAGGAGGACTTTCAGGTGTAGGCAGAATGTCTTGGCATATGTGCAGTCTTGGCATGGATGTTGCTTGGCTAAGCAGACCTATCGTGTGGAGGCATTTAAAGCCTATTCCTGGTAAACTCGAAGCAGGTAGTTTCCAGGCAGACAAACCCAAAGTATCAGGGTTTGTTACTTTGTGGCTAAGCTAGTTTATAGCTTAGCATAGCATGGCAGGATGCGTGTTGAGGCAATAATGCTGCCAGAAGCAGAAAAAGCACAATAAAGCAGGAACAATAGCGGCAGCAGCAACCAAGCACATTGTCTCTATGTGTTCATCTCTTTTATTAATGTAGCCTGAGACCTAATGGTCCTTTGGACACAGGTTAGCCAATCAGAATGGCAGTTAGCCAAGCTTAACCTTATTAGGTGAAGCCATAGGCTTGCTTTACCAAATCTGGGAATAACATAGGCCTTGGACGAGGCAGGCACAAGCCAAGTGTATGTATCTTGTTTACCACAGGATCTAAACAGAGTCCTTAGAGTCAGTGGCTCCAGATTCTTTGTCCTCTTTCTCACAGTTGCTTCCCCCCACAACAGAAGGAGGGAGAGCAGAAAACCATATCTGGGCAAGTCAGGACATGTTCAGGTCTACCATGACACAACAGGACAAACAACATTGTCACCATGGCTAATACTTACTGTCACCACACCCCAGCACCTCAGGCCTAATCAGAGAGCCAGCAGAATTGGACAGACACTACTCGTTTCAGCTATAGAAAGGCAAAACTGAGGAAAGTTGCTTCTCTCCTACCTTCTCACCTGAAACAGAAAGAACTTCCAATGGCTTCACTCCCCCTCAGTGTTACAGCTCTCTCACTTTTGATGACTCAATATTCCATTCTTTGAACCACTAAATATTTCACAAACCAGGGTCATAGTTCAAGAACGAAAGAAACACCAAATTTAATATATTTATTCTGGCTCAGAGTTCTGGCCACAGCATGATCAAGTATCAGATACAAGCTGAACAGACATTCCTCTAATGAACCAGAAAACCTTTTTTCTTCTGTCTTGGATATACCTGGAGGTTAAGACTAGGAACACCACTTATTGCAGTGCAATATCCAAGCTTATCTGACCAACTTTTGACTTTGCAAGAATAATTACCTGCTTTTATGTCACCCAGAAATAGTTTTATAGTTTTAATAGTTTCAGTGTTAGCACAATACATGCCCAGTTCACTGGAGTGCGCTCAATATTCAGAATGGGAAAATAAGTTAAAATCTTGATATTCTTGGGATAATCCATATAAAACAAATTACTTTGTCTCTTCATCACTTGCATAGCTATGCAAAGGAATCTCCTTTGATGAGACTGTCAGGCTCCTGTGGAGAAATCAGCCAGCTCTTCTATATATTGAAGGGTGAGCCACAGCAGCATAAGAGAAAAACCTTTGCTCTAACAAGGTCACACTTAAATGAGATATTTTCATTGCACATTTTAACCTTAATCCAAGCTGTTTCCGAGACCCTGGTTCAGTTGTAGCAATTAAATTAAATACACTGCAAGTTAGCTCACATTGAAGCATGGGCTGAAATTAGTTCATTGTGGTTTGAATGCAGCTAAAGCTACTCCCTGGTAAGAGTAAAACCCTGAGGCAGAATGTCAGTGATCTATCTTTATTTTCTATCTTAAGATTCAAATTTAAATAATTGGATGTTTTATTTCCAAACAAATTCCAGGAGTATCTGGGCCTGCTGTGCCAAAGTGCCAGGCTCAGCTAGCTCAAAGCTTCTCAGTGATGCAGACAAAAATGTGTCTTGGCCACATGAAGGCTGAAAAGTAAATAGGACTGTGTTGCAGGACATGCTGGCACATGCTGTATCTTACACCAACAGCAGCCCACCAACATTGTGGGGTGCTTTGGCTCCACCTCCCAGAAGGTGGAGGGCTTTGGGGATGTTTGGGCTGGTATCAGGTGATGAGGCAAGCAGTAGAGCCAAATTCAGCAGGGAGCAGAGCTCTTTTGCCATTCCAGAAAAATACTACTCTTAGCAATTACCTTTGCTACCTGTGTCTAAAGCAGCCCTGATGTAGGGTTTGTGAGAGTTCGGCAAGGTATTGGTATGAACCTCACACTCTGTAGAGCAAGGGTGTGCATTAATGAAAGCAGTGATTTCTGTTTCATTTCTAGGAAGGCTTATGCTGAGCTATTGCAATTATCCTTCAGAAAGCTTTTCCATCACCTGGAAAAGACCAAGTCAAGTTTCCATCCAGTTGGCAACTACTATCCAAGTAGTAAAGCATGAGCTATGTAACTGGCTTGTAGAGGTTATGATTAAAACCAGGCTCTTGAGATATGACCTACCCTGCATAACTTTCTTCTTCCAGAATCGAAACTGTTCCCTTATGCTTCATTTGCAGTCTGGCATGATAAAAGTTCCTTTCTTCAGTAATTTCATTGTGGAAGCCTCACCGTTTGATTGACTTTCATGGAGTTACATTAGTTACTGGCACATGGATAAACTCATATGAACAGAGACTAGAATTGGTCCAGGGTATTAGTTTTATAGCTCACTGTTGAAACAGTGCATAGGCCAAACAACATTTGTGAGTCCTCCTGGATTTCAAACTCTTCAAATTGAGGCAGACAAGGATCTGGAATGATTTTTACTGGCCAAAAGTCTTGCAGTTTTCTCCTGCTTTTCTTTTTGTTGCCGAGATTAAGCTCCTTTGGGAACGTGGATGTTGAATAATGCCAGACTGGCCAATTGAGGCAGTTTTATCCACTTTTTGTGTAAAAAAACCCTAGATGAGGTGATGGAAGCAGAGTAGAGTTACTGTAGCTGGCATCCATGAAAACTTAACCCTAGTAATGTCTGAGTGTGAAACATTTGCTTAGAGGATAGGATCCCGAAAGCTTCAGGCAGCTACTCTCTGCATATAGGAGAGAGTGACTTTTATAGGTAAAAGCATCAGGACAGTGGAGCACTTCAGAGTTACACAAATGCTTTGCTGATTGCTTGGTAGCATGTGGATATCTGAAAAGGGCTCCAGGGATTTTATGGCTATTGCCTTGAGATTCAAATCAAAGATATGCTCTCAGACCTGTGATAGAACAAGCATTGGAGCTAGGGCCAGAGCCCAGCTCACAGGTGTGTGTATCAGTGAGCAAGCAGAAACTTCCTTCCCCTCATGTTCCTGTGTCTTGGCCACATTAACACTTTGTCACTTGACCTGGAAGTACTCAGTAGTTACAAGCATAGAATGGTGACAAATAAAGCTCACCTCTGTCTGGATGGCAGCTGATCTATGCTTAACAACTCACTTCAAATCTCTGTTCCTGAGAAGATAGACCTCTGGGGTCTGCCAGTGTTCAGTGGTGAGGATCAAATGACTTTGAGGCTTTGCTGTTATGAACTTTCTGCCCATGTAAGTGAATGCATGAGGAAACTCCTCCCTGAGAAGTTGTTACATATTACTACTTAATGTTTGAAAGTATTTCTCCCCACAAGGCCAGCAAGATACAGATAGCTCAGGTGAGAAGTCTTCTTCCCCAGAATCTAAAGGCTTTATCTTGCAGTTGTCTAAACAGCCCTGCTGGTTGAATGGACAGTACAAGTGAGTGTTCAGTTGCCTAAGCATAGGTGGTGTCTACAGATATTTCAGATGTCCAAAACATCTGCAAAACCAGCATATAATACAGACTCTGCTTGAGATCTGTGCCTGTCTTTGGAAAGGCAACAGCAGATCAGAGACAAAACATGAGGGCAACACAGATGGCTGTGTTTAGGCAACTAACTCCCAACCTATGTGCCTGCAGGCTTAGGACCATGCTGTGTATTGCATTGGCCATAGATAACTAACTGCTACATCAGGACAAAGAAAGGGTTGTACAGATATCTGCAGCAACTTGGCACACACTTAACATCTCACAAAACCAAAATTTCCCCACATAAGCTGAACACTAGGATACAACAGCCATATTGTCTGCCCTAGGGCAAGAAGAGTTTGTTTTAGGATTTTTCTTTGATTTTCCATACTTTGTTCTTATGCTACTTTCATAAAACTTTTATTGTTTTTCTTTTCTCCAGGAAAAATAAACATTCTAACTAGTAAACAAATCAGGCAGTGAAGCTGGACTCAAAATTGGGGAAACCCACAATGTGAAAAAAGAATGCCTGAGCCAGAAATGTGATGTTGCATTGAATTGTTTAGTTTGCATGTGTCTATGCCATCAGGCACTAGTGTGCAGGAACAGAGCTGTGCCATGGCATGCTAGATGCCCTGGAAAGCCAGAACTGCTTTAGCTCGAGTGATCACTTTTTGCACTTTGAGTGGAAAGAGATAGAGTTCTGTCGACAGGAAGCTCCAGATCCCACATGGCTGCAGAACCCATAGCCTTTGAATCCTGTTAAAATATGTGCTGTCTGCATACTGCCATGTCAGAAGTGGAAAAGCCTAAGGTGTTGTCTTTGATATTGCAGATGGCTGGCTGGCTAAAGAGGGCAGTGAAAAAAAAGCTGTTCTTAATCATGAAGGAATAGGAGGGAATAGTTGCCATAGTGCTTTCTAATAATGTCTTCATTTTCAAAATTCACCACATTGCCTCCCAGAACATGAAGCCAGTTTCAATCAGAAAAACAAACAAATGAACAAACCCAACAACAATAAAGCCCCACACCATGATTCTTGACATTTTAATTTACTCTTACTTGACTCTTGCTACACTCTGCTAAATCAATGAAGTTCTGAAACCAGCGAGTTTGCCTTTTATCTCTCATTCTGCTTCCATGTGAGGGCCTGCCAGTGATGTCCTGCTGACATGATCTATGGCAGGCACTTAAGATTTTCACCATGTTCTCAAAACAAAGAGGAATCTGACAGCTACTCCATTTTACAACCTAGAGTATGATTTGCCATTAGAATTTGTTGCATGGTCAGACATTGCAGCTGGAAAGGAAGGTTTCTGCAGCAAGCAATACCACAGTTTTCTCCTAGATACTGCTATCTCCCCTTGTCTCTTACTGAGAGAGGCAGTTCAGTTGCTCGAGCACAAAGGAGGTGACAGCCTAGGTGACTGACTGACTGACTGAACTACAGTGGGGCTGATGGACCGATTTCGTCATAGGTCTGATGAGCTCACAGAAACTTTTCAAAGAGCTGAAGCTTTCATGTCTAAGTAGCTGCCACTGCTGAGAGATAAAGGTGCAAATGAAAATCAAGGGATCTTACAAAACCTGCAGATAGGAACTGCTACAGTGCGAAGGTCCTCTCCTCCAGTATCCAGTGCCTAAGATTCTTCCTTAAGACCCCTGTGAGATTGCATGTCCCTTCAGCAGGCTGAAAGACATACAGCTAGTCTGCCTTCAAGCCATGTCTTAGAAATACCTCAATATGCTTGTATCCCATCACTTCAATTTCTCCACCATTGTATTCCAAACACACATCAATACACAACAAATAGAACTCCAAACACATACCAAAAAAATGCCAGGACTTTTTTAACCCCATCAAAGAGACTAAGACACCTGTCACCTTTTTAAGTGAAGTGAGAATTTTTTGGCACCTCGGGTTGGGTTGTGCCAGCATCACTGGAATATACAGCAGTTCAGTGAGCAAGGACTTAGGGATTCTGTGAGTAAAATTAGAGAAGTTTGCTATGCTTTTCTGCTCTAGCTTTAATTCTGTGACACAAACCCAGAAAACACACCCATACCTCTGGAGAAAGACTGGTGATGTAAAATAATCTTGATGGTAAGCAGTTATCAGTGTGACTCAGAGAGACCTTCTGAGCACAGCTCTATTGTCTATGTCAATGCTGAGATTCTGATGGTATGAAGAGGCTGCTGACTGATGAAGCTATTTCTTCCCATTGCCCTTGCTGTGGTTGGGAGATTTTTAAAATGTTCCATATGTGGAAGCTCATGTAAAATTGACGCTGTGCCATAATGATGCACAGACTGTCTGGAACAATTAAATAATTATCTTGATTTGCATATGACCCTCCACACCGTCTGCCAGGACAACAGCAATGACTGCAGTGAGAAGTCTGTGTCTGAAGTTACCACCCAGTAACTCTTTTTGCAGGAGTTCTTAACATTGAGTTTATGCAGCCCGTGGCAGGGCTAGAGACTGAAAACATATTACAGTTATTAGAGAGCTTGAAGTCCAAGTTCCTTTTAAGACACGTCACCAGCAATGGGTTTTAATTGAGAGTATTTTAGTGAAGTAAATTGGAATCATCTGAACCTGACTGGCATCGTGTTCTCTCAAGTACAATTTATCTCTTAGTTCCTTTAATGAACTCGGCATCAATACTTTGTGATGAACAGTAAGGACCTGCAATGCTTTCCATTAGCACAGGTTATACCAAAATGTTGCAGTTATTTGCTTTATTGCAGCACAAAGAGAATCTTCCAAACAGGCACAGAGCAGCTGTGGGTGTGGTTTTACCAGCATTTCAACTTTTTTTTTATTTTACCATGTAGATTGACACTGTGGCACACAAGATTTTCCACACAAAAATCAAACAGCTTTCTCGTCTCCCAACAGATAGTAAATTCTGCACACTATCACCATGAGGAAAACACTGAACTGTAGGTAAACACTTTTAAAATCTAAGGTGTAATAATTTGAACCACAGAATGATCTCAGAATAAAGTTCTGAAGCTATTCCAAGGCAGTGGGGAGGACAGAGAGGGCATTTACAATTTTTTCTACTTTCTTTTCCCCCTTGATTTTGGCTAAGAAACAGAATTTAAGGAAGAGTTTGGATACACTGCCATAATTAAAAGCCTGAGCTTCTTCGTTATGCATTTAACTTACATGCATTTCAACAAACTGTTGTGTAGTAGCTCCCTAAACTGTTTGACATTTGCTCTTGTTAGGGCAAATTGGGGTTACGTCTATTTTTGATCCTGACATCTTGTGAAAGAGTAATTTGCTCTGTACTAAGTTTAAACAAGTGCATGTGCTAAATCCTTGTAATAAGTGCAGTGACCTGTTAAATTAACTTTGAATTTATTCAGGATATGTTAATTTTATTAATACTTTTGAATAAGTAATTATCATATCGCCTGAAGCCTGTCATTTGGATGCTGCAATAATTAGGGTGCCCGTTAGCCAGATTTTATCATCTAATAACACAAAGCAAATACAGAAGAAAATTGCTGGGTGAGGAGAAAAAGTTCGTTTCTTGAAGCTACTGGGATAAGAATTTAAAAGATGTGTCTCTATAAACAAGACAAGTTAAATAAGGTTTCGGAGCCGATTCAACAGTGACAGAGTTCCTCGCACTGATAGCAGCTGTCACAGCTGGGTGACTGGAGGCAGAAGGGGGAGGTGGTTGGGGGCAGCCACTCTTTGTATTGAGTAGAACATAAGAATCTGTTGGCAGCCCACTAATGTGCATCTGGTAAAGAGAACAGCTCACATTAACTGGTCATAAACAGATGAGATCAGTCTCAACAAAATTATAAGAACCTACAAACATCCTGATGTTCACTAGCTGGGAACTGGCCCAGCCGTGGGAGGTGTATAATCATTCTGGTATTCTGTAATCTGGGCAGCAATTTATGGTTCAGTCCTAGAAAACTGCATTATTGTCTTGCAAGGATTTTACTACCATAGTTAACAACTTACATGTAAAGGTGTTTTTGAAAATAAACTCTTCTCACTGTAGTTTGAACATATGTTCCCCGTGGAACCTGCTGAGTCTCTGCACTGTCCAGAGTTTACTGCTGAGGCACAGGAAGTGGAAGGAATTAGCTGGGTTTGGAGGCATATCCATGGAAATAAAAAATTAGAGGATCTATGCCTCCCACAAATGTGAAACATCATGAAGCAGTGGAATAGAGAATGCTAGACACAGAACCATTGCTCATCAGCAGACCAAACCTACTTGCTTTTGGTCAAGGAAGCAGCTCTTGTTGCTTCTCTTCCCCAGCTCAGCCAGAGTCAAGCTGTGCCTTTCTGGGTAAGTCTAGGAAGGTACAGGAATGTATGAAGCAACAGGAAGGTGGATGGTCAGGGATTGCAGCCATGATTTACTAAAATGGAAGATGTTTGTGTGGGACATATTTCTGTGTTGAAAATAGACGCAAGCAAGACTGCCCTTATACTGAAAGATGTCTTATGCAGCTCTTTGACTCCACCTAGTTAAGGCCTCAGTCCTGCAATCAGCATGTAGAAGGCTGTTCATTTTAAAGCAGTATGGTTACTTGCTCAAAGGCTGCTTAGCATGTGTTGGGCAGACACATACACTCTTCTGCACTGGGAGATCTTGGTGCAAGGCTGTTGAGGGCAACTGCTGGTGTGGGCATGAGAAATTTCTTTTAAGGTTCATCTGTAGAGTGCCAGCTGCATTTCGGACTATAAAAATAACAACAGTGCCCTTTGTATATATGACTTTAAGGGCATAATTTGTCTTATATTGGTATAATAACTACTGCTTTCTCTTGCTTAGTGTTGTAAGAATAGCCAGGAGGCCTTCAGCCTGCAACAGAGATGTTGTTTTCTCCATAACACATGGCAAAGTCCTCTATTGTTTCTGGAAATCTTTGTAGTTTGAATGCATTGTTTGGCCATCTCATCATCTGTGTGCATGATAAACTGGGTACTTTTGACTATTGTTTTATAAAACTCTGGCTGTGAAAATGAAGTGGCCTTTTATTTCACTTGGACAACAAAGTGATTTATGAAAAGCCACATCCATTTCCCTGATGGGAAGTTCACATATGCTTTAATCCTCTGAGCTGTCTGTAAGCAGAGACTGTGCCTTTGCCAGAGTTCTTCATCATTTATATTATTGCAGTGCCTGTGAGGACTGAGCCTCTCTTACAGTTCAGGGCTCCACTTGCGCTAAGTGCTGAGACAGTGTAAGGACCTCCCAAGCTTCAAACTCTGTAAATGCTTAGGGGCAAAAGTCTTGAGGACAGAAATACACACTGCTCTTCCCCACAGGGCTCAAGTGGTCACACACAGGTTGTCATCTCTTGTATTTCAGTGATGAGTTGGAGGGACAGGAGGAAGATCAGAGCAGCACAGAAAATAAATCATTTACATAGTCTTGCTTCAGTGCCTCCCTTCTCAGCTCTCTCCACAGCAAGGCCTTCCTTCAGAGCCACACCACTTTCATATCACTGGGTTCTTGGCTCAGCTTGGGCCTCAGAAATACCGCCCCATGTGTTGGGCGGGTGTGGGGGCGGTGGTATATCTCTCAGGACAACCCTCACTTGTGTGAGATGAAGCTGTGCTTAGCTTTAATCTGAGTGCTTCCAGATTGGTCTGAGCAGCCATGATAGCTGGCTGGGGCCACTTGGCTTCATCTGGTGGAGGGTAAATGACTGAAAGGATGAAAACAGGCTTTTTAATTGCCAAGCCACTTGAATCAATAGGGAAGTCTGCAGGCTACTACGTGTGGTCTCCATGGACTCCATATGAAAGATGAAGGCAGCTGTGACCTCGCTTCAACACCCTTGCCTCAATCAATAGCTACCAGCTTTTAAAGTCCCAAAAGGTGTGATTAAAGCCTCTGCTGCATGAAGTTAGCATTTCCTAGCACACAGCCCATTGTCCTAACTGAAAGGGCCTAAAAGCCCTTATTCTGTGAGGGTTAATGACCAGATGTCCCTGGAAGGAAGCCCATGAGCCCTGGTCCTCAGTGCCAGGAATTACTGTAGCTGTACTTGCATCTGTGTCTTAGCTTCAGTGGACAGCACAGAGAACTCCGCTTGAGTAAGCGAGTATACATGTGCAGGAGCAATCCCAGTGACGTCCTGGGAAGGGATTGGAAAAGGTGTGGAAGATGCTCTTAACTGATGAGAGGAAGCATCAGAGGGATGCAAACTCAAACCCTTCCATACATGAGAGGATGACAGTGCGTGTTTCAAGTATACGTATTCAGCAGTGTCTCCAAAGCAGTCACGCTTATGTCACTCTTGTGTTAATGTGATAGTACCACCAAGGCTTAAATCAGACAGTCCCCTAGTAATAGCCAGGCTTAAATAATGTGTGAAGAGGACAATTGCATTGCAAGGGCAGGTTTATGTTTAGCAACAGCAGATGCTTCAGCACCTTTAATGGAAGAGAGTGGGCAGTTTTTGGGGAAAAGGAACAAAGCAAAAGTTGCCTCATCTATGCTGTATGTAATCTGCACATTTCACAGTGCTAATGTTGATGCATCATTCTCTGTGGGCCACTTCAGTGACATCATTTTCATGCAGACTTCCAACAGTACATACATCAACTTAAAAGGGTTCTGGGAGCAGCTGGCTTTCTTACTTGCATTTTTCTTTTGCTCTGTCTCATTATTGATCCCAAAGCTCAAGAGGCTGTGAGGATGTGTCACTCCAAGGAAAACACTAATACTGGTATCTTGCTCTCCACATGGTGTATTATTGACTGCATGTTACTCCACTCAGCAGCACAGTTGGATAGGGAATTAGGTTTAGTACAGTGTAACGAGGGTAGGTGGTAATTACTGGAGCATCAATGCTAGTCTTACGATGTGTTTTTGTGGTTGTTAATTAAGGCTTTTATTTTCCTTTGTACGTTAACATTTTGAGAAACTTCAAACAGTGTTTTTAATTCTCTGCTCCTTGTAGCCAGCAGCAGCTTTACTTTTGAAGAAAAAAAAAAAAAAAAAAGCCCTGTAGGTCATCTTTCCATAGGTTGTGCCTTGCAGGGCACTCTGTGTGTAAGAACAGGTCATTAAAGATTGGAGACAGAAATAAAGATAAGCATACATAGAGTATAGAGCACAGATGAATCCAGTCATGATTCAGCGTGAACACAAGATTAGTTTCCTTTGAAATGCCATCGGGAAGCATTTGCTCACAATCTAGGTCACAGCAACAAAGGCTGTGGGAGGGATGGACTGAAGGCAAAGGAGTGAGGCTGAAATCACCTATGTGCAACAGCTGTCTAAGCCAGATGTTAGCAATGTTAAGTACTCTGTGGGAACAGAGGGCTGTACCCCTGTAGACCATGTAGTGGGAAAAGACTGAATTGTACATTTATGTAAGTCCACACAATGACCTCATAACTGTCTTACCTGTGCTAGTGCTAAGAATCTCTGCTTCTCTTCATGCTAAATGTAGGCTGAACACTCATTTTCACAGCTAGCTAATACTACATTTTTTTCCTACTGTTTCACTTCCTTCCCTGAATAAAATAATTGTTCTTTGAACTCAGAACCATGAACTACACATTGATACAGATTAAGATGGCCAGCAGATGATGTGAAACAGAAAATTCAGCTAGACTCATTCAGCATAAACTAATATTTTGAGGTGCATTGGTCAGGCAATGATTAGTTTGCCAGCTGTATGCAGAGGAAATTAAAAAGATGGAGTATGCTGAAAAGTGCAGAAGGAAAGAAACTACACCAGGGTACACTGATTCATAACCCAGCAGGGAATGACTGGGGTTTAGACTGGGATCTGCTGGATTTTAAGGTTCTTGCCTCTTTGAGAGTCTGTCTGTCTGTGATATGCTTTCTGTACTGTTACAACAGCCGTAGAGCAGAAACTTTTGTGTTTTTTTAACAGGCAGGAGGGGGGAAAGCCCTGCATAAACCCCAAGCTCTCATAAGAGAAAAATATTGCATGTACCTTTTCAAAATCCTTTAGGATGCAGCTGCAGATAATGAAGACAAACGATGCCTTCAAAATGTCAGTAAAGATAATAATGGAAACAAACTATGCCTAGTATTCACCTCTGCTTTAGACTCTGATGGCAACAAAGATAATAGCATAATGGAGCCTATTAATCCAGAAGGAGGCAGAAATAGACAAAAGCCAGAAGGATGAAGAGTTATTTAAAAATCACAAGGTGATGTGTACAAAAGAGCCTGAGGCAGGAAATCATCACTGAGATCATGAAAAGATGAGCAGTACATTCTGAGTACTGGAAGCACATTATGGCCTCGCTACCTTTACCTGCAGACAGTGTCAGCAGTATCTCTGGTGCCCTCTCCAAAAAGAGGTATCTTGGCAAACAGCTTTGAGAGTCAAACAGTCAGAAATAGTTTTCAGAAATACAATTCCTCTTGTCAAGTAACATCAAACAGTTAGGCCCCAAAGCTCTCCTGCCCGTAATAGAACATTAACAAGGAAAATTCAGTAGGTTTAGGGCAGGATTTCCTACGTAAAAAGAGGCCAGTTATGGAAAATACCCCAGTAACTTTGGCACTCAGTAGTATTACAAGACACATGGCACAGATAGTTCCAAGTTCCTCCTCCTGTTTTAGATGATGTCGCTAACTTCAGTCTGAAGATATGGAAGATGCTTGCTTATGGTAAGAGTTTGTTGGTATCCTGGAGATTCTCATAATCCCTGCAAATCATGAAAAGATCTGAGAGAAAGAAATCTAATCTATGTGCATCTCTAGACAAGAATATTAGTCACCTTATCACTTCACACCTAATGTTATCTGGTAATGCAGCAAGGCTAGAGTGTCCTTTTGTGTCACTTCCTCTGATTTGTAAGAAAATTTGGGACAAATGAAATGAAATGAAATATAAAAAACATATTCTGGAGAGGGAACTGAGAAGATCCAAGGATAGGACTTAACAGATGGGGAAGCAGAAAGCATGGTTCATTTCTGTCAAACTCGTCACAGGATTCCTAGAGGATAATGTAGCTGCTGCCAGAGCCCTCAAGAATGCTCTGCAGCAGGGGCAGCCTGTTCTATGTACAACAAAATACGGAGTTGTCACCGAGGTCTGCTGAGAACAAGACTGTAGGTGTAAGGGGCATGCACAACATCGGCATAGCTGCACTTACAGATCAGTGCTCAAAGTACAGCTGTCTCCCTTTATTATTAAGGTTTGATCTTTCTCCGTGGAGACCATACATCTGTCAGGGGAGTCTGACTACTAACTTCACAAAAATGGTTTAGAAATTATCTTGTCACATTTCAAGGTCTCTCCTCCACTGGTTTATCATCTCTGTGCTTTTGAGAATCTCTCTCACACCTGCATTTGAAACCTCAGCCTACTCCTTTTTAACCATGCCCTGGAAGCTTTCTAGACTTTCACACATTTGTAAAAATCCCCAGAGTCTCAATATTATCCCTCTCCAGAAAATGTGCCTGTGTCAAGGAGTGTCTGACACACAGGACAGTGGAGTGGTAGCAGAAGGCTATGCCGCTGATCTTGATGATCGTTACTCTGGGCTTCCCCAGCCACCTGCCACCTCTCAGGTGCTGCAACTATTGCAACAAGAGTAGCCTCTGTTACAGATACATGGTCCATATTTCAGTGAAGCCTGTGATTTGAGGCAGTAGTACAGTAATTCTAAATTTAAAAAAAAATATTGCTACTAAGAGAACAAAGAC
This sequence comes from Eubucco bourcierii, assembly GCA_013396675.1. Taxonomy (NCBI): domain Eukaryota; kingdom Metazoa; phylum Chordata; class Aves; order Piciformes; family Ramphastidae; genus Eubucco; species Eubucco bourcierii. The sequence goes on from VWZE01010280.1 coordinate 159,792, forward strand.
TTTCAACTGAGATTGACATTTCATTGCCAGGGTGGCAGGTATCAAAGGGCATTATGGGTCTTCTGGAGGCACTTCAGCCCAGTTGGATTCAAATCAGCACAGCTGTTCCCCAACTGGTTTAAAAATGCTTTCAGAGAATGCCACTTCCCATTATTGCTGTTCTTCTGGAAGCTGCATCAACCCTTTCAGCTTAGCTCAGACTTGCTCTTCCAATTCCTCCTCCTCCTCTGTGTGTTTGCTTCCGGCCTAGCAGCCTCATTCCTGCATCCTCTCTGCACTTTCCAGCAACAACCTCCAGCACACAACTGATAAGGAGAGCATGGTGGGGTGATACCAGTAAGTAAATGAAAAGGCACACACAAAGTCAAGCTGTGAGTCTGTCAGGTTCATCTTCCTCTGCTCTCCCCTCTAACACCGGGCTTGGGGACCAGGAAGGTATAGCTCTGACTGATTCCTCCTGCACTGATGGGGCAAGGTGAGCTCTGCTGTAGCCAGCCAACTACTCAGCTGCCTTGAGGCTGCTCAGTAGAGGTAGTACATCCTGGTGGAAAGCTGAACAGCAGAGAAGTAGGTTTCAGCGTTCGTTTAAGCTCTTTTGATTGCACTGTACTGCAATGAGTAAACCTCTTGCTGTGCTCTAGCCTAGATTTCACTCCATCCCTAGGATGCAGATGCCATCTGCAGGAGCAGCTCGATCCAGCCTCCTACAATAGCTGTGAAGGGAAGATTTCATTCTAATAGGTGGTGTCAGAAGTGAGCCTGCCTGCAGACTTGCCTCACCCTGAGATGGAAGCACAACCCTTTTTTTGTGGCAAAAGATGCCACAAAAAGTAGTAGCAAAACTGCCTCTTTCAGCCAGGGTCCAGGGGTGTGTAAGACTGTTTGGCTCAGGCACCCCTCCTGTTTTAGGCTATAGATTCAAGATTTCTCCCTGTGGATTGGGGACTTCCCACTTCCAGCAAAAATATATTACCTGCTCTCACAGCTGACTTATTCCCAGTATGGTTCCTGAGTTTTCTTAGAATTACACATTTGTGGGACTCTTAGCTAGTCCTGATGTTAAGACCATTTTCTAAGATGATATGGTGTTCTTATCTCAGACTTTTACTGTTTTCTAAGAAGGATGGCTATAGTTTTGGACAGTCAATGAGTTTGGTTTCGTCTTGCTAAAAGCCTCATGCAGTACAATATATTAAGAATTCCTAAGCACATCCCCAGCATCTCTCTGTCCTTTGGGTCACAATGCAGGCAATGAAACAAAAGGCTGAGCTAAAACCAGAACTTGCTGTGAGCCAGGTCCCAACTCACCAGAAAACAAACCGCAGAAAATATCCTGAGCTAAAAAAGCTGAAATGTGGCTCCTTCCTCATTTTGCAGCAGTGTTTAGGAAAGAAGGCAACAGATGCCATCCATTTAAAACAAGCATGTCAGCAACAACCAGTCTGAACCAAACCAGATGCCGCCTCTGTGGCTAAGTCTGATATTTCACAGACTGCCACAAGCACTGGACAGTGTAGCTAGAGGCTCCCCAGTCGCATGTTGTACTTCCTGAAATGATGACCTCAGGCTCACAACTCAGATTGCAGTTCATCTGTCATCAGTACAAAATAGTCTTGCTTCATGACATCTCTGGGAAGAGACTTTGCATACATTTAAACTCTACTGAGGCAATTTTTCAAGCTCCCAAACAATAAAGAAGGACCAACAGTATTGTAACCTGAAAATAGGTGCCTGGCTTAAGAATACTATAAATTCACCTCACTACTCTCTGATCTGTTTGGAAGTAAGCTTTCCTACTCTACTGAACTTCTGGAACTAATAAACTCCTCACGGTAAAGTTGTTCTCCCAAACAGAATTTGTGCAGGGTCCCACATACTAGCACTCACAAGTAAAAATATCTTAAAACACCAATTTTCTTCATCTGGAGAAGTCAAATGTACTGAGCCCTGAAATAATTTTTGAAAAGCAGCTTTTATGATACTTGAGCCTCTCCTTATACCCAACCTAAACTTTAGAGCAGTTCATGTACTGTTTTTAGATATTTACAAGACAGTATTATCATCTGATTTGACAAGAGTCTGCTGAATACCTGGGAGGGACATTCAAAGGGGTTTAGAGATGTACATTTGTCCACATGGCAGCTCTTGTAAGAGATTAAAACAAACTTTCTGACTTCCTGAGAGCCAGCATTTTTGAGTAAAATTTATCACAGCAACTTGACTTCCTGTCAGCGAATCAAGTAATAAACTAAGGTAATTAGTATCCCAGAGGACAAGAAATCTAGGGAGTACTATTTCTCAGCAGAGCCCTAGCACAGGTTAAGAATTTGACTTTCAGTATCTTTTGTGACACTGGCTCACACAGCACAGACTTACAGCCATACAGCTAGCGACAGGGTGTGTTGCCCTGGAAATCCATGAAGAATTAGTTCAGGACCTGCTGAGCGACTTGGACACCCACAAGTCCATGGGATCAGATGGGATCCATCCTAGGGTGCTGAGAGAGCTGGCAGATAAGCTGGCCAAGCCGCTCTCCATCATTTTCCACCAGTCCTGGCTCACCAGAGAGGTCCCTGATGATCGGAAACTGCCAATGTGATCCCCATTCACAAGAAGGGTCGGATGGAGGGACCTGGGTACTACAGGCCTGTCAGCCTGACCTCAGTGCCTGGGAAAATGATGGAGCAGATTATCTTGGGGGCAATAACTGCGCACCTGAGGGATGGCCAAGAGCTCAGGTCCAGCCAACATGGATT